>OV743720.1:113874125-114474125 GCA_928272305.1 Volucella inflata | reverse complement strand
ATAGACATTAATTTGGGCCTAAAATGCGATTAAATGGTATTTATACTATGCTGTCCACCGTTTTGTCCACAAATGGAAAACACTCCTAAGGGACCTCCACTAATATTAAAGGCGTCTCCATCACAAATGCCCGTCCTTCGATTCGGTTGTCCAAGTGAAAAATGATTGAAATCAATGCGTAGTTGGCTTATATTAGAGTCAATCATCTTTACTTTAACTTTGCAAGAGGTTATGTTATTTGGCATAGAACTTGGAAAATTTGGTGAAACAAGATATGTGATGTTGCTAGATATGACTTGATCACAAGTTGCTACGACTAAATTGAAATATTTAAATAAAATTGTATATTAATAATAAAAAACTATTACCAACTTTAAAAATTGTAAGTGTATTCGTATGTTAATAGAGCATTAGCATTTATTATTTTTCTCGGTTAAAACAAAGGAATTCAGTAAATAGGCAAGGAACCTAGGTACTTTCGATCAATTGAACTAGCTTACTTAACAAATAATCAACATGTTTTGAATGTTTAGTCAACTTTAAAGTATTTTTTTTTCACTCTATTATGCCAGACTTGTTTTATTTTCGATATTCAAAGGACATAAAGCTTTTTACTTTTTCAACGTTGAGTTTTGGAGACATTCCATTAGTTATGAAATTACAATAAAAAAACAATGCTGAAATGATACGCAGCTTTTTCTTGTATTTTAAAAAAAATTCTCTTAGAATTAAAGACTTATTATTATTTTATCACAAGGAATGCTTCTACAAACCACACTGGTGTACATCACACCTATACAATGAATTGAGTTTTCGAGGCATTAACTTTGCCCCATTAGTTATGAAATTACTAAAAAATACGGTAACCAAACGCTGCTTTTCCTGACATATCGAAAAAATTCTTTCAGAGTTTTTAATGCAAGTTGGATGAGATGAATTGGAAAACATATGTTTTAAATTAATTAAAGACTTATTTTTATTTTATCACAAAAGATGCTTCTATACACCACTTCTCACGGCGCTGCGAAATTGGAAGGTTCGCAAAATGAGTAGAGAAGATTCTATAACCAAAGTCCAGTGCGGAAACCACGCGGTCAAGCGAAAACAAGAACCAAAGCTCCATCTATGCTAAAATTAATAACAAACATTTCTTCAGGTACTACGCTTCACATAGCGAGACGGTCTGGACGTTCTTATCGCTGAAAAAAAAATTCACGGCAATAATTGCAGGGCATTATAATAAAGTAGCATAAGAACTAATTTATGTGGCGAGATAGAGGTAAAGGCATTCACAAAAAACCATCGCCATTGTCATACAAAAAGTATGTTAAATGCTCGTGAAAATATCTGGAACCAACGCAAAAAACCGTAACCGCTTCAATGAATTTCAATGTCAAAAATGGTTCAAATTCAGCCCGCTGCCAACTACCTGCTGTTAATAATGAGTGATGATTTTAGACACAAAATCTTCTATTAGGAAACAAGGGAATAGAAAATAAGAGAATAAGTTACATAAAACACAATCCTACGCCTATTAAATTATAATAAGCGGAGAAGAACTGTGTGCACATTAAGTACCTAGAGATGGTGTTGGATCAAAGGTCAAGGTTAAATCGCAGCAGTATTCAGAATAATGACGAACATAGGAGGACCATAGGTTAGAAAACCAATGCAAATATACGCAGAATATGGCAACTGGCGAAAAATTTGGAAAGTACAAAATAAAATTAAACCCTGTGCATAAAAGAAGGTCTTTCATCAACATATAGAGAATAAGTTACATAAAACACAATCCTACGCCTATTAAATTATAATAAGCGGAGAAGAACTGTGTGCACATTAAGTACCTAGAGATGGTGTTGGATCAAAGGTCAAGGTTAAATCGCAGCAGTATTCAGAATAATGACGAACATAGGAGGACCATTGGTTAGAAAACCAATGCAAATATACGCAGAATATGGCAACTGGCGAAAAATTTGGAAAGTACAAAATAAAATTAAACCCTGCGCATAAAAGAAGGTCTTTCATCAACATATGTTTCCGCGGGTCTTCGCATAAGTTTGTTTAACTTCTAGTGAAGACATGGGCTGTCTTTATCAAAAACGTTTAGTTAGTTGTAGTTCAGTTTATTATTTCTTTACATAAGGTTTCGAATAATATAATAAATGCAAACTCTGGGGAAAAATCGGAAAGAAGGGATAAGTCCCGCTATACAAGAAAGAGGAGGATCACACGAATAACCAAACCAACTCACTTCTTGACTTTCCCATTGGACCAAATCTTTAAACATCTACACAGTAGGTAATATTCTCGTAGTCTTTAATTCCATCCGGACCCAAAAAACGTTAATTTTTTTCCAGACTTAACTGATGTGAATAGTGACTGAGAATACAACAAGAATCAAATTACACTAATAATTTAGAATCCTTTGATTAACTAAAATCACTTGATATACTATATGTAAGAAAAAACATAAAGACTTCCTCCGGAAGTTGTTCTCCATCTTCATACATGGCTCGAGAAGTTTTCAGCATACATCAATCCTTTAATTGTTTCAGAAACCGTACTCTTTTCCAAGCCGAAGTCTTAATTGTGCTGCTTAGCTAAACCTGAGGTCAAATTCCCGCACAAGTGATTAAACTATTCTTCTTATCCTTTTATTAACCCTTTCCTCGTTATACGAACTTATGCATAACGAGTTTCCCATTTTTACTGCATCGCTGCTGCTCCGCTTATGGGGTTGGCTAATGTCGCAGACCGCAGAACGCGTCTACATAATGCTCGGTCCTGGATCGCTTCAGTGGTTAACCCCAGACGTTGTTGTGATTAAACTATTCGTCACTGAGAAATACACATTTGGAACTCACGCACACGTTATCGAGCTTTGGTATCGTAATTTGCCACTCTCGCACACGTAATGTTGCTTGCCCGAAACGGAGCTGCGATTTGACGTTGTTGAGAGGGGTCCTATTAAAAATCGATGCACACTCAAGAACAATATTGGTCAAGCCATACGTGAAATTGGGTCCGGAAACCATGGCAAATGTATCGAATGAAAATTTATTTGACACGAAACGGCCTATAGCCAAGCCAGAGCCTCGGCGCATTCATTTGAATGAAATATGATATATTCCATAAAATATTCTCTTTTCAATAAAGCATTAATCGTTAAAAAATATTGAAAAGTATTTTTTTTAAATATATATAAATAGTAATGTTAAAATGATGATGATGGGAGGGGTTTCGCCTGTACACTTCTACCATATCACAAAATATGGTTATATGGAATATGGTAGCTAAAACTTCCGCCCAGCTGAACAAAATGAAGTAGGGATAGCAAAATCCACGCTTATATTAATGAAATCGGCTGGACATGATGGCCGAGGTATTTAAAGCTGCTGGAAATGACTTTGTAGAGGACAAACACCAACTCATTTCTCAAATGTGGTTAGAAGAGTGCATGCATGCATTTTGAATTTATCTGTGTCGTTTGCCCGGCCCACAGAAAAGGAAAAAAGGAAAACCCCTCACCAGCGCCAATTATTGAGCTATAAGTCTCCTCATATTGCGTGAACGTCTGAAACCTTTCGTCAACAACGTGATTGACCCCTATCAGTGCGCTTCCAGACCAGGAAAATGTACAACCGACCAAATCTTCACAGTCCAGCAGATCCCGGAACAAACAAAAACCTCAAATCGGTGCCATATCTTGTTTTGGCATATATACAATATAGAGATTCTAAACGCTTGCTGCTTCGTCAAAGCCGGTAACAACTTAATCGCGGTCATGTTGTTTCTTCAACATCATACTTGAAAGAATTGTGAAAGCGAATTCTGGGAGCACAATCTTATTATATCGACATATTTAGAAGAACACAGTAGGTGTGTTCGCTAGTATTGGAACAGAAGCTGCCAAAATGGTTTCAAAAAAACTTAATATATGCTGTCAACAAGAAGGGACACACAACATTGACAACTATAATTTCAAGGTAGTAAAGGACTGTCTACCTTGGCTCCGCTATAAATTTTGCCAACGACACCTCAATAGAAATAAAACGAAGAATCATTCTTGTCAATCGCTTGGGGTTAACAAGGCAATTGAGTAGTAAGGTCCTATCCCAAAAAAAATTAAAGGGAAAAAAAACTTTAAAACCTTGATAACCCTTTGAAAAATATTATTGCCATGTGTGTTAACAGTCTTTGGAGGACTAGATTCAACGACGAACTATATTAAAAGCTAAAGACCGGGCAATCTATAATTATAACGAATATAATTTTATTTGTGTTAAGTAACTTACATATGCAACATACGCCAAAACCCATCGAACAGTCCCCCTTAGCAATGCCTCCCTTTAAACGGCATTCGTAAACATTAAAGCATGTTCCAATTCTGCGGCCGTCATCGGAAAGACACTCACCATCGACAGGAACCGGAAACAAATGAAAAACTAAACAGGAATAATAAATGCAAAATTGGTATCTCTCCAATACCTCTACTTCTTTTTTGTTCCAAATCGGATTTATGATTAGTCATAAAAGAGTTTAAATCGTTTTTTTTTTCTTCAAAATCGTCCGGATTTAAATATCCAACACTCATGGGAATTTTCACGACAGCATTCCAAATATCAAAGTTTTTCATCCTTGGCCATGACTTCTTTTCGATTTCAGATTCACTAAATACGTTTATCACAAACATCACAATGGATATAAGAATTGAAGTCTTAGGAATCATTGTTTCATGTTATTTAGTTTTTTGAAAATAAAACCATCATACTGCCCAAGTAATTGACACACAAAACTTCTAGAAAATATCAAACTGCTTACAAGTAACAAATGCAAAGACTGAAGATTCCTCTTTCACTCCTTAGTTCTCAATGGATAATTTTCAAGTGTTCATTTTAATGCTCACTACACTGTATGTTCCGCTTTCACGCAATTGGTTTACAGCATTCCAGTGAAAACAGCATCTTTCTATTCATCTCCACACTTGTCTAATATTATCAACTGGCTAGGTGTAATGTTTTACCGCACACATATTATAAGTGTTACATACATGCATTTATCTATGTATTTTTATAATTTTCTTTTTTTCACTTTCATTACTGTCCTACTTTTTTCTTAAAGATGAAGCAATCGTGGGTTTGGGGTAAATATTCTCATTTATATGCGTTTTTATAAAGGCTGAAATTTGTATGTTGTGCTTCGGATGGAGAAATTGCAGAAGATAAACCTAAACTTATTTCCTAAAGAAAGAGTCCAAACTTTTACAGAATTTTATATTAAAAATGTTCTGCTGTTTAGAAACTTGATTCCTGAAGGTACTGATATGTATATTAATTCAGTTGTTAGATGGAAGCCACTTTGTATATGCCATATTGTTAAACTGGTTGTTTTTTGAATATTGTTTATTCTGAGTTCAAATAAACAACTTTCATAGATAAACTAATTATTGTAAAAAAAAAAATATATATATACATATGTACATATATTAAAATAAAAAAATAAAAATAAAACAAGTATATATAAAAGATGATGGTATTGATGAATACACTGAAAGCGTCTAAGGTATTCTTGAATAATTTCTTTACACTTTTCTTTGCTCATGTTAAAATCTATCGATTGTGACATCGTATAAAAGCCCTCTGAAGCGTTAGTTATGCGATTATTTTGACTAGAAACAGTCGTATGTCTAGAATTTAAGGAGAAAAAATGTCCCCTAGGTTTAATAGTACGCATTAATATTTAACAAACGATCTGGTTTCTGTATGTCGATGTACTGTAAATTTTAACTTGTTTAGGCCAGAAGTAAAATATCAGACTAAACTTTAGTTCTTAACATCAATAGATGCTCAGATACAGTTCGAAGTTGTACTCTTTAACATGTCAGTATGGCTTTTATCCTTTATCACACTAAATAAGTAAAAAGATTGTTGGTGTTGGATGGACAAAGGTCTCCCATTCACCATGTTGTCCGTCTTGTCATTTTAATAATTTCTGACCCCGAACTGCGGAAAAGTGAGAGACTTTCATTCGCAGACCGATTTTCCGATGTTTGCCGAAATGGTGTTGACTTTGGAATAAAAAGTTACAAACTGCGGGAATTCTGATACATTTATTTTGATAAAACTTTCGAGCTATGTAAAGTTATTTTTACATCAACTAGCCGAAATCTTTCAGCTGGATATGCACCACTTAGAGAATTTTAAAGTCTGCCATGTCTATTTATGCAATTAATCTGAAAATAAGATATGATATCATAAGTTAAACGATCTTGAGTTTTGTAAAAATCAACAAACAAATTTAATTTTTTATTTTTCTAATACTAAGTTTACATTGTAATAGTTATGAAACAACAATCATTATGCAACTGCATAATATTCTTTTAACACTATGCTGTTTCAATTAACCACGCTCAATACGCTAGTATGATTGGTGCTCGTATTTAATAATTTTTCGATACTTACTAGTAATATAAATGAAATATATAATATGAAAAAAAAAAACAAAACAAAATAATTTATACTTATATTTACATTCGAAATGTGTTATTATATTTTATAAAGAATGAATATAACTCGCTGAATAACATACATCCAATTGACAACTAATGAATATTTTGTATAAGAATTGTCTTAGGAAATAATGCAATAAAAATTTATGAAAAGTGGCGGATAGAAATGAAAAATAAAAATAAATAAATAAATAAATAATTAAAAACTATTATAATATTCTAACACTCAGGAATTGGTAAATTCTATATCCAGTTATTCCTCCATTGTTGGACCACTGTTGTTGCCCTCCAATTTTCGCCATACAACGTTACACATTTCCCTTACAAGGGCTTTTTCTCCATCATCCATTTGTTCGATGGGCATTCCAGATAAATTACCAAAACGATCACGTTCCAATTGTTCACGAACTTCCAAAACTTGTAATGCCCGAATAACAGCTTCTGGTCTCCCAGGTATGGGTTCTGGTGTTACATGCGACACATTTGTTGTTCCAGATAGCCGCTCTTCTTCTAGCTGCTGAATTCGTCTTTCCAATGAACGCACGTATTGCAGAGTTTGATCACTTAGTGAAGAACGCAAATGAATATCCTTTAAGAAAATATATGAACATTAAGTAAAATTTAAAATAAAAATAACTTATGTACCGGGAACTGTCGCTCATAGTTTCGTAAATTGGATAGTGTCTCGTCCGCATTTGTGCTAGAACTGCTGCCATCACCATCATCCCGCAAAGTCCCTCGAACTGGAGTACCACAGTTAACGCAAATAGCATTTGCTGCAATATGAGCCCTTTCTTCATCTAAATAGAGGCAAAGCTCCTTAAGTTCCAGATTGTCTGTAATAAGCTCCTGTTGTTTATCATCTAGCTGCCGCAATTTACTCTATAATCATATGATAGATAAGCCATGAAATTTTTCTTTTTCTCCACTACTCTTTTTATGTACCTGATATGCTGATACTTCTTGTCTCATTACACTAGCGGTATATCTTCCAAATCGTTGCCATTCTCTAGCTAACTTTCTACCTTTTTGGCGATCATCATCAAGAAAACAACATAAATCTCTCAACTCCTGATTGTCATCTACTAACCGTTGATTGGCTTCTTTAAGCGCCCGTAGTTCATTAATTAGTGGCTTTAGAGTAATGTATTATAATAACCTAAACATACATGTATTGTCATATATATACCTGCAGTTGTCGATTTTGTTCTGAGGTTAATCTAGTGGCTGATGGAATTCCTGTTGGCGTTGTGATTGTAGTGTTTATCAAGTTTGGTTCTTGTTCGGACTTTCTAACAAATTTAAGCATATCTTGAGTTTGTTGTTGATGATGATGTCGTAGATGATTCTCCTGCTCCTGCGAAGCAGAGAGCAATAACTGCCCTCTATGCAATGGAATCGAACGTTGTTGTATGAATCGCGTTGGGTTCCCTTGAGCTTTAACTGAATCTGGAATATAAACCGACGAAAGTTTCGGTATATCTGGTGGATATTTTATATTAAGATGTGAAGTGCTTAAATCTGCTGATGTGGTTGGATAGTAAGTAGATTTTCCACTTGAAAGATGTTTTAAAATGCCACTAGGAGGTTGTGGGGGGGGCTGATAGCGTGGTGGAATTATGTGTGGCGGATCAATAGCCGAGCTTGCTTTTGATACTCGTTGTTGTTGATGAATGCGCTGATTATTTGCTGGTTTTGACGCTGTAGAAGATGTAGACGACTGTTGGTGTACAGAAGCCACAGTGTGGATTTGTGACGAACCACTCTGTCCAAGATGACCGGATTTAACCGTTTGTTGCTTCGTATGTTTATTATTAGTTACTGTTGATGTTACTATGGTGGTGTTGCTGTTTATTAAACTTCCGTTAAGTTTACAAGAATTGTTATTAACTCCGGACATTTTATTGGGGATTAGTTGCCTATCTAATCTAAAAGCAATAATAGCTTATTCAATCGTCTTCAGTTTTTGAAATTCAAACAAAGTGTTGCCCTACAACGAAAATAGTAATTCTGTTAAGAATCTGTGAAACATTTTGTTGTCTATTCGATGCTGTGAAAATTTTACGTAAAACGACTAAAAACATGATTGATATGTTTTCTAATTGAAAAAGTACAAGTTTTGAATATTTTGTATTTGTAGAACAATTAGCGATAAAGTGAAAGTAGTCAAAGTATGAACTGAGATCTCAGTTACTTTAAGATCTCAATACACCAACTGACATTTGGGACACTCTTCCAATAATTGAATAGTAATGAAGAACTTGATCGTGTTAACGACAGCATAAGTTTATACAAGGATTCACTCGAAAGTTCACAAATAACGACACGACTCTAATCATAGGTTACATATGCGAAAACAAGAGTGCAAATGCATATTTGCATAGTTAAACTCTTGACGTTAACGTTCGAAAAGGTTATGTTGATATTTCGTACGTAGTTTTTTTATGTTTAAGATCTTAAACAAGTTTTAGATAGTAAATATTGTATGATCGAGCTTATTGAAGTAAACGTATATGTAATTGCATTTGTTTAATAAAAATATACATTGAAAATGTGTTGAATTTGGGAGTATATTTTGAATTCGTCTAATCGCTTGTAATTGTTTCTTTCACAGAGTTTATTTTATTTTCACTTTATCATCATATAAGATTCGTTTTACGTTTCAGACTGATTTGCTTTGGTTCTTATTTTGGTTTGACAAATATATGAATATACATATATAGTCAGTCATATATAAATCACAAGTAAACTGAACTAGTGTATTTATGATTGGATTGGAACTAACAAACAGCAGTCAAACAAAATAAAAAGAACAGCTAACATAACTATGTATATATGTAGATATATGTAGATAGAAATATTATAAATACGGACAGCTCTTTTTGTTTTATTTTACAACATATTTACGTAAGTGTTTACTTAATTATCATTGCAATATACGCAGTCATTTCGAAAATTAATCTGATTTAAAGTTATGCGCTTATTAACATAAAAGTAGAAAGTTTGTACACAACCTTAGCTTATTACTCAAAGCGTCATTTAAACAACCAAAGTATAGCTTGACTTTCTATTAATATAATATGTCGTGTACCCAACTTGTTTTACATCTGTATTCTAATATCACAATCAAACGCATATTTCTCATTGGAAATTAAGAGCACTGATCAACTTCCCAAATACACAGGGATTAAAATGCTATACTTAAAAATATATACGTACACATTTCATCTGCGGTATAGTTTTAAAAATGCTTCTTTTTTAAATTACATAGTTTTAATAATTTAACCGCTGTTGAGGAAACAAAAAAGTGATTTTACTGTAATTTAAGTTAAGCAATGAGTTTATAAAATATAAAATTATTTCACTTTTGCTATTCATTTAAACAAATTAAGAACTCGATTTTTAAACAAATTTATAACCGATTATGTTGCTTCATACTAATATGTGTACACATATTCGACCAAATTCAATAAACAATCTACAACGCTTAAAAATGTCGGAAAGTAAATATTCATAGTTCAATTCTAAGCCCTTCCCAAAAATAGATAGTCGAGCGCGTTCAGACATGGAGTATTAAGCCTTGGTTGCAACCACTGTCTGATCTTGCTATGTTCAATGCTAAACTGTTGGAAGATCGTTTAATGAAATCTGAAACGACTAAGGCTTATTATGTTATGAGCCTATTCGGTTTGATTGGATTAGATGTTATCTTAAATTGCCAAAATTGTTCGCCGTAATGAAATAAGAAATCAAGAAGTTCTTCTGAAAATACATAGAAGGTAGTTTTTGGGATAGTTTGACTTTGGAAAAAAAAATAGAAAAACTTATTAGTGCATATTATTTCTGTATTCTGATTTAAACGCTATATAAAAAAAATCAGTCGGCTATACATACATATGTACATGTTTCGTGTTACTTAGATCTAAAGATAAGATAGGAAGAAAAGAAACATGATTTGAAAAATAAAATCTCTAGGGATTACGTTTTATATTGACTAATTTAGTTTAACGTTTTCGGCATGACTTCGTCTGAATTGAACTAACATACATATATATATAACGTGTAGTTCATTTTCATTGGTCTCATTCTCAGTTACTAGTCTGTATTCGAGTCTTGCAAAATGTAGGAATATAGGAATACATTATTACGCTAAACTCAACTAGAAGCCACTATTTTTTCTGAGTGTTTATTTTACCAAACGCAATTAATTCGTATTTCATGGAATTTTCATTCATGGTGGATTTCATATTTAAATTGTAACAGACAAAATGTTGGTGATAAAAGAGCTCCATTAAACAATGTACAGGAGTTGTAAGCGCTATGTTTCAAAAATTTGAAAGCGTCGTACCTACGGCGTAAAATTAAAATACGCCCCAAAAAGGCTACACCCCTTCTACCATTTGCTGTCTGTTGGCCTTATCTTTTCTCCCAACCTTTCTGATCTTGTCCCTTCTTTTCTTCCCCCGGTCACCCTCTTGTAACCATAGCAAAGGCTAGACTGATACAACGTTTTCGCTGACCGCTAAAACTAGATTAACCGAAATAAATCTAAACCATAGATAAATAATAATAGATCTGCTATGGCTAAACCATTTAAAAATCTACCTTACGAAACCGATTTTTATCATAAAACTGCAAGATTATCTCCTCGAGAGCAAGAGCTGTGGAATAAAACGTATTTTCCTTGTGAAATGTTAAATTTGTTATAAAATTAAACATACCTTTTATACATAAACCATCACAACAGTTGTCAGATTTCAAATATAGATGTTAATAAATTTTATTTGTTGTTTTTTTTAATGAATATATGTTGTAAGTATGAAATGAGTGTTATGTTTTTATGATTAAGTTAAATAAAAGATATCGTTATTTTCATGAAACAAATTTGTTTCAACTTATCTAAATAGTTTTTAATTGCGTTTCTTATAGCGCTAAAATATTTGTTCTTGATTTGGGAACTGTATTTGATTTATCCTCTTGAAGCTTACATCCGTTGATTTATTGACTTATTAATGTGTTGAGTTATTGTGAAAATTCAAATTCATGGAGCTATTGACAAGCTTTAATGATTGAATTTATCTTATCGATGTGGCTGTTTGATCCTTTTCAAGTTCTTCGAAACCTGGCCTTCAATTGAAGATTTGAAATTCAATTCATTTTTGTTATGTAAAACCACCATAGCGAGCTATATGCCATGGCTCGGGAGCAAGTTCTACCACTTATACATTAATGCGTTCTACATTGCTCATTATTAAACAAAAGTTTTGTAGATTTTGCGAAGTGAATTTCCTGTGTGTGAACTATCGGAGTATCGGATATGTCGGAGCTATCGAACATGTTTAGGTGGAGTATGTGGAACGATTGGAACTAGTTCCGACAGCGAACATAGTTCCAGGACTTACATATGTAAGTCCGGAACGACTCCACTCTACAACGCAGGGCTACACTGTCAGTTGCTTTGGTGGGTGTACAATCCTTCTGCACGTAAATCTGAATGATAATGAAAATGAAGCGAAAGAAATGCGCTCAAAAAAATTACACACATATACATAGCACATTCCTTTTTGCTTATTGTACACAAACATAATATTTTCTTTCCGCCTATGCCTGCGGTGCAGGGTCTGGGGGGAGTATGTGTGTTTATTTCATTGCAAATAACTCATCGGCCTGACCCCTGGGTTACACAGGACCAAAGAATATCTATAACAAAAAGGATCACTTCCCCTGAGGATAAAAAAATCCACCCGTCGTGCAAAAAACCAACAACAACGTCTAATTAGATCAAATAGCGCAGATCTATTGCTTTGTTTCAAATTCCAAGTCCCATTTAATTTTGAATGAGAATGCATACGATAATCTTCCCCATCATTTTTTCCTCATGTAAATTCAAATACACCCTGAAACATTTTTGTGAGTAATTTTTCGCCCTCCCGAGACTGCAAAACGCTGACATACGACAAAGTGGAAACAGACTGGTTTTTCTCCTTTTGCTTACGCGTTCGTGATTGGCTAACCCCAAAACTTTTTACTATGAGTAAGTGCGTGTCAATAATTGGCATCGTATTGTATTGGAATACTGGGTGTTCCGAGAAGCCTAATTTACTTTTTAAAAAGTTTTTAAAAAAGAAAAAAAATATTTAGTATAATGAATTTATTTTTAATTCACCTTTTCATATGTTTTAAAATTAAGCTACCCATTTATTTATCTGAATCGGTTATTAACAAATGCGTTTTATTAAATAAAACGACATCACTCAGAAAGAATGTTTAAATATTAATATAGAGTATATATTTAAAATGATTCTTTTATTTGCGGGAAGAATTCATGTAATGATACCTAGAATAAAGAAAATCAATCCTTTTCATTCATGTCACTAGGAATAATATTTTATTATTTTGCTTTTAAAATCCTTTGCTTTTGAAAATTATGATTACCTGAGGTATAATTTTGGATGAAAAAACAACATCTTACATTATTTGTGGTTTTTAAAACAAAATATGTCATTAAACCCTTTATGATATTCGTCAGGCAGGTATATTTGTTATAAAAGAAAATGCAGGTCGTTTTATGACAGCAATAAATAAAAGGATATTTCTTGGATTTATCGAAATGGATTACGCCTTTAACAACAACTTACCTTAAATTAAGAGTAAATATATTTTATTGCATTAAGATTTGATGATATAAAAAACAGTATACGAGTGTATATCTTGACAATTTAGTTTTAGTCACGCTTTTCAACCAAAAATTGTTGTGATATAAGTTTAGAAATATAAAATATGAAAGCATTTAGTCAGACCATCAAGGTTATTTATGGAGGCCCTTGAGCAATCATAACAAGCTGTAACATCGAAGCAAAATTGTACAAATTATTAAAATCAAAATTTATGAAAGAATATTGTGCAGACATAAGGGTGAGAATATACTTTTTAATTAAGAAGTACGACAAAGATGATAACAAAAATAAACTTTCTAGCGTTGCACATTTATGAAAAAAAAAGTATTATCTTTTAATTTTTTTTTCATAAACACCCTGTAGCAATGTTTCAGATTCCAAGATGTGTTTTACCCTGTTTTGTATCCTTTTTTTACTTATTGGCGTGTGTTGCTATTAACTTCTAACATAATACCAATACACACAAAGGATAACTGTACCAAGGTCACAAAAAGATAAGGAAAATATTGCGCAGTGAACCTACTGTCTGATCTATATACTGTGTGTGTAACCCAGGGCTCATGTTAATTTAAATACACCCTGAAACGTTTTTGTGAGTAATTTTTCTCCCTCCCCAGACTGCAAAACTCTGTATAATGCATACGGACAAAGTGGAAACAGACTGGATTTTCTCCTTCTGTTTATGCGTTCGTGATTGGCTAACCCCAACACTTTTTGCGATGAGTAAATGCGTGTAAATGATTGACATAGTATTGTATTCGATTACTGGGTGTTCTGAGAAGACTAACTAACGTTTTAAAAAGAAAAATTCTGGAAAAATATTTAGTGTAATGAATTTATTTTTAATTCACCTTTTCATATGTTTTAAACTTAAGCTAGCCCTTTATTTATCTGATTTATTGAACATTCATCAGATAGTCTTTTTGGCATTAACTACTATACTCTTGTTGATGCGGTTGAAAAACACTTTTCGTCCACATATACAAAAATTTTGCCCCGTTCGAAAATCGGAGAAGCTCGTTCACAAAGAGTATGAACAGCAAAGCTTGTTCTTTTCCCACAGCGTTTCGTTTCTACCATACTTTTGCATTTTTTTCCAACCGTGGGAGGGTTCACACCGTACGTAAGACTCAACAATGCAATTCTCTGTGGAGATAAGAGTGTTCTGTTTTCAAAGCGTTTCCATCCATACATTTTCTTTCCTTGTTGCTGATCGTATTTTTTAGATTTTAGCGTTCCCCATCTGCCAAAATTGCTTTCATTCCAATGAAGCCTTGTTTTGTGTGTAGCCACTGCGTTCATGGGCAGGCAAGTGTGGCCACGTACTAAGACAATTTCTTTCATACTTTTTCCAACTGCCACAAAACATGAATTCATCTCTAATTTTTATGTATTCATATATTTAATCCCGCTTTAAATATTGGGCGTAGAGTGACGTCACAGGGAAGGCACTGGTTGACTCTAAGCATATAGAGTGTGCAACATATCGGTTTTGATGTCTTTTTGCTGTTATTTAATAAATAAATAATTTTGAAAGCTTGCTGGCAATTACTTCATCTATGTTACATTTGCATTTCGGATTATTCTTCCACCATCAATATATTTTGTCTCCCTTTTTGCACTGCACATCTAGTTCAGGTGTTGTTCACGATTTTGTTGACGCATTCTGCTATTTGGCCTCACAATCCTATCTGTCCTATGCATCTAAAAGACGTTTTGATTTTTTAGACGAAAGCCCCAAAGATATATAAAGTTCCAACTAACCTGGAAGACTTTAAGTGAGATTTTAGTGTTTTCGTATTTTATTTACCATAGCAATAACAGTAAAATGTTTTTCAATAGTCTTCAAAATTAAAATTCAAATAAAAATGCAAAAATACAAAATTTCATTAAGTGATTTACAAAACATCATTTTATTTCGAAAATCATCGTAAATCAGTTGTAGATAATTAAAAATTGATGTGAACATAGAAATTTGTATGTGTTGAAGATCTTATTATATATGCATATTGAAATTTATGTAAATATGTTTCTCTTTAACATTTCGCTTGCTTAAAAAAAAATAAAATAAAAGATAAAAAAAAACAATAGATTAAAATGGAACAAATAAATTTTAATTATAACAATTATTTTTTCTTGTCAAAAAAATTGTTTTCATATCTTCATAAAATGCTTTTGTTGTACTTCTTTGTTAATTTTCATTAGATTTGTATTGCAAATAATAATGTTAAACTTATTAAAATTATACGCACGAGTTATATGAAAGCGTTATACTCTTCGCTTCAGGTTTTTATATTTTTTACTTTTGATCGGTATTTTTTGTCGAAAACTTAAAAATAACATTTATAAAATTGGGTACAAAAATTATATATGGATCAATAATTATGTATCGATTTTATCTCAGGGTTGAACTAAAATATTGTATTTAAATAGAAATAGTGAGCTACACGTAAGGACCAATATGATGCATAAAATTGTCAAAATGCATAAAAATGCATAAAAATGATATTTAAATAAAATGAATTGGATAGATAAATTTAGAACTGACTTTCTTCTCTGGTCGTAGTTTTTGTAGTATTGATTGTTTCGGAATCACCATTTGTCTTCTCATGTGAAATACTGGTGATGACTGATTTTATTACAACAGAGCTTGTAGTGGTCTCAGTGGTATTGCTTTAAAAATAATTGTTTCAAAATCCGTTTTAAATATAACATTTCTGTGAATCTACCTTAGTGGTGCCAAATCCATTAAGTTGGGAATATTAAAATCTGTGATGTCCTTCATGTTAACGTTTGTAATTGTTTGATTTGTTTGCGTACTTAAAACTGACAGGCGACCTGAATGAAAAATGTAGATATTGCGAATAGAAAGTCTTGGATAATTCATTTGGATATTTTGCTCTATAGACAGATTAACAAATTCATACAAATATTAAACGTACTGCTTTCTTGGTTTACTTCGACCCTAAAATACAGAAGGGGTCGTATTTTGTTCACCTTTAATCCAATAAGTAATGTGCATTAACACGGATCATTCCTTCTCATTACATTGAAACTTCAGCTAGAGGGTTATTTATTATTAATTTTTTTTACCAACCTTATCAACATACGTAGATATTATAAGGTGCTACTTTAAATTGCTTGGTTTAAAGATTAAACAGGCTTAATAGTGCACAACAGTTAAACAGTATAATCAAAATTTCAAAATTCAAAGAAAATAGCACTAAAGCTAGATTTAAGTTTTTGCATTTCGACCTTCAAACTCCTCCTATTATATGAAGTTGACTGTTTTTTTAATTATTCAATAGTACATCTGATCTATATCGGTCACATACATAGACTAGTTGCTGTGTACATGTCATTCCAAAACACTAATATGAATATTGTTTGCGAATAAAAGGAATGAGATCCAAACGAATACACATTTTTACTATATTTAATTAAATTCTATCACTAATCTAGACTTTTTTTTATATAATATCATGTGTCAGCACTTCATTGGTAATTGTGGATTTTCCTTTGCGAATTTCATTAGTTTCCATTTATATATTATATATTTAACAGTCTCCGACTGTCAGCCAAGCCGATAGCATCGTTTCGTTTTCTATCGCTGCTAGCCATCTCTTTCTAGCCCGTTTTAACTCTACTTCTTACTGCACAATAATAAAACAGAAACAATTCATTATGTCCCTCCGGGGACTCTGGTGGTTTGTCTCTCACAACAAACTACTTAGCAGTCAACAAATGGGCTTCAAGAAAGGCAAATCAGTAACAGACTCTCTCCTATATCTAGACCACCACACTCTCTCACTCCCACTGACTCTCTCTCCAAGAAAAAACACCTGTCCCTTATCTCCCTAAACTTCACAAAAGCTTTCGACAGAGTCGGTATTCACTCAATCATCGAACAGCTTAAGACATGGAAAGTAGGCCCAAATATCATCAGATACATATTCAACTTCATGAGCAATAGAAAAATTTCGGTTCGAGTTGGATGTGCTTTTTCCTTGTTTTTACCCCTCTTCAAAGGTATCCCCCAAGGCTCTCCCTTATCCGTCCCTCTCTTTCTTATAGCCTTCAACAAACTCTCCAGTACCCTATCCCTCCATAAAGAAATTAAGTTCTGTGCCCACGCTGATGACTTCACCATAATCAAAAAACTAAATAAAAAAATCGACTTCATCCATAATAGACCTTAACTCAGTTTTCAAAGATATATTATCCTGGTGCGACTATACTGGAGCCAAATTATCCTTCACCAAGAGTAATCATCTCCATATTTGCAGAAAACATAAATGCACATGTAAAATGTTATCGAACATCATAAATTTAGAAATTGTTGACAGATTGAAAATTTTAGGCATCGTTTTCCAAAAAAATTACAGATGGAACGCTCATACCAATTATATCCTTCCCGCTTTGGGTAAAAAACTTAATGTAAACAAATCCCTCTCTTTTAAAAAATTAAACTGCAACCCATTCTCCCTAACCTCTCTCATACAAACCACACTAATCAGCAAAATTGAATACGGCATTTTTCTTTACGGATACTCTTCTAAAGCGAACCTAAACAAAATTTAAACAATCTATGATGCAGCAATAAAAAAAAGCACTTAACGCATATCGAACAACCCCCATCAACCATCTCCTGTTCGAAGCAAATATGCAATCAATTAAAGATCTTAGACATCAATCGACATTAAATCTATATAAATCCAATCTTTTCTGCAATGACTCCCCACTTTCCGAACTAATGAAAACAAAAAATAAATAACAAAATTAAATCCTGTTTAGAACGCTCCGTAGACCTATTCTCTCCCTCCATGGCTCTTTCAATCCTCTACTATCCTCCCCTTATTAAGATTTTATAGAAAGGCCCATACGCCCCCTGAGGTATTCAGAACTCATTTCGTTAGGCTCAAAAGCAAATTAAGCAAGCACTGCTTCATTAATACAGATGGCTCCAGAATAGCCGACAACATAGGCTTCAGTGTTACTACCGAAAAAAAAACCATTTACTCCTTCTTACTACCCCCCATATTCCTCAATTTTTTCATCCGAAATAATTGCTATCCTTCATGCTTTACAATACCCAACAAAGTTTACGAAAAAGTTTGGCATCTGCACTGATTCTCTGTCGTCCATTGATGCAATCCTCAACCCCAATAACCAAACCTATTATCCTTTCTTAATCCGCTACCTGCTCAATCTCCAATTCCCTAATACTAAATAAATATGGGTTCCAGGTCATGTCCAAATCACAGGAAATGAATTCGCCGACAAAGAGGTACTCAAAACTCCATCAATTTTCTTCCCTAACTTCAACACCATTGACATAAACTACTTTATAAAAAAAAATCCTGTTTCTTCCAATCTCCTCTGGGAGAAAACAAACAAACAGCCAACAGAAACAAACTATCCATCAAAGACTATGAGAGACATTTAGAACCTTCCAAATGTTCACGCCAAGATATTACTAAAATCACTAGACTCAGACTCGGTCACACCAGGCTTTCATGGACTAAGAGGCTAAGGCCTCTTGATGCTCTGGCTACTAAGCTACCCTGTAATTTTAATTATTCTGGAGCTATTTAATAAATAAATAAATAAATATTATATATTTAAATTCTTAACTAATATAAAGAAACTCAATACTGGACAGAAAACAATATTTACGAGTAACACTTCGCTAAGCGTATGAAAAATTGCTTGTGATAATAAACGATAAATTTGAAATTTGACTAAACACCATGGGTTAACCGAGGATTACATAAAACTTTATTTTCCTGTATTTCTTCTTTAGATCGTCGTCGAAATAGGCTATATATATGTAAAACAGAAAAACTTATAAAAAAATATTGTATACACATCTGCTTAGAAACCGCGCATCCCCCTTTTAAAAATTATCACAGTTATTTGAATAATCTTCTTATTAAGGCTTATCTTAATAACAATTTTTAATTCTGTTGGAAGAACGTTAGTTTACCTATTTTAAAAATAGCTAATCATATATATGCATGTGAGAAAACTTCGTTGTATTCAAAATTCGACTAGGATTAATGTGATGAACATATACATATGTATATTTTTACGCACAAGTTAATGCAAATGAAATTTTTTTTTTAAATATACTTTTTTATGTTAGACCACCCTTTTACCTTTCTCAATATTTTCGCAGTACCATTACTTCACTCTCAATACTGGTCCTAAAAACAAGAAAGAAAAAAAAATTCATCCGGTTATTCGTTAAGATTTCAAGACAGACCATGAAGCACATTACTACTTGTTGGCAGACAATCCGGAGGACATTTACTTAAGCACAATTTTGTAGCCCTATATTCTAACACTTTACCCTTTACCACAAAAAAGTATAAAAATGTATAAAACATCACTCAACACACACACACATATTTCTAGGTACAATCAAGAAATAATCAACAAAAGCTAAAGCTTACCAACTGTTTCCTCGGTTGTAGTTGAACAAAGGGTTGAAGTAGTAGTGTTAAGATGATCGCGGACCGAATCTACTGTTATATCTCCTATTGAGCTTGAAATGGTTTCGTTGCCGCGATTTGCTGAACTATCCAGTCCATTAGTAAGCCCATTTAGATCCGTCCTCGCTTGTTCCTTGTTAATCGGTTTATTGAGACTTTCTGTGGAATCTGCTTCTAAAGTGTCCTGGCCATTTTCATCATTACCATCAAGACCCCTACCATCTAAATGTTCTATATGAATACGACCTAAGGGAGTGACCACTTTTGAGGTAGCTAGACTTATGCGTTGCAACTCAGATGAGGACATCATATAAAAGGCTTCGCCGAAATCGGTGAAACATAGTGAAGAAATACCACTGTTGAAATAAATGTATTATGAACGTTGCTATGTTGATTATATTTGTATACTTTATATCCTCTCGTCTGACTGCAGCTGCATTTAGCTGCCGTTTTAGTTCTGGAATAGATAGAACAAGAATATCGCCCAAATTTGTCAGGCATAAAAGGCCCACTTCGTGGTAGTTCTGGGTTTCTCCTACAATTTCCCCACCATTTTCATTAGCATTTTGCTGATTCCCAGAATCCGATTTTGAAGACTTTGTCGGACTTCCTTGCAACATCTCCGGTGGTACTCTGCATGTGAAGTTCGCAAAAGCTAATCGCCTTACACGTGCACCTTCATGCGCTGTCAGTTTATACTTTGTGATTGGTTTAAGTTGGGGAAGTGAAAATACTTTAAACTGTTCCTCGGAAGCAATTAAAACACGGTGAGGAGGCGTTCCGGGCCCATTTAGATCAAGAGGTACTCCGGTATGGTCGAAAACAGCTATTCCAACCACGGGGGCTCGATGTTTCATCTGAATCTCCTTAGCCAATTGTGCTGAAACACGCCGCTGTAATCCAGATGGCTGTTCACTATTATTGTCTGATAGTGGAGGTGGCAAATGCAATAAATATACAGACACGCAACTAGCATTTGTGGCAGACCATAGTGTTGCTGAAGTTGTGTGAACTATAAATTTAAACAATTAACAATATAATTTTTTACTTGATAAAAACACGTTAGTATTTTAACAAAAAATTTACGAAATCTTCATTTGGATATTTTGCTTTTTATGAATTTAATCAAAATATTACCATTTGTTATATAAGTTCTTGCAAAAACTAAACAACGAACCATTGAACCCATTCCATCGTCAGGCGATCGGGCTTCTACTTGTCGTTCTATAGGACGCGCTTCTAGCTGTGAACAGAAATTGATTTTTATCTTAAAATTGCTATAGAAAATAGGTGTATAAAGTTTACTGTTGTTGCAGGCTGTGTTGGATTGTTTCTGGTTGAACGTCCTTTTCGTAGTTTTCGAAAAGACTCTCTTAACGATTTTTTAAACGATTTACGTCTAGAAAGTTGTTCTCCTGCACCGGTCAAATCTTTAAAACCAAATATTCAATTAAATAAAATCGAAAACTTGAATACTATTACAACAAAGAAGCGCACCATTAGGATTCAATGTACAGCGGTGAAAAACTGGCAAAAAATTTTTAAAGTCGAATAATACTAAACCATGCGCGGTCCCTCCAGAAACTAGGTTCCAATCTGTTTGCAAAGCTAAACAAGTGATACTTGCAGGGGGTAGCACTTGAAGAATGCCTGTTATTTGCACTCCGAGATCCCCAACTGGTTCCGCATTTTCGGCTAGTAAATTTGAACGAACATTCAACTGATCGTGGCCTTTCCATACAAATCCATCACGATCACTAACTAAATTCATTGTTACAACTTTAAGTGAAGTTTTTTCAGAAGTTTCTCCTTCAAAATTTGCAATTACTATTTGGCCTGCAGTACCACCAATTATTATTCTCCCCGTCTTGGGACAAAGCGAAAGTTTTTTTACAGCTAATCGTGGGTCATCGGAGTAGGGATCGAAAAGGCCGGCTTTACGGAAAGGTGGCTCCGAATCATCAATTTGCTCTGACAATTCTGCTGGGACGTCATCTTGATTTTCATGCCTTTTACATAAAAAGATTAATTATAAAAATAAAATGAGATTTTACAAAATAATTATCTATTACCCAAACAATATAGATGTTTTCAGGTGATATATTGGTTTCATTACAACATCCGTACAGTTCCAAAATTTGACAGAACCGTCTTCGTGACCAGTCAACATTATTTCATATCGTTTGTTTTCATAATCGTCAGATATATAGTCATCTGGTAAAACTCCACCATTTATTGGCCACTCAATATTGCTACATTCAGAATCCTGTTCTTCACCAGCTCTACAAATTTTTTCATAAACTTCGTGGGACACTTGTGAAATTAATTGATTACAGGTAACTGCTGAAGCATGCAATGAATGCAAATATGGTGCTTTTATTACTGGTAGTTTGGAATCTGTTAAATCGTATGCACAAAGTTCTTCTTCTAAAAGTACTATAAGGACCTCAACTGCATCTGAATTATTTTGAAAAGTCACGAAAAAATCAATGACTTTTGAAGTAAAGTCAAGACATATTTTTTTCTCATTGTTGACCTGAATAGAGACACAATTGTGATCACCATATGCAGAACGAGGCATTCCACCAGAAAATATAACAATGCTATCAGGGCTGTTTATAAAAATATTTGTGAGATAGTTCTTAAATATTTAATTTTCGTAAATTACCCTCTTATTCCTTTATATAGACGATTTATACTCTTACATGGATCTGGCCCATAGGGAACATAGTTAAGGTCCGTGGGAGGATCTGATTCGTTTAGGTTCCACGTAGCAAAGGATCCATCTGCATGATACCAAGTAAATTCTTTTTTATCAGTACTCACAAATAAGCCAACACTTTGTCCATGGCCCGGTGCAACAAAAGAACGAATCACAGATGAAGTTTCCGTATCCCACAAAACACAAAGGCCACGGTTATACGCAACAAGTAACTGATTCCAAACATTTGGAACTTGTTTTATAGATTCGATTGCTCCTGGATTTAATTTGTAAATAGCTGTAAGTTGCTCTAATACAATATCATGATAAATAGCGGGTTCTTTGACATTGAAATCTTTAAGATCCAATTGATAAATGTTTCCACCCTCTGTTCCAATCCAAACGATGTCTTTTGCATGTGAGCAGCATAATGAAGACACCTTTTTTAATTTACCATCAAATGATAGTGTTTTAATAGCTACTAATGTGGATCCAACGGGTTCCCATAGGATAAGTTGATTAGCTGCAGTTAAAGAAAGAATGTTTCCAGTTCCATGGACCCATTCCAATAGTTGGACATTCAAATCGGCTGCTGAATTTGTCTGCATTGTGTGTTGCCCATAAAATTCAATTCCAGCTTGACCAAACACCTTAATCGCTCCATTTTGAGTACCAATAGCCATAAGTCTACTTTTGGAATCAAATGCCAACGCAGATGGTTTATGGGGAAAACCATGTTGTGCGGTCTTTACGTATAAATATTAAAATAAAAAGTATAAGGCATATTTTAAGCTATGAATTTAAAAATGTTTTGCTTAAATTAAATATTTATACAAGTTCAATTATAAAGGGAAGTTCTATGAAAAATATTTATTATCTTTCGGCATCTTTAAAATACATATAATCATCAACAACTTTAGGTCTATCTTATCATAACTTTCAACTCAATAAAGCTTTTACATATATAATATAAAATTTATCGTTCTGTAAATAACAAGATAACAAAATAATCAATGTGACTCATATAAATACAGGTGTATCGGCATGGACTATGCGACTGTAAATACATACGTATATACTTCTTGATTTTTTTTTTTCGACGTATACAGAATGATAAGATAAAGACTCTTGCGAAGTTAATCATAATCATAAAAATGCTAAATAAATAGAAATATCACCGTAAGAGGTAAAAATCTCTCTTTAAGTAAAAACAACGCTGAGTAAGTTTACACATACAACATAACATTTGATGGTTATGGGTCATCACAAGTCGATGGTTTTTCGCAAATTTTAATAACAGCATGTTTAGAGCAAAATTATAAATTATTTAAGCTGTTGGAATGTGAATGATATTTGCTGAAAATTCATACTTAATTGAAATAATTATTTCGAAGCTTAAATACCAAATCAATGACTATACATACAACCAACTTTAATTTTGAAAATGCTTAGTTTGGCCCTTTTTTTCTTCTTACTTTCAATTTGTTCATTACAAAAGTTGTTCCATTTTTTTTATCTTACTTATATGGTTTTATCTATTCATTTGAAGTTACAAAATATCACAATCTGCAATTTGTAAATATAGTATGTTTAATATGTTAGTATGTACTCGGGTATAAAAACATACTAATATTGTTTGAAGATAGATAAGATAAACGGTAAACAAGTGTCACCAAAAGAAACATTCAAAATCCGTAAGCGGTTTCCCCAATCTTAGCATTTTTGTTACAAATACACACCTTCAATTGTATGAGCCAACGTATATTCAAGCCCTATGATAACTTGATTAATTGTTTTTTTTTTTAAATTGTTTATTAATAAAAGCACAAAAAACCACAATTTAGGGAAAATAATTTTATAATTTTTTTGTAAAGTCGAAAACAACGATAGATATGCATATCTATAGTCAGGGTATATTAATTTTGAAGTGAATTTATTCTAGGTTGGGCTAAGATGATGACACATACCATACTCGTATGTCTACCTATTCTTCCAAAGTATACACATTCATCGAATTCTCTGAGTAATAGAAAAAGCGACAGCCTTAATAACGAAAGATAGTATAAATAGAACAATCAAGTGTATGGTCACATTTTATTACTACTGTATTTTAGGAAGTGATGTCATTAGCTTAGTTTAATTTATAAGAAGAGTAAAATACAACGTTATAAATATAACAATTATGTCTTTAAAAAAAAGATTCAATTAAATTCTACAATCATAAGAAAAACCGCTTAATTTTTATTTCAATTTTATATATATGTACTAACAAAGAATGTTCCCCAACTCGCAAACAAAAATAAATGTTTGTGCAACAGTCTAATCTACGGCGTTAAGACTAAGCACTTCTTTAATTTAGGTTGATATAGTCACATACAAACATACTCGTACATGTGTATGGATTTCAAAATTAAGAAATTTTTACGCAAGCATGAATATATATATATGTTGTAGGTATATTATATTTTTGTTTTGGTATTTACCAAAAATCTACCCCAAATGGCATACTATTATTTGTTAATATATAATTTTCATTGGCAATGAATGAAAATCGGTCTACACCTGATGAGTATGGATAACAATTAGTTAAATAATACTTAGTAATTTAACACTTATGAGAAATATATTTTAACGACTACATATTGTTTTTATTAGAAAAAACTTAGCTCATATTACTTAAAATTTCTTAAAAATTACTTGAAAAAGTTCCGTCAATAACCAACATTAATGGAATAGGAAATCATTGGAAAAAATTGATTTAACTTTAATCTAAATCAATATAATTCTAGGACATTTGACATTTAATAATTGCAGATGCTTTTTAAAATAAAATTATTCAAAAAAGTGATAAAAAAAAATGAGTACGTAAATAGTTTTCCACATATATTGTTTTTGAGAACCAGAGGACTTGCAAGTATTTTCTTTCTATTTAGTGTTAGTTAGAATTTTTCGTTTCTTAATTTAAAGATTTAAGTAACTTGAAAATTACTTTACAATTTACCTTTCTGTACGCAAATAATTCTTTCTGCAACCGTTGGCGTTCTGCTGATGGTTGTTGGGCTTTTCCTCGAATAAATTTTAGCATTTTGTGTGCTTAAACGTAGTCCAATATTTCGATTTCTTTCTGTAATTACAAAAATAAAATGTAATGTGTATTTAAATTAATATTAACACATAAATACATAATTTAGCTAATTTTCTAGTCATTGAAAGTAATTCATTAAAATTAAATCCAGTGAGGATGAGCAGCTAATAAAAGACTTTTATCCTACTATCTCAATTTAATTAAAGGAAGAATATATGTGTCTTAACATAGTAGTAGAAAGGTGTCGTCACTTGTTTTCACCGAATACATACGCCGGCACAAGCTAACTAGATACGTAACGTAAGTTTAGTATGAGTTAACAAAGATATTTTTATTAACATGTTATGTTCATATTTGTAAATTTTTTTAATTTGTAAAATGTAGAAGTGTCACAGGTTTGGTTGTTATGAATTTTATGTTTAGTTTTAGAAAAGCTTACAATTTTCGTTTGCCAACTATCTCTAAGATTTACAGCCCAAAGAAAAACAAATCCGATTCCATCAGATTCAACATAAGTCATGATTATAATATAATGCTTGTGATAATTTCCCAAATGAGTGTGAGTGCAAATAATATTATGAAGGGTTAGATGCGCGACAATTTAATTGTCAAAAAAAGGTTCAATAAAGCTGTTATTTTATTTTAATTTGAATACAATACAACATAATTAAAATGTTATTTTTGGAACCGGTAGTGAATTCTACAGCAATTTGTAGAATAAATATTGGGAACCAAGATATTTACGTAAAAATGGGTCTTGTCACTTAGAATGACTTTTCAGTAAAAATTTAAACCTTTTTCAACCTTCAATAAAGTTTGAAAAAGTAGATATTCATATTCTTCAAGGTATACCATAAAAGCAAATTATACTGAAGCAAACATAGATTTCGCCTTTTTTTTTATTAAATTTGATTTGAATTAAATAAACGAGCTTAAAATTCCGTTCTAAATTGTTGTAGGACTTATTTATAAACTTATCGGAAATGATATTTGTATTCACTCGTATGTAGATTATTTTGCATGCAAAAAAATATAAGAAAAATATTCCATGTACAATTTTCAATAAAAAAAATTCGTTTAATTTATGCGTCGCTGTTTTTTTTGAAAAACATCGCAAAATTCTTGGGTCATGTATTCTGTAATCATCGAACGTTCGATCAATCTGAAAGTCACAAAAGCCTACATCTAGATAAATTGTATACACAGGAATTTAATCAGGTTTCGTTTAAAGAATAGCACAAAGCGAAATACCGATTTGGTGCCTTAAACCTTTATACCACTCGAGTCTGGTCTTATAAGTTTTTACGGAAATTCCCCCTCGAGGAAATAAGTTTGAAGGCAAATATAAACCTTTTTTTTCAATAAATATAAACTAACCTGCAATTACTCGTATTTCAGTTATTAAATATTTTTGTTAATAAAAAAATTTAAATTAATGAACTAAAAATCTGGATAAAGATGCTCAATTCAAAAATACTCATTTGCTTATTAGGATTATCCAAACACGTGAAATCCTGATTATATAGCGCTGGTGCGTCTTGCAAGCGCAAAATCGTGTGCAATTGATCATTTCTTGGTGCTTTAATCTATGTTTTGAAATAACTCCAATCTTTTATTAATTATTTAGTGTTTATAAAAAGATCTGCCGTTTTATTACACGTGATTCACGAAATATCTTAAAAAAAAAAATTTGTTATTATTGACGCGTTAAACTTGTCGAGGGCATTTCCTTTATGATGACGCCAACATTAGTTTTGCTATTGGTATACTATATTAAAATAAAATGTGTTTCCGCCAGACACGTCGGTTAAACAATATTATTTCTTGTTTTATTAACTTTTTTATTTTCTTAATTGTGAGTAGGAAAATTGTAGACATAACTTCAAGTCAGTTGAGCGGATTTTTTACCATTCGCTTGAGAATTTGTACAAGAAAAGACTGACAGCACTGCACCGATCACAAAAAATCATGAACATTTGCATTGGATCATACATGTACCAAAAAGAAGTACATATGTATTCAAAATATACATATGATGTTTATTAATAAAAAATTAATAAATAGATTAAAATAAATATGTATTTTAAAAAATAAAGAATTTTTTTTTTTAAATTTTATTAGTTATTAAGGTACCTTTGTTTTTTTTATTTAAGGCATTTTTGAAAGAGGTGATATTTGCTACTAAAAGTTATTTGCGATAAAAAACCATATCATTGTTCACACATATTGTTGGAATTTGTCTTAAGTGTGTGATATTGAAAACCATATTATTATTTTTTTTTAATAAAAAATTGCCTTTCAACCCACTATTTCCTATTTCTATTTTTGCTTTTACAGGCAACAGATATGAAGGGAGAAAACTTGTTCAATAACACCTAAGTAAAACAAGTTTTTCTTTAGGAAATTCATAATCTGTCTATCTTAAGTACCAAGCGTAAAAGATTTACATTTACATGTTTCTTGCACAAAAGCACTTCGATAAATATGCAATTACATAGGTACATATTTATGTACATATATGTAGATACACATACCAGTTAATGCATTAATTTGAAAGTTAGACTTTTTAATAAGCTTTTTGTTTTTGCTAAAAATACGTTACTAATTTGTTATAAATTAATATCTACATACATATGTGCATAGACACTATCTTTCTATATGGCTAAGTGGATCTCTTTTAAACCACGAAGAAAAATGTAAATATTTCTTTTTGTTTTTAAGATTAACCTTATTTATTTGCTCTTGTGGATATAAATTGAATATATTTTATAAAAATAATTTAATTCTTATAAGTCTGTGAATAATCTGTCACTATCGTACTGCAAAATGATGGGTAACTAGTACCAGCTAAGAACTTTGGATAACGATGACTAATTCGCTGTTGAATCCATTCAGCAACAGGTGAAGTAGGAAAAAATCCTCTTTATCAGAAGATAATGCAAGTACAATTACTGATTCGATAATCAAACAAAGAACTTACCAATCTTTAAAGTTAATTTCTAATAAAATAAAAATGCCAAAAGTGTAGAAAATAATACTCAGCAGTTCTGGAAAGCCGCACCCTCATCCAACAAAGTTTGAAGATATGTCTAGTGCTAATTCGCACACTAACACGGTGTCCAGTATAAAAATGCGTCCGCCGACACGTCAAAAACACAGCTAAGTATAATTACGTTTCTTGGCCTTTACTTTGTTTATTTTCTTTTTCAAAGCAAGCTTAAGGCGTTTTTATTTTATTTAATAAATTTAAAAACAAAATTAGTACCACCCGCTTTGCCACTAGTACAGACGCACCAAAGCCGAAAACAAATGATGGAATCCAATTAAAATCACTCACCACAATATTTCGCACAATAAACAAATTAGTTATTTAAACATTAATATGATATGAATAAAAACAGCGCTATATGTTATTTAGTTTTTCAAATAAGCTAGGATGAATTCAGAACAAAATAAATAATAAATAACTAAATAAAACCTTCGCAACGCGTATCGCCCACCCTCCTACTTCAACATACTTTTTTCCACTGAACTGTATCTACTTTCGGTGTTGCCTCTTCTCTATTCTTGTGAGATATGTGAATAAGCTGCAGTGGGATTTCTTAAGAGGGTAATTTATTTTCAGGTTTGGGTTTTTTTTTTAAATATGATAAGTAAATAATTGTTATAACCATTTAGTTTAAACGAAGTTTTTATTTGAAAAAAAAATATTTTAAAAAATTAAGCCGAGATTTTGAATATTACAATCATTTTGTAGTATTTATGCATTTTAATTTAGTTTAACATAATATGAAAAAAATATTTTAAATGTAAGGCTGTGATATCAATACATCTTTGAAAAGATGAGTTTCACATGTTACTTACATAATTTCAAAACAATTAAATTCGCTCTATAATTATAACGATTAGAAGCAGTAAAAATTACTGATTTTGAGACTATGAATATTAAATATTTGCTTTAAAATGGTTAACACCTCAAAAAATGGTATATGTATTTTGCATATTGCAAAATTCATAAGCAGAAATTGCCAGTATCATTAGTTTGGGCAATTGGACAAATTTTAGAATTTTGTTAAGGTGTTATTTTGAAGAAATTAAAAATTTTCAAAACACCTAAGTCATAAAAAGAAGAATATCAAAATACTTAATTATGCTCTTAGTATTCTCGGAAATGTGACGTACAGTAGATAAAAAATTGTGGTTTTCTGTATTTCTTACAAATAATCGTTCACTGTCCCTGTCTGTTACTGTTATTTCAGCATCTTAAAACAAACTGTCGGAACCCAGACGAATAAAAAATCAGAATATGAAATGTAGCGACACCAGTGCATGTAATCTCTTGCAGCTGACTTTCGGATTTCGTTGGAAAATTTTGTCATGAAAAGAACCTCAACCTGAAAAGGAAATTCATATCTGTTTACTTTAACCCCATACGCGAACTCCTAGCACTTAGGAGAAGAAAGTAAGATGTTCCCATTTACCCCAGTATTTTTAAAAACTATGGGGTAAATGTAAACACTACCCTTAATCACATTTGAGTTCTTATACCTTAATTTGGACATTATTAGTAGAATATCTGGTAAGTTATAATATAATATCCGTTTTCCAAAGTTAAAAAAGGTAAAAATGCAATATTTTTATTTTCCTGAAAAAATTTGCCTTTAAGAAATTGCAGAAACTGTTCTTAACCTTTACCTCAACTGACCTTAAATGAAATGCTTCTTCACTACATTTAATACAATTTTTCCGAGATAGCATATCAACAGTCAGTTGAAATTAACATTAGCTGCAAAAAGGGCATATCCAATTTTCTGTTCTGCTGTTTCATTCCATTTGATATACTCGTATATGAAAAATAAAGTAGCGTTACTTTTGAAATTGAATTTGCTGTTATTGTAGTCATCTACTCTCCACTCTTATGGCAATACAGTACCGAAAATACCGCTGTCCAATAATCAACCAAATCCGATATAGCATCATAAAAAACAAAGGTAAACTGCTTATCATAGGTATCAGTGGAAATGAGCTAGCAGACTACACTGCGAGAAACGTTCTTAGCGAGGCAAACACAACGACCCACCCTCCCCCAAAAAAAGATTACATCAAATTCATTAACGGCAGCGTAGAACCAATATATCCATCACTAATTCACGATTAACCCCAAAGGCGAACCAGCCAAATACCCTACCAACACAACTTCAAAGATGAACATATGCTTCCTGAGACTCAGATTCGAACACACGCAAATAACCCACCGACACCTACTCAACAAGGATAACCCTCCAATCTGCCGCCTTTGCCAATCCAATAATATCTTATCAATTAAACACCTCACAGTTTAACGTACAAAAATTAACTCACTATGTCAAGAACTATTCAATGTAAATCTACTTAACATTCTATTCATTCGCTCGAAATATAACATTGTATAAAAGTATAAAACCTCCTTGTAAATTTAAACTTAGAAAATAGTATTTAAGTTTATCCTATTTGAACTTCCCACCCGGGGAAACGATTGGAAACCGCAAGACCCGCGATCCTCCTATTGCCATCTTGCTGGAGCTGTCTGCTTCTTACCGTCTCCTCGGAGAACTGGTCTCTCTATTATTTATTCAATTAATGATTATACCATACCGAAAGCCAAGCTGCTAGTGCAGGGATTAAATTAATTGTAGATTTATTTACTTTTGATAAATAGAAATAATAATAATAATAATAATAATACTTCTGAACAAAATGAATCACGCAGACGGTCCACGTGAACTAGTAGCTTTGGTCGCGTACGACAAACAGTTTAAAATCTTACAGTGTACTCATATTATTTGTAATTTTCCGAACAAGCGATAAAAAATTTCCCTCCTTTTGTCGAATTTATTTTAAGACATTTTTGAGAACTGATTAAACCTTTTTTTTTCAAGTTGAATCTGCAGTCGGCTGTTTTGTTTTTACTTAGAGTTGACAATTTTCTTTGACCTTGCTTATTTGCTCATTTGGTTTTGTAAAAATATAAGTGAGACGTGAGCAATATGTATAATGAAAAAAAAAACCAGGTTCAAATTGAAAAATAGGCCTCTTGATAGCTGTATAAAAGTTTTTGCAATTACTTAGCAGATGATCTTAAGAAACGGATCTGTGTCTTTCTGTAATTTAAACCCAGAGGGCGTCTACAAACAATTTTACCGCTGTCATACATGACAAGGGACTTTTTTTTAAAGTATATATTCCCCTATCCGAAAGTTGATGAATTATTACTTCATCTCTTGTTTTCTTTGTAGTCATTTATTGAAAGTTAGACTAAAAGTGGAAAAGTTTGGCACAAGCCAGGAAATTTGTTTGATTTTAGTGTTGCGTGAATTGTGAAATTATTACTACTGAAAATATGGAATTTCCACACCTTGGCAAACATTGTTGTGAAAAAACTTGCAACAAATTGGGTATTTTTCTGGAATATTTCTTATCAGCTTATGTTTCTAACCAAAAGCTTATGACGCAGATTTTCTCCCAATGAAATGCGACTCCTGTGATAAGGTATTTTGCTCTGAACATTTTAATTACGTAAAACATTCCTGTCCTGGAGCGTATAAAAAGGATTTTCAAGTTCCGATATGTCCCCTATGTGGCGAACCTGTGCCTACTCCTCGTGGAGTACCTCCGGATCAAACGGTCGGTCAGCATATGGATCAATATTGTAGATCGGACACCAAAAAGATCTTTACGAATCGGTGCTCATACAAAAATTGCAAAAAGAAAGAGCTTATTCCGGTTACCTGCACCATTTGCAATTTAAATTTTTGTCTACGTCACCGTCACTCTGCTGACCATGAATGTGAAGGACCACGAAACCAACGTGATATTACGGCGTGTGTATATCAAAGCTTACTTTAAAATCAACAACCAAAATTTTTTTTTCACAGTAATGCAGCGGAGTACCGTAAGAACAATAAGCCAACCACTTTGTTTACAACAAACATGAAACAGGCAACCACTAAAACGAATGTAACCCAGAGAAGCAACCAAGTGCAGCATATTCAGGGAAATATGGTAATCTGTAATTTTTTAATAAAAAATCACACAGCTTAATGTGTATACAATTTAGACTGAGGACGAGGCATTGGCTCATGCTCTGGCTCTTTCTATTATCGAACTTGATGAATCTGCGGACAGGAATCGAAGAACAGCTCAACAAAGTCCAACCGTTGCTGTGGGTGGCCAAAGAAATCCTAAAGAAAAATGTTCGCTCTCGTAGTAGCACACACTTTTCGAAAAGTTCATTCATATCCTATTATGGCCTCAAAATCTTAATTTATTTTTATGTAGTTGGAACATGGGAGAACGAATGATATTATTATAAGCTAGAGGGGACTCTTAATAGTTGAAATTATCAGAACATAGTTAATATGAAGAAAATATGCTCATATTTAGAATAAATTTTGAATTATAAGGAAACTTGCAACTATTTTTGAATAAAAGTTCAATTTAAACCTGTTGTCGTTTATATGTACACGTATATACACTTTCAGGAATGCAAAAGAAGAAACTGCTACTAAATGAGATCACTTTGGTCAAAAACAAAACGGAATCTCACATTGTCGTTTTTTGTTTTTGTTTTCTTTTCGTTTGTCATGATAATTAAATTTTTTTTGTTGTTCCTGCTTGAATATTTCTAAATTGTTTATACCAGTTACACAACTATTAACTTAGTTTTTTCATTATTCTTTTTTTTTATGAGTCAACATGTATTGTTATACCAATGGAAACCAAAGACACGTCCTACAAAATCGATTTAAAAATATGAACTAAAAAAACAGCATGTTTCTTAAATAAATATATTTATATAAATTTAACATATCACTTGGGAGTTGAAGGTGCATTTTGTGAGTTTTTTGAAACAATTTCTTCGGGTTCGATATCCTCAGTTAATTGAGAGGTTTGCTTTGAAGCAACTGCGACGGAGTTATCAAAGCTGACTCTTTTTTCAATGCTTATTTTTTTTTGCCCTTCGTTAGATGATGTGCTCACCTTACGGGCAGCTGAAAAATTAACATAGCCTTCCGCAGCAAGAATGCTAGCACTTGATAATAGAATCGATACTTGTTCTGCAGAAGGACAACTTGCAATAATCATATCATTTTGTGAATATCCATTTGTTGACAATATCTGCTCAAGTTTTACAAAAGAACTGATGATTTGATTCTAAAACATAGATTATTGATTGTACTGTGTTAATTAAGCTTTAAAGAAAGAAATTTACTTACTCGGATAGGCCTGAATATAATGAATTCAGTATCTCGATTGCTTAGGTAGAGCTGCATCGACCGTTGCAAAGTGCACAGTTTTATTTTAATCAACCGTTGGGTCTCTTGTATAATACTACTTATGTGTTGGGGGCTTGCCCAAGAACTTTGTCGTAGGCTATAATTAATTTTATTTGGTGTGGTTTGCCCTTTATTGGTCTGAACTGGAGACTGCGATAATAAAGTTTGAGCCTTCTCAAGAAATGACAACAATGGACCGATTAACATTTTAACTGAGTCCTTTATAAAAAGTTCGCAGACAAATTTAAGTTGTTGGTCGACTTCTTTTCGAGAATCTAAAAGATGTTCTTTTATTTGTGGTGTACCTTCAAGCAGAAATTCTAATAGCGCGTTATTGCTTCCCATAGAGAATAGTTGTTTTCTTTTTTGCAAAAGACCAAATGCAGCTGTTTTTACTTTACTGAAATCCAATGTTGTTTCCCTAACTGTAAAATCCACACGAAATGGAGCTATCTGTTCTCGGAGAATCAGTAAATGTTTAATTTCAAAAAGCTCCCCATCAATTGGTGTCTAAACAGAAGTTGAAAAATATATTTACATACATATATGCACGTAGATAGTATATATTGGAAAACAAAAATGAAAATGAAAACAAAATATTTACCTTTAAAGATATTATTTTTCCGGCGGCTTTAGAAACACTTTGTATGCAAAGCTTCAGCGCTTCTTGAGAGAGACCTTGAAAAACTGGCCTATCTACACACCGATACAATCTTGACAGACAGACAAGTGTTCTTCTTACAGTTGGATACCACATGCCATGTAAATCGGCTGGAGAATCTGAAAATACATCTTTAAATGGTTACTGAAAACAAAATTGTGATTTCTTACTAGTATTGCGAATTCTTAAATTGTTTTCAAAGCTTTCATTTTCAACGAAATTCGAAGCGCTAGATATCAACGATGATCGTGAATCAGAACGTTTTAAATGTGCATCTTGAAGAGATAAGGCTATACTCTAATAAAAAGCAGATAAAATATTTTTATTATTTAAACATTTGTATTTAGAAAATTAACTAACTTCCATCATTTCCAACTTGTCTGGATAAGCAAGATCACCAGCAGATGGATTGTAGTGTAAGATATCCGACTGAAGATATAAATGTGCCCGGAAAACTAATCTCTCCTGTACGTCCTGGAGCATTTGATTTGCAGTCCGAGAAAATGCTTCTAATTGTTCAGCTGAAGATAGTAATGTTTTAATTTAAAACATAATTATAAAAATAATAACCATATTATACAGTTTGAAATAAATAAACGTATTTGCAGATATTAAACTTACGATTTTGCTGTACTTGTTCCTCTATCATTTCTATCCTTAAGATACTACATATCTCAGCTAGTGTTTCTAAGTGATTTATGTGAATGATTATTGGACGCATTGTATCATAGAGAATGGTGCACAATCCCTCCAGATAACAGCTGTAAGGAAGTAACACTTTATAAATTAAGTTATATTGAGGGTTTCTTTAATTTACATCAGCTGTTCACTAGAAAGGGAAAAATATTGAAAAAATAGACGGTGCTCATCCTGACAAACATGCACAAGGAATCCACAAGCACTGCGCATCAAAGAGCATTGATCTCCTTTATAGTTTGTTTTTAATTCCTGAATTGCTTTCTCAACAGCTGGTGACATTATATTTGCTCGTTCTAATAAGTAGCTACTATGAATTTCAGAAAGAAGTTGCTCATACTCTGAACCATAAGCGAGGCGGTCTTCTACTAATTGTGACACACGTTTGATTTTCACTGCTGATGTTTGATATTTACCATAATATAAGGCAAATGCAGCTTCTGCTCTGGGTTTAGATTCCTGAGATCCAATATTTTTGGGTGCAAGGGTCTGGTGAGTAGCTTGCGTCATAACTGTTGTCACATAAGCTTTTATCAAAGTGATTGCTTTGGATAAAATATGTTTATATTTTATGATAAAAGCTGAAGAGTCCTTATATTTGAGCTAAAACAAAATTAATTAATATAATTGTTGTTTTTTTTTTTTTTTCCTTACATTTTGTTGCAAATACTCGAGGCATTCGTCGATTTTGTTTAAGCATTCTCTAAACGATTCACTAGCTACTGATAATGTTGGGCTTTGAATACGTTGGTATAGAAGTTCAACTTGATTGAAAAATTGAAGTCTTCTCTGAATTTCCTCATTTATTTCCTGCATTTTCGTTTGCTCGTCAATAAGTTGTTGGCTTGCAGAATTTAACGAGCTGGTTTTGACAGAAACAAAATCATATTGCAAGTTCAAGTTACTGAGTTTCGTCATAGCTAATTCAACTTGGTGAAGCGTACGTTCGCATTCTTTACTTCGTATCTCTAATTGTTGTAGATATCGTTCATAGGCGCTATGGGCATATGCATGAATTTCGTCATTTACTCGATCATACCATAACAAGAAATCATGAGTGCTTTTGATATTAGAAGAGATTTCCTGCAGTGCACCAAATGATTCACTTATCCACTTAGTATTAGGTTTTATCGGATCATTTACCAATGGCGATTTTATATTTATATCCGAAATCTTCATATATAAGAAAAAAAGGGAAGAAAGGAAAAAAGTCGTAATTTAGTACGTTTGGATTTTTGTCATTTTTCTTAAATCTTTACACTTATATTTATATGCACATTTACACTTACATTTCCATATTGTTGTTTGCATTTCGATGTTAGCTGTTCAACAACTTCTTCTTGCTTGCGTGTAAGTTTTGCCATTGGGTTATCCTTAGAATCCCATTGCAATAAACGCAGTCGAATTTTTCGTAGATTATCATTTTCATTCTGAGCCGAGGCAATATCTGTCATCGTTAGTATTTTGTATTATTTTAAAATATTAATGATACTAACAAAATCTTAATAAACTTGTTGGTTTTAAAAGCACAGCAAATCTAGTTCATTTATGAGTTGAACTAAATTGACAGCAATCTAGTTCCAATACATGGGTTGAAATGTCACTGAACAAAACAAAATTACTAAAACTTGTGGAAATGCCAGCATGATGGTATTTATTTATATACTAAAAAAAATTTTTTTTTCTTATATTGAATAATCTCAATTTGTTTGTTTGAAAAAAACTACATATTTAAAAATGAAATGCTATATCAATTCCTCCATAATAATAATAAAAATTTTAACTGAAGAAAAGGTTTTAAGCAAAATATATTGCAGAGCAACTTTTTGACCTGTTTTGTTTTAAGTAATCTTCCTGAATTACACAATTTTCAATAGAAAACCACTCACTTATTTAAAACTTTTTTCTTGATTTTATTTTAAACAAAAAGAAACGGTTTACATTTGCCTGTACAAAATCCTTGCTCATTTTTAATAAATTTTCTTTCTGAGAAAATGTTGCCCTCAGTCTTTTGAATTTGATAAATTCTTCATTTTTAATTCTTAATCGGCGATATGAAAAAATGGTTGTCTGATTGTCTAATTCAAAGCATGCAAACAAATATTTGTGTGTATGTATGTGTAATATGGAATCAATTTCGTGTAAAATGTTAGTTCATTTATAGTATGGTGTCTGGTTGTTTTCCCCTACGCGTAAACTTTTAATTTGTTTTCTTAAAGATTATGAAAACTCTTAAATTGCTACGGGTTCTAAGTTTATTTTGGGAATTAAAAAAAAAGAAAAAAAGGTGGTTATTTCGCTCCAAACAGTATTTTAAGGGGAATTAAGTTATTCGTATTCTTTGACTATTTGTTGTGGTGAAGGCAGTAACTACTCAATTTACATGATTTAGTTGATAATTTCCCAAAAAATGGCTAAGAATATAGAGTGTTATCTTGGATAAAATGTCTTTAATTAACTTATTCAAAAAGCCGGCTTTACGATACTGTTTTGAATAAATCTTTTAGCTTATTTTAATTGTTAAAATTGTTGTTATTATTTTATTTCCATGAAATAATTTAAAAGTAATTGTTTTTTCATTGCCTCTATTTAAAAAAAAAAAGTTTGTTAATTCACTTCGTAGGGTTTTTGTGCACTCTGTTAGAATTGTGTTTTATCTGAAAATGTCTTAATTTTAAACGTCAAAGAGTTTCACATACAGTTGTCAAATCTCTGATATCGATAATAAATTATTCAGCGTTTAGCCTATTATTTCAAAATATACAGATCTATAGCGAAATTCTATATTATTAATAATGAAAAGATAAAATTTGACGAAGAAGATAAAATATATTCAACGTATCTAAACTTCAATTGTTAATAAGACCATCATGGCACCTCAACCAGTCGTAACTGGCCTCTCTCCAAAGGAAGGTCCTCCTGGCACGAGGGTTACTATTAGAGGTGAATTCCTAGGTACAAAAGCAAGTGATCTCATCGGTAAGGAAACTCCCTAAAAAGAAAAGTATTTTCGCTTATATATATTTAAAATAAAGGCCTTAAAATCTGTGGGTCTGACTGCCTTCTTTCCGCGGAATGGAAAAGTTCTAATAAGATAATTGCACGAACTGGTCCGGCTAAAGGCAAAGGAGACATCATTGTCACCACTCATAGCGGTGGTGTTGGGACATCTACCGTACAATTTCGTGCTTACCATGAGACAATTGGACCACTTAAAGAGTCAGCTGTGTGGATTGAAGAATCACCCACACAAACATTATCTTGGGGAAGGCGAACACTTACTCAGTCTGGTTATACACAAGAAGATCCGTTGGGACTCTCGATTGAAGGAAATGAACAGAAAATTCCAGAAGATTTGAGAGAGCTCTTTCCTGACAGTAGTGGAGATTTGTCACAAGAAAATTTCTCCCCGGCCTGGTTCTTGTTGGAAAATCATCTGGCTACTTCTTTTGAGGACCTTAAAGCAGGGTTATCATATCTTAAGCGGAAAGTAGAAAGTCAAAAGGAAGGTCAACTTTCGTTTTTAAAATCAAATGCGGGATCTGTGATCGATCAACTTGATACCCTTATGAATATTCGAGATAAATTTCAAGAAGATGTTAAACTACATGGAACGGACCCACTCCGTCTGCTTAATACATCGATTGAAAGTATGAACATAAATATTTGTATAAATAGACTTAAATAAAATATTATTTTCAGATTCTATTGCTGAGTCAAAGAATATTTTCAATGAAGTTTTGGTGAGAAAGGAGAAAGCTGATTCTACCAGAGCTGTTCTTTTGGCTCTTTCAAGACATAAGTATATGGGAGAACCAAATTTTTTCGTTAACGACTAAATAAAATTTTTGTTTTTAAGATTTTTATTTTCACTTCCAAATTCAGTTGATCGCAGAGCTGCAGTCGGTGATTATGATATTCTTGTAAGCGACTACTCGAGAGCAAGAAATCTATTTGGAAAAACTGAAATACCCGTAAGTTAACTTTGTACGCGCATCTATATGTACATTTACATTGTAAATAAATACATAATATTATTTATTAGATTTTTAAAAAAGTGTTAGACGAAGTAGATCAACGTATACTAAGAATACGAGCGGAACTTCATGAGAAAGTTATCAAGATGCCTCAGAGTGTTGAACAACAAAAGAAATATATTAAGGCCTTAGTTAATCTTGAGGTAAGAATCATTTGAAACCTTTTTGTGAATATTTAGTGTTAAACATTCAAATTTATCAGCTGCAACAAAGTGGAAATTTGACAAATGATAAATTAAGAGACATCGATCCAGCTTGGGATGCTATAGATGCTCGTGCAAAATATTTAGAAATGACTTTCAAACAAACTTTTGATCAATATAGTTCAAAGGATTCTTCGCAAGAAAGTGCGATATTACAACTGAAATAAATCTGTAAAGCTTTTTAAAAGTTTTTTTTTTAAACACAGAATCTAAAAATCGCGATCCAAACCAACCGCCTTCTCGGGTCATTTTTTGTGAAGAAATTTGCGATGTAGCAGCTTCTCAACTACCGGATTTGTGGCGGCTTGGGCAGCTTTATTTTACAGGGGAACTTCGTGGTGCTCATGATCCAAAGCCAGGCGATTTTAAGGTATGTACAGTGGGTGTTGTATTATTGTTTGATACAATTTTTGTAATTTAATGTTGTTCTGCAGCGCATGATTATGACTGCGATTGAAAAGTTTTGCACGTATCTACGAGTAGCTATTTTAATAGCTTCAGATCTTCGAACTCTTCGTCAAACAACCGGTATTTCTTGGCCAATTGGTTCTTCTTCTGCAACGCATCAGTTCCTACCATGGATTCAACAATGCTTACGCTTTATTCGCATTACGTATGCAACACTTATTCGCTTGGATTTACCAAATAATGCCCTGGACGTTATTCAGAAATTGATTAACGATGTGCGCCTGTTTTGTTTTTCTATAATTTTTAAACGATCTAATGACAAAGTTAAAAAACTTGGAGCTAAAGAAAATTGGATAATCGGAGTCGATGAATTTCCTGGTGCCACTATGTTACCATCTATGCTAGAGGAAATCATCGTGGAGACATTAGAGGAAGGACAAAACACGTGTATGAATCCAGAGATACGGTATTGAAATATAATTAGTATCCTTTTTTTTTATATATATATATACCTATATCATACTAGAGAAGGGAATCTTCTTGAACCGCAGTCTGATGGGCAGAGAGAAGTTTCTCAGCGATTACAAGAAATGTTGTCTACTTTTTGCGGCGTTATTGAAGAACTTGCATTTCAAACGCATGATGATGAAGCAAATACGTCAACAATTTCGCAACTACTTGGATTTCCTAACGCACAACAAAGCGGCCCTGACAGCAAAATGTGGGGATCTATAGTGACATGGGAACAGCGAATGCTCTGTTGTTTGGCAAATTGTGCATACTGTAATAAAAGTTTTTTTCCACATATTGGAACCGTATTCGTGAAATTCGGTTATCCATTGCCAAATCTAGCTATTGAAACCTCCCGCTATTCTATCAACCAACTTTTTACAAATTTACTTGAAGCATATGTTGAGCATAAAGGGGATCCACTTGTGGGAACAATTGAACCGTCTATGTATATAGGACGATTTCAATGGGATAACGACGTGGATATTGGAAAATTGCGTCCCTATGCACATGAATGTTGTGATAATTTAGTTGGTGTTTATTCAGAAATATTAACAATATGCCCATCTCTTCTTCGATCAATTCTCGAGCCCCTGGTTCAAACAGTTGCCGAAGAATTGGCACGCCTTATGAGTTGCGTCCAAAAATTTAGTTACACTGGAGTTATACAGGCGAACGTAGATATTAAATTGATGAGAGACGCGCTTAAGTTCTACAGTAATGAAACTGCAAAGTAAGCTTGACAATTAAGTGAAAGCATATCGTTCATACTTAATTAAACTATTTTTAGGTCGTTTTTCGTGGAAGCTCTTGATGCTATAAATCCACAGATGAATGTGGAACAAAGCAAAAAAGCGGATATTGTTTTGCAAGACGTAAAGGAAAAGATGAAACTTCATATAACTTGCTTTTCAGTTTCAAATCTATAAAAGAAGAACTATCAGCATATTATGTAAGCTTTTATATTAACATTAAAATATGTACAATCAATAAAATCATTACATAAATGCTTAAAAAATGAATTATTTTCTGTTTATTTAAAAATTGTCTTTTTTTTCTTATGAATTGACGTGCTTATATAAGAAAACCCAATACAAATATTGCAACATTCTCGCCAACGGAAAAATGAAAATGTAGATTTTGAGTTATTGAACTCTTTTACAAATTATTGTATTTTTACATATATAAATTATTATACAATAAACCGTATTACCTTGAGGTAAGTTTTTGTTTATATAAATTTAACAGTAAAACTTCCTCACTTTTACGTTTTCGAAATCAACTACATTTTAAAATCGAAGGAAAAATCTTTTCCCATTGTCTGAAATTTGTGAACATTGTCTTTAATAGCACTTTCAACGTCAATTTGATTGAATTTTTCTTGAATACGTATTTTAACTGGATTTTCTATGGCATCCATTATTTGGTATCGCAGCATGTTAGGTAAAACATTTACTAAGAATTCCATTATATAATCGCCTGATCCGGCGCCATCACAGCGTACTTGAATATTACCCAATTCTATTTGTAAATCATTAATTTGAGGTTTTTGACGAGTATCCAATGATTGGCTAATGTTAACGGTTGCTTTTATGTGTTGCACTGTAAATTGTGCATGACCGACTCGTGATACAAAGCCAATACCAAATCCTATCTCCCATTGGGTGGCTCCGCTAATTTTTTGAGTTCCAACTTGAAAACTCAATGACACAGTGTTTTTTTCCATAGCAACAGTCATGTTCCCAACTCGGTAAAACGATGATGCCCCTGTTATCCAGGTGTTTACCATTTGCATCGAAAATATTCCGATCGTCCTATTATAATTTGGTACTCGATACGGATCATAGCCCATAGAACGAACTTTCTTTCGTCCTTCCGCAATAGCCATGTCCAAAGGTGATATCGAATTCGGTAACTTACGGTCTCCCATCAGATTTTTAATGTTGTTATTAATCTCCTCTCGGAGTTGTTTATCGGCTTCTTTAAGCATAAATGGTTTCATTGCATCAAAAACTAGATTAGGCGCTGAATTAACAATGCCTTGGAATACAGAGCCCAAAAACCCTAGATTTTGAAAATCCATCGACATATCGCCAAAGGTAAGATCCATATTTATTTGTTCTGTTGACAGATGTCCATCTCGTTGTACTGCAACTGTTGCAACTGCCTTTGCCATTACATTCTTTAGTATTACAGTAAATGGGCCTTGTGCCTTTGAAAAAAATGAGCTAAGGGTATAAGCTCCCTTTACAGTCATGGTGTCTAACTGTATTCCAGCATCAACCTATTCAAAATAAAAGGAAAGAAAAGTCAAAACAAATTCTTAAAAATAATAACAAAAGTACGTGTTTTCCTTTATAAAATGTTAAGGTATAACGAATTACTTGGTTTGAAAACAAAGGTATATTCATAGGAATATGACATGGGCATGTTGCATAGTTTTTTTTAGAATATTTGTATGGTTAAGATTGCCAGTTCTATGAAAAAATAAATAACTCACATTGCAAACAAAAAAGCAATTTGAGTTTGTTTTGCGTACACGAACTTTCATCAAACAAAATTTAATAAAATCAACTAACAATATCTTTAACCTCTTATGTTTTTTGTTATTATTTAATCTTAATTTTAATATTTTTTAGTAAACAAAATAATCGTTCCTGAAATTTGCTCACCTTCATCTCTTTTAGATCTGCATTTATGTGTTTAATCCGAAATTGAGACAAACCATGTGCTTGCACATTTTTCATGACAAGAGAAGCCATACCTAAACTTTTATGTATATCGGGGACTTCCATGGGATCCGGAATGGGTGCTCCAGGAAATCCAATTGGGTCTTCTTGTTTGTAATGTTCGAGCACTGCAAATAATTGAGCTGCTAATCGATTTTCCGTTACCTGTACGTTATGTTTATCTACAGATGACACAAAATCATCCTCTTCATGTGAATCAACGTTTTCTGCTTGTAAAAAATAAATTAATTGTATGTAAGTACGTATAAAATAATATAGATCGTATATCAAAGAAAATAAGCATTGTTTACCCTCATCATAACTGCAACCGGTATACGAAATCAGCAAAAGACCAATTATCCATTTTATATACATCTTACAAGAATTTTTTTATTGTGACTAGTGCTCGTTAATCCTGGAATCAAGCACTTCGAAATAATACAGCTACAAGTGTATTTAATTAAAAAAAAAAAAAATTGTAATTCTGGAAAAAAAAGATTGTGCTGCCGTACCGGAAAGCTGATAACGAGCGCGCAGTCGATACTTTCAGATCTTTAAATGGTCAAGGGTCATGCGATGATGAGATACCAAGCGCAAGTGGGAGACTGCCAACATAATAGCAGATTAATTGCGTCTATTTTGTCAAATACTCAGTTATTTTGTGTATGTGTGGGTAAGAACAATTTGAAACGGTAGGCAATCAAAAAATGTTTCTGTTTAATTAGAATTTAGATGATTTTGAGAATGGTTTTGAAAAGTATTTTGATTGTGGATAGTTTATGCATTTGTGTTTTTGTTTCTGCAGATAGTGGATATTTGTTTTGTTTTTTTAAAAAACAATATTATAATAAATTTTCTTAAAAAGGGCTTAAAAGCTTGAACAAACAATTTTTTTCTCCTCTAGTCAAGCCTTTTAATAGTTTGTTATATGAAAATTAATAAAAAAGTCAGCAAATATAAAAAATCTATATTAGATTTTATTTTCATTGTTCTCAAATCTAATTATATATTTAATCTTATACCTATGTTAGACTACATGTATTTAAATTTGTAAATCTAATATTTTGTATTATAACTTAAATATACAACTAAAATATTTTCTGACAAATTTTTGTTTCGTCGCGAATAACGTTAAAAATAAATTTAGCTACAAAATTTCGGTACAAAAATTATCTAAGGGTTTATTATTTCTTTTCAATATGCTTAATATTATACATTTGTTATCTAAAACGGGTATTTGTGTTTGTATTTACTTGAAGGCAGGTATGTGGAAAACAAATTACATGTCACTTGTCTCAACAACCTCTAACAGTGGCGGATGTGCTATTGATAAAGGCGACTCTCCTGTTGAAGCATGTGAGCTTGATAGGTAGTCATCCTCTTGAAATAGTTCTGATGCGAATGAGCTCGGCGAAGTGACTATTATTGGAGAGAGTGTAAACGTAGTAGGAGCCGTTGAGATGGAAATAGTTGAATTTTTCGAGTGTGAAACATTTTGGGGAGATACTGTATGCACTGTTATGAGGTTATTGTGTGTTGAGAATGTTGGAATTTGTGTATTTCCAGTAATTGATGTTTTATTACTTATTGGTAGCTGTTGAGATTGTGGTTGCAGAATTATTTGTGGTAATGTCGTACTGATTTCGGGAAGTTGATGTACTGAAGATGAGATTTGTGAGTTCGAGTTGGGTACAATAAAAGCATTGCCACCATTATTATGTGAAATTGAGTGAATTCTTTGAACGTTTGGCTGATTCTGATGCGATGATGACGTAAAAACATTCACAACTGAAATTACAATAAAATTGATTTTATGGTTCAAACTTTACATGTTTATTTAATGGTTGTAAGAAGATTTCAAATAATCTAAATATTAATTTGAATTAGAAATACAATATAGTCAGTTAGAAATATTTTCGTCATTTGTTATATTGTTTTAAAAATTAAACAACTTTAGGAAGTGATTTATTAATACATACATACGTTGTTAGCGGCTACAATCTTAGCTAGAATTATAATGGCTACACATTTGGTTATAAAATGTTACCAAATCACCTATTTTATTATTAGAGACTTAAAATAGATATCAGAAATATACATAAATATAATAACTTCACTTTTACTTGAATTACAAATTTACGTTTCCATTTTCTATACAGGGCATACTTATATACATATGGATAGTAGAATAGCAATTCAATAAGAGAGCTTACTATCTTGTGGTTAAGTCTGACAAATGGCTATCACTGTTTTTGAAAAAAAAAAATTGGGATTAACAGAGCCGTTCTGCAGCGCCTACCTAATCAGTCATTGAATCTAATAAACAGTTGCCTTACCTACCTGCATAAAAGAACTCTTTGTTGCAGAAAAATGAATACAGATCAAGATCCACAAATTTGTTCTATTATTCTCCACGTTAAATTTAGGTTCTATGAGTAAACTCATAAGGGGTTTAGATTTAGATTTTGACAAATGAAGACTTAAGTGTATACATAACCATATTGAAGCATCTATATTGAATAAACTATTCAAACCATTCTTCAAAACAAAAGAAAAGGTTTGTGAAAAACTTGTTTCATACACATTGGATGATGATCAAAAATTAATGAGTGCCCGGCATACCAGAGACGTCGAAGCGGCCTCAACAGAACTGATCCAAACTTTATGAAAACAATTGCTATGTGTGATTAAATATTTAAACTACGATCCAGAAACCATGCGTTAAAGTGCGAAATGGAAATCAAAAAACTCACAACGAGCTAAAAAAAAACCGAAAAGTTCCTACAAAAATGAAGAGAATGCTCATAACAGTCTTTCATTATCCTCAAAGATATTATCGTGAAGTTTTCAAGCATTTGATGGCCAGAACCTGTCGTATTCAACCCGAATATCGGCCATATGGCCTTATTTCACTCCGCAAATGTTAAATAAGGCCATATTTTCAGATATGGTGTTATTTCACTTTGTGAAATACAACACAAACAAAATTAAAAACTAAGCAAACTGAAATAATGCCAAATTGCCCTTATTTCACTTTGCTTTGTTTTTAATTTTGTTTACCCGGTACGAACCAATTAGCGCCGTATGAATTGCTAAGAAATATCTAACTTATAGGTGCCTGCCTGACAGTTGTTGACATATCCTTAGCGGAGCGACGAAATCGCGTGAGCGGCTAAACCCTGTGAAGAAAAGGGTTCAATCCTGGCCACCTACCTCAAACTTGAATTTAACCAAATTTCTGTGGTGGACGGCTCGCTTCGCTCGTTAAAAGAGTTTCGCCCTTCTTTCCGCAGGATTTAGCCGCTCAATCGATCTCGTCGCTCGGCTAAGGGTATGTTAACAAATGTCAGGCAGGCGCTTATAAGTTAGATTTCTCTAAGCAAATTTTTACAATTTTTAGTTATTGTCAAATGAGAGAGCAATTTCCATATAAAAAAAAGAAAAGAAGCAATTCCGCAAAATGAGAGCTAGAGCAGGCATTTGGATCACCATTGAATAATATTTCGAATTAAAACACCGACAAATAAACTGAAATCGTGTTTTAATTCTGTTTTCTAGATCCAGTCCGGGATACTATTTACTGTGTATTTGTAAATATTTCAAAAAAAGCCGAGCGAGTTATTTTATCATTTCTAAAGGTTTTTATTCTTTATCCCCTTAGCATGAAGTTTCCTTCACATTACAGTTTAAAATACCTTTGTTTAAATAATAAGTTTTGAAATCCATACCGTTAGTATGGTAATGCGAAATTAAAGTATTATAAAAAAATGCAGTAATTAATAAAAAAATCAAGTAAGGAATACAATAAACTAATGTAATGAGGTAGTGAAAATAATGGTAGAGAATTAATTGTTGTTCAACACATTTGAAGACGAAATGATGGCATTAGATATAGGTAGGTTAAGCATAGATATCTAAAACAAGGCGTTCTAAAAAATATACAATTTCCTATTGTTATATTCAATTTCGTGCAACGCTGGTGTCTAGAACACATATACCACAACCAAATAAATATCGTGTGGTATATAGTAGGCCATTACCAATAAAATATTGTATTATATCATATTATAAAATATAAACGTTCTGCAGCATTCCAAAAAGCTAGAAAAAACTTTAATTTGAAACAAAATTAAACGAATCGCTTCAATTATAAACAAAGATAATTATCCCAACCTATGAACCATATGTTCAACATGCTTAAGGGTATAAAAATACAGTAATCGAATGTTTGGATACACAATAGAGTTTTCCATTTGTGACAAAGTTATGGTTTTAAGATTTGAAATAAAAAATACATAAAAAAGAAGCTATATGTATGATATTTGGGCACGTGAAATCCTAATGTATGCATGCCAATAAATAAATAAAATATATTTTTTAACATCTTGTTTATATTACTCAAACTGCCTATATCGTTCTTGATTATTGTGTATGTTATAGGAGTTTGTGATTACTTTGCTGCACATGTACCCCTATTTGAAATTTCATACATGACAACAATTTTGTTTCATTCATCTCATTTCAGTCATTTATTTGATTATCAGGCCTTCAAAACTAAAGTGATCTATGGTTTTAAGTGCTTTATAGTAAGGAATGTTTGTTAGGCAGACCGAATAATCCCATTAAAATTGCTTTTTTATAGAGTAGTAATTTAAAAAATTTAAATTAATAATGTGAAGCAATATACTTTACATTTACACCAATAAAATAAAATTTATCTGAGCAATCCTGAAAATATGCAATTTAGTGGTGATGGGTTTAATTAGCTACATTATAAACTATGTATGTATATACACCAAACGCCTCATTCATCCTTCATAGTTTCTACTGGTTCATTATAATGCGGATGCGAAGCGCATTTAGTTATGAATATTTTAAGAAAACGAAAAGAATTGTCAGCAAAAAATGTATGATTTACCTTGATATTTTCCTTCAGATGACTGAATTAGCAAGGACTCTTTAGAAAGGTTTTCTAATTGCACTATGCCTTGCTCTCTTTGTACTTTATTAGTTGATGTAAAGTTTTGAGATTGCGGTGGATGTAGATTTTGGTTTCGATTAGAAATGGGTCCTGTAGTTGTCATAACTGGCGCCATTGTTATTCTTGACGTGACTGGATAATCATTTAACGAGTATTCTTTGCGATTTTTAAATGATGACATGGGGCTTATATGATTGGTTGTGGTTATCAATTCCTTTGGAATTGGGAGGTCGACCTCAGCTATGTTTGTATTGTCATCAGCCATGTGGATTTCATAGCAGGCAAGTTCTGGTATAATTGGTCTCACTTTACCACCATCTGGCCGATGGGGATTTCTACATCCTCGACATTTGCAGCCAATGCAAGACTTGGAATCCACATAACATGGGCATCTCTGACCGCAACATGTTAGCTTACCAGGCGTTGCAGTGGCATTACCACATCGACAACCTCGCCGTTTTGCATTTTGTTTGGTTACTTGTCTAAAAAGTGTAGGTGGAACGGTTTTCTTTAAATTACAAAAAAAAAGAAAAAAAAATTAAATAATGAATGTTAAAGTTCAAGAGGGATCTTACTCTGGAAGAGTTATCCACATCTACGTCAGTCTTTCGTTTAATTGTTATTTTATTGCCGATTCCTGTATACAATACTGAATACATTGCTGTTCCGTTTGAAACGGTCTTTATTGGAGGCGGGTTTCGCACCTGCGCGGTTGTTGTTACAACAGGATTCATCATGGCCGATTTCGTTTCAATCGGTGTTGTCGAAGAAGTAATGTTTCTATGCTGAGCAACAAAATTCGGTGTTTTGTTAATTTGTGTTAGCTTAATGGATGAAGTTACTATTGCGGGAGAGCTCGAAGATGTAGAACTTAATGAAGTTGAAATTGAGGATTTATCGAGAAATGGTATTGGAGACGAAGGCGTTCTTTTTGCAGCAATCGAAACAGGCAGAGTCTTATCAATCAATGGAAACTCTTGTTTTACAATAATAGGCATCTGTGAAGTTATCCCTGTTATAACCGGAGACGATTGATTTGTGGCAGGCACTGTACTAACTAAAGATGATACTGCCTTTGGCAATGTTTTTGGTAGCTCCGCAGTAAAAGCCATAAGTATATCTTCAAAATTTGCTCCCTCCTCTATTAATTCAACCAAACTTAAATTTGGAATAATTATCCCGTTTACTACATTGCTAGTCTGGATTGATTGTTTGCATATAAAATTGTATAGAGCAGTAGACATTATATGTTCACACATGCCTTTATAGCACTGTAGAAGAATACGCATTTGTTTATTTTCTTCATATGTACGAAAGTCTTGGCAATCTTTGCAAGAATTGCATGCCGGCCGTACATTTTTTCTTCCACGAACGCAAAGGCGGCACACATTGTGTTGGCATTTCGCCTCTTTGGGTGAAAAGGGATCTTTTAACAGACGTCCGCATACTGCACATGACATGGACTGTCGAAGATATGGAACCAAGCGATAAAGATCAGCGATTTTGTGATCGTTTGTATTGGAATCATTATGTAGGATGATCCTGGATGTTGAAACATAAAGGCTTATGGCATTCATCACAACTGCAGACAATCCAATTCTACAAATGATTTATAATGCACTTAACATTATTATGTCTTTTTGCATAATTAGAAGTTTATTTATATATATACAAACATGCTTCCACACAAATTTCACAAATTTTTAAGATAGTGTTTAACAAACAGAAATTAAAAGCACAAATGCTTTATTTACAATAAGTTTAAATTGTAAGGACTCCCAAAGTGCGCGATATTCCGAGCAGATGCTTCGGTCTTAAGTTTTTCATGTACAAACACTACAATATTACTTATTTAGTTATGACATTCGAAAAGAACTAATTTCGTTAAAGTTTTGTTTTATAAAAATAACGTTAAACAATTTTCAATGCCGCAATTATCGAAAAACGATTCCTAAACAACGTATATATTTTCGCCGATTTATTTTTTTGGCGTTTCTTTTGATGCTGTCATTCGGTGACAGTTGCTGTTGTATTTTATAATTCTTCTATGCATCTAGAATTGAACTCACTTATCGGTAGACTTCAACGTTAAAAATAATTTCTAAAAACCTATTCGATTTCCAGTGATGGTGAATAAGAAGTTTTTTTTTGAAAATACATCGGTATATTATTGTTACAATTTATAATTTATTTTCGAAAATATTTGGGAATTTATAGAGTTCTAAGAATTTAATCCTTCTATTTAGCGCTTCCATAAGTGTGCTTACTCGTCAATGTCCAATAGGAAGGAATGCAGAAAGGGTTGGCGTTTTAACAAACGTTTTCTTCAGAAGCTGCATGGACGAGATGTACCTATGTACAATGACTTAGGTCATCTAGGTTAGGTTGTATGTGTAATTGGGTTCAAGAGATACAACTTATATCTTTTCAACACTATTGATTTATTCAAATTAAAATATACATAGAGTAGGTAGAACAACCAACAACAATTTATCCCCTTTAGTCACCACTTTACCTTATTTTACGTTTTACTTAAATCAATACTCTTAATTAATGTCGCGTATCACAGCATCTCTAGAGACGAGCTATAGTAAGTTTAGTTTATTAAATCTACACAATCATATGATTTACAGATTATGAAAGATATATAGATACAATCATTTTAAATTCAGAAAAAATATAAATATATACAATATTTTATTATAATTGCTTTAACTTTTTATAACGTATTATAATGCTGGATTATATATAATAATTTATTCTTAAAAATAGCCCTGGATAAAGAAACATCTAGTTCCAAACATTCAGTGCAATACATGTTAAATAGATTACAGCAATATGAAATAGGCTCTTGTTGACCATATATCGTAGAATATCTCATTGGTCTGAGGGACCTTGAGGGCGTGTAACCCAGTAATTGTTGACATTGGGTTAGATACGAATGAAAAATGGTAGTCCCATTGAAGTTTTCAGTAGGTAAACAACAAGGTTTTTGAATACTTTCTATTCATTTTTATTTGCTAGAAAGGTTGGACTCCATACAACACATGCATACTCCAATACACTTACTTACTTAAGGTGGCGCTACAGTCCGGGGTGGACCTGGGCCTCAGTCAACAAGCTTCTCCAGCCAGCTCGATCCCTGGCTAGCCGCCTCCAGTTTCGCACGCTAAGTTGGCTGAGGTCCTCTCCCACTTGCGTGCGCCACCTGAGTCTTGGCCTTCCTCTACTGCGCTGTCCCTCGGGGGCGGATTTGAAGACTTTTCGGACCGGAGCATTGGTGTCCATGCGCTCTACATGACCCAGCCATCTCAGTCTTTGGATCTTCACTCTTCTGGCTAGCTCCATACAGTTCGTCGTTGCGTCTTCTCCTCCACTCACCGTCAATGCAGACGGGACCGAAGATCGCTTTCCCCCGATTATGTCAATATCGTCGGCGTATGCAAGTAGTTGGACGGACTTTTGAAAGATAGTGCCTCTTGTGTTTGCTCGTGAGTTTTGCACTATTCTTTCAAGTACGATGTTAAAAAAATCACATGACATGACCTTGATGAAGCAGCGTGCATTCTCCATCGTCATCCTGCACAGACGGATGAGTTTGGCAGGGATGCCAAAACTAGACATTGCTCTATATAGCTCTTCTCTATAGATGCTGTCATACGCGGCCTTAAAATCGATGAATAGGTGGTGGGTATCAATCTGAAGCTCATGGGTCTTCTCCAAGATGTGCCGTAGTGTGAATATCTGGTCGATGGTGGACTTTCCTGGCCTAAAGCGACACTGATATGGACCTATCAGGTTGTTGACGAACAGCTTCAGGCGTTCACACAATACGGCGGATAAGATCTTTTATGCCTCTGTAGTTGGCGCAGTTCAGAGGGTCTCCTTTCTTGAGGATCGGACAAACAATGCTGAGGTTCTATTCATCGGGCATACTTTCGTCTGACCATATTTTACAGATGAGTTGGTGTATGCTCCTTACCAAGTCATTGCCTGCCGCTTTGAAGAGCTCGGCAGTCAGGCCATCCGCTCCAGCAGCTTTGTTGGACTTAAGCTTCGATATAGCTATCTTCACTTCATCCAGGTCGGGTGGATGGAGTTGTTGGTCATCATCGTCCAAGTTGATATGTTGATTCTGCCTGACAGCGGTATTTGGTCCGTCATCGCGTTATACAGTCTGCAGAAATGGTTTTTCCAAATCCTCAGCATTGACTGCGATTCTACTACGATGTTCCCCTGTTTATTTCTACAGGCTTCGGTTCGGGGTTTGTATCTGTGGCATGTTATTTTTACCTTTTGGTAAAACTTCCGAACCTCATTCCTGGAGTAGCATTTTTCAATTCTCTCGATCGCGCGCTTCCCATGCTCTTTCTTCTTCCTCCTGAGAAGCTGATGTTCGTCTCTCCTCTTCCGCTCATAGAGCTTATGAGCAGCTCTGGTCTTTTTTTGCAGTGCCGCATTGCGTGCTTTTTGCTTAGCTGCATGTGCTCGCCGGCATTCATCATCGAACCATGGGTTTCGTTGTGGTGGACGAGTGAAATCCAGCACATCAGAAGCGGCATCGCTGATGGCGTTTTGGCAGTTTTTTCAAATGGTGTTCGATGCTTGATGGTGGTGGCATTGGACCTCTTAAGAGATTAAGAGACACTCGATCGAAAAAGGACTTGGCAATCTCTTGCGACTGTAGCCGTCTGACGTCGAATTTTCTCACAGCATAAGTTTGTCTTGGCGTAGTTTGGGATATCCGCAACCGTACCTTAGCTACAACAAGGTAATGGTCCGAGTCGATGTTGGCTCCTCGGAACGTACGGACATCCATAATACTGGAGGAGTGTCTTGCGTCGATCGCAATGTGATCAATCTGGTTGACTGTTGATTGATCAGGGGCTCTGCAAGTCCCCTTGTGTATGTCGAGATGTGGGAACCGCGTGCTAGCCACGACAATGTTTCGCCCCGCCGCAAAGTCGATTAGCCTGAATCCGTTATCGGAGGTGGTGTTGTGCAGGCTATATTTTCCGATTGTTCCACCAAAGATACCCTCTCTTCCTAGCTTTGCATTAAAATCACCGAGGACAATTTTAATGTCATAGCTAGGGTATTGCTCGTAGGTCTAGTTAAGGAGCTCGAAGAAGGCATCCTTGGTGTCGTCATCTTTCTCCTCTGTGGGGGCGTGCGCGCATTTGAGGCTAATGTTGGCGAATTTAGCCTTGATGCGGATTGCTACGAGGCGCTGGCTTACATGCCGGAAGCTGAGGACTTCTTGTCTTAGTCTGCCTCCGACAACAAATCCGCATCCAAATAAGCGCTGCTTTGGTCGTCGATAGCAATTGCCGTAGTAAATATCGCAGTTTTTCATCTTCATTTTGTCCGGCCCATCCTATCGCATTTCTTGAATGGCGGTTATGTCTGCTTTGCAGCAGTCTAGGGTCTGCGCTAGTTGCTCGGCTGCACGTGGTCTATTAAGGGATCTAACATTCCACGTGCATATCCGAAGCTCATTGTCCTTAAATCGTTTGCGTGGGTTGTCAACAGTAGATCCGTCCATATCCGAGGCTTGTTGATGCTTCGTAACTTATGTTTTTTTTAAATGGCCGGGCAGTTACCCCGGCGGCACAACCTCCAACCTGGAGGACCAGTTCCATTTTGAGTGCCCCTAGGACGAGGGACGGTTATACCGAAGCCAGTAACCCGTTCCGGGATGTGAGCGCTGCCGTTGGCCCATATAGGGCTCGTCCGCCACCATCTCTTTTCCAAGACCCTGACTAAGTCCTGGAAATCCTTACCGGTCTGAGCTCCAAATATGTCGGAGTAGCCCGGATAAGGTCTTGTTTTGGTTTTCCGACACTCACCCTGATTTATGGCACAGGAAACTCGCCATTTGCCCCCTTCACTTCGCAATCTCTAGTGAGATTCCTAGATGGCGTGAAGTAGGGCTTATTAGCAGAGTTGCAAGATTTTCGGCTGCAGAGGCTTATTCTCGTCATTTATAGAACCAGCACCTGCCGGAAGATGCTTTACTACGAGGTCTTATACTAATCGTTGCCATCCATATACAGGACGCACTAAACTACAAAAGTTTGGTTTAAGTGAATATCAAAGGTAAACTTAGGGTCGAAAGTAACTCCAAGATCCGTGAAGTCATAGAAATGCCTTTTTGACACATGATCAAAATTATAGGTGGGGAGAATTTCGACTAGGGTTCGATTATAGCTCAAGGATCTTACTTACTGATATTTAACTGCAAATGGTTAATGTGACACCAATTTATAAATAAGTTCAAATTATTTTGGAACAACTGACGGTCACAAACAGTATTGATTTGAGCAAACAATTTTATATCATCAGCATACATTACACAATGACAGTATTTTAACAGCCTCGGGAGATCATATAATGACGGTCCCAAGTGATTTCCTTCAGGAACTCCAGAAGTGACCTTAACCTCCTTAGAAGAAAAATCACCAAGCCTGACAAACTGTCTTCTGTTATATAAGTAGTAGGATTTGAACAATTTAAGCAGTGAGCTTACTTAGTAAAATGTTTAAATTGACTCTACTAAATGCTTTAACTAAATTAGTGTACACCACATTTCTAAAATTTTAATACAAAAGCATGTGAATACTACTATGTTAGATGTAATTGATCTTCCTTTCCAGAAACCATGTTGAAAACATGAAACATGTTGCTTAATAGCCCTATTAAATTTGCTTTTGACAAGGTTATCTAATAATTTGCATACAGTTGGAAGTTTAGTAATAGGTCTATAATTTGTTACAAAATTCCTTTGCCCGGGCTTGAATATACGATGCATAATTTAAATTTTGCAATAGTCTAAAAAAAACACTATCAGAAAGAGATTGGTTAAATATTTCAACTAAAGAAGCAATGCCTAGTTTTGGCATCCATGCCAAACTCGTTCAACTGTTTCTACATCATTCTTGAAAGAATAGTGCGAAACTTATGCACCAACACAAGAGGCACAATCTTTCAAAAGTCAGTCAATTTACTAGCATATGCCGATGATATCGACATAGTCGGAAGAAAACAACTCAATATCAATGGGGCTATTTTGAGACGGAAGTGGCGGTTAACGAGGGAATTTGAGGTAATAAAGGACTTTGTCTACTTATGCCCCGCTATCAATCCAAAGCCTTCTCTCGAACAACAAAAGTTACCCAATATAAGATCTTAATAATCCCAGTCACGCTCTATGGCGCTGAAGCATGGACATTATTAAAAATGGATGAGAATGCTCTTGGTTGCTTCAAGAGGAAGATTAGTTGAGACACCAACGGATGAACATCAAGCTGGATGGAGACTCTTGTTGACTGAGGCCCAGATCAATCCAGGACTGTAACGCCACATTAAATTAGTAAGTAAGTTGTTAACTTTTAAAATTCAACTGTAGAGCATTTTTCTCCTTATATTATAAATACTCGTAAAACAAATAAAATGATTTTTTTCCAAAAACTTAGAAGGATTTTCCTTTTTACATTTAAATAATAATTAGTTAATTTTTTTGTTATTTTAGACTTTTTTTTTGTTTTTGGTTTTTTTTGTAACTTTAAGACTCCCTTAATCTTACTAAATTAAACTATGTTAGCCAGTCATGACAAAAAATAACCTACAAACCCGTTTTGCTCCCAAACGCTCCACACTGCCGTATGCGTCGTTTCTGTCGTAGTTGAGTCGCCTGTTCCCAGCTGCTCGGGCGACTTGGATGATTAGCAACACCGCTAATTTGTCTTGGAACAGCTTTTTTTCAATCAAAGTTTTTTAAAATCAAAATTCAGTAACGCCTCTAGGGAATCTAATCCGTCATTGTAGTAAAGATAATTAGGGTGGTGGTACGTTTTCATTTATTTTACTTGAAAACAAAAAAAAAAATATGGAGGCATTAAGAAATTCAATTTAATCTTGGTTGCTTCCAATGCTGTCAATTTACAGTAACACAAGACTCAATAAATCGTACGCAGGGGGACTTTTCATTTTATTTAGTGCACATAGGGCAGAACAGCATCGGCCTCCATATAAAAGGTTCGGATGTGCGTCAAAAAGAACCCTGCAGTCTTTAAGAGGATCATGAAGCGAGAGAGTTTAATGCGTTACGTAATATTCAACTACTACAACCTAGTTAGTGGTTTCTCTTTTGTTTTGACATAATGCACTTGTAGACCTAAGTACTCAATTTACAATGCGAGATTTTATATATGTGTATGTATGATTATATTTATGTGGGAGAAGTTCAAGTCTTACTTGAACGTTTACTTAAATAAATAAGTAGAATAAAATTGAAATTAAAGCTTGGTGAGGAATCCGCGTTGGACAGCTTCGATCGTAGAAGGGGATCTACCAGGCTAATATACTTAAGAAATTACCTAAAAAAGGTAATATAAAGGGATTTTATCAGAGATTTTTCGGGCCATCGTTTAACAAAACCATGCGTAGAGTGCGGAAATTGAGTTCTGTATCACAGATAGTATCCAAGGGGTCACTGTTCGATTAAGAGTAGGTACAAGGTTGGATACATACAAAATTTGATTTGGATTTAAAGTATGTTTTGAACTTACATGCCCAACCTCGCACATACTCGAAATTCAACAGTGACCTCAGTCAAGCGGACTGCAGGGGGTTGCAAGGGGACAGCATGTCCCTCCCCCCATATCAATCTCACTGAGTTCACGATAAGATTCAAAATAAGTTCGGCTGCGTTATTTTGCCACCTACGACGATTCAATCTGTTCGGCCTAGGCCAAACTAGTTAAGCCTAGATTGTCCTAGGCTAAATTAGTATATCCTAGCACGCATAGGATAAATCGATTTGTACTCGTACAAGGACAAACAAGTCTGGATTGAAATTGGGTTTGGCCGAAAACATATACACAAATAATACATATATAAAATCTATCATACGTATACAATACTTGAGTAATTTAATAATTACCAGCTGTTTTACAAAAATTGTCACTAAATTATGTTTTGTAGTTCTATCTTTGCGATATCCAATACTCATTCGCATAAAAGTATATAAAGGATGAATTCGAGTTAGTTAGGAGTTAATAGAATAACAAACAACAAAAAATTAAGGTAAACATCCTTGTTTTTGTATGACCAAATATTTTTTTTATTGGCGTGAAAAAGATTTTGTTTTAAGGCTTAATGAGAAATTATACAGAAAATGGATATGTACTGAGAAAAGCTTCAAAACATATGTATTAGCATACGTACATACATACATATTTTACTGACGCCACGCACAATTTTTATTAAGTGATTTCAGTTTTTTTTCTAAATTTGTATATATTAAAAATGATCAAACAGTCATTTTTTATGTTAGACATTCGGATACTGCGCTAACAGTCTATTTAAGTAAGATATAATTATGTCAAAAAATGCTATACGAAAACATGTGTTTGTACAATTTTTTGTTTAATTGAAGCCAGTATTGTTTCGAAACTTTTTTTTTTTAAGTAGATATTTATTTTAGTAATCGTGAGCGAAGATATTAATACAAAAAAAAATATTAAAGATGAAAAAAATTTTTTAATAAAGAATAGAATTTGAAAATTAAATTGATTTAGATAGTCAGATTATCAATATTATCCGCAAGCGCAAAAAACATGTCTCTCTTTTATATTTCGAATGGTCTACCAATTTTTATTTTTTGTTTTTGAAAATTCTCATTTCTATGAACACCTCATATAAAGATCAGTTAGTGTTTCGTTCTCGTCGAGTGTTGTTCTCGTTTCAGGAGGATCATTTTATTCTTTCCTCTTTTTTATACATTACACCTTAAACCGTTTGCTAAGACTTTGTAGTGCAATTAGTATTTCTGGAAAACAATCGGTTAAACTTTTTTTTTATATACATATTTGTGTGAAAGTTCACTCTTTCTTAGGTGGGCAATAATATTTAGAATATATAATTTAAAAAAATACAAGTTTTAATATAAAATTACATAACTTAATGTGTTTTAAAAAAATATATAGGTACATATTAACGTTAATGTACAAAAAAAAAGTGATCGGTGGAAAGTTATTAACGTGCAGTTAAATTTTAGTGTATTTTATCTAAATATTTGAATTTAGAAAGCATGAATGTACTTATTTTCCGCTGAGCAACGGATATTTCCAAGTTTAACGAACTGAGTTCATTTCTATTTTTGAAAACTCGCCGATACTCACACATTTAAAGATGTATGCAATTCAGATGATAAAACGTCAAATTACTCGTACGTGCGTGTGAAGACGGAAGAATGTTTTTTTCTTTGGAAAAACCGAACACCGAGTTTTTCCTTTTTTTAAATTTTACACAGAAGGAGCAACCAAAAAGCTTCATGTATTCTAATCAGACCTCATTACATATTTACATTTTAGTACAGGAATACTTCACATGAAGTCAATATGGAGTGTGGAAAATAGGTTTACAAAAGTATTTTTTTTTCTCATTTGTGGGCTAACAATGAGAAGTAGATAAATTCTATTTTCGGATACTATATAAGACAAATTAAAGAAGCTTATACACGGAGAATTTGCAAAATGAATTAAATTTAGAGATGGGTTCATTCTACTTTCATGGATGATGATGCGTTTCTCAGTTTTATGCCATTTTTTCTCCATGCTAGATTGGATTCATTAAAAAAATGTGTTAAATCATTTTATTTTTTCATATATTCGGTTTTGTTATTGCAAAATTTTATAACCAAATTAGATTAAAAAGAAAGTGGGACCGAAATATATATATTATAAATTTTTCTAGCATTACATTTATTAACTCATATCAAATTTACGATACGAGTGTATTATATAGTATATACTACTAAACCACATGTTTTTAGTTCTACTAAATTTCATTTACAAGAACAAATCTGGCATAATCTAAACTTTTGTTTTAAAGGGGATGTTTAATTATATATATAAATATGTATATTTGCATATTAAAAAATTTACATACATAAAATGGTTGCACAGATTTAGATAGAACTTTTCCTATTATTCTGTTCAAAAGAATATACCATAAATATTTGCCAGAAAAAAATGGAATATGTACATATTCCCTAAAACGAAAGGCTTACAAATAAGTATAAAAGAAATTGGCGTAATAAATTTTATTGAATAATAATTTGTAATCAAATAATGGTGATCACATCTCTATAAATATCTTGGGTGAAAAGTGACATTATTTTTAGTTGAAAAGAAATTTGTGTTTAAAAAAAACTATTTTCGGTCTTCTTTTTAGCATTGCGGGCTCCCAAGAAAATAAGAAATAAAATCTGACATAGTGCATGTGAAAATTTGAAAAAAGATAGACCTTTCCGAACTATCAGTTTTAATTTTGTGAAAAAGGTAAAGTGAAAGATTTAAATAAATATTAGAAAATGTCCGGGCAGCCACCGCCGCCCTCACAACACCCTTTATATGGAGCAGGCGGACGAGGGGGTTGGAATCCTCGAGCGAGTAATCCAGCATCACCATCACCTTCGCTTATATACCGACCTCCTTCGCCATGGACACCAGTAGCGCCATCACCACCGCCAATTATTTCTGGTCCTCGCCGATTGTCCATGCAGTCTCCCGCTCAAATGATGGGATCACCAATGAGTCCTACATTTGGAAGAGCACATGCAATGTCTCCAGGTCCTCAAGGTCTGGGTGGACTTCGTGGATCACGTGGCGCTAATAGTATTCCATACCCAAGACCTCAGTGGCCTCATCGCCTTCCACAACAATTTTCATCGGAAACCCAATCGCCACAACCTTATCAAGGGCCTTCGTACCCAGCATCACCGAATTATTATCCAACACCTTCATCAAACGTTGGCCCTTCACCGCCAACAATAGTGGGATTAAATGGACCGCGACCGTTCCGGCCAATGTATAATTCTCCAGGTGCTCAGGTGCAACAACAAACGCATGACTATGTCCATGGCCATGGTGTTAGTTCCTTTCAATTATCACCAACTCCCTCCCCAGTTGTGTGTCAAACTTCTTCAGAGTTTTTGTATAATAATCAGCCTCCTCCTTTGTACGAACAACATTCGTCGAGATCACAATTCGAATATGTCGGCGTTCCATTGGAACCTCCACAACCTAAATCTTATGTTATTTATGATGACGAGGAGGAACAAGGTCCGTCTACAGCCGAAATAATTGCTAACCAATCGCAGGATTATATAGATGAAAAATTAGCGGAGTACCAAATGACAATCCTGCAATTACAAGGTAAGATAAAAACTTTTCAAAAATTCAAACTTAAAATCTCTTTTTAATTGATTTTTATTATTATTGCACAAAAATGTTATCAAATAAAATATTGTCTTCCACCATATTTCCCTTTTTGCATTCAGCCATTATTTTATGAACTAATATAATGTGCTAGTACTCGTATATACAACTCCAATTTGCAAAGTTTTACAAAGCCCCTATTATTATATATTGTTTTCCGTTTTCCTTTGAGTGAGTATAAGTTTCAGTTTCAGGGCATTTCTTAAGTTTATCAAAAATGGGCTTCTTTATAGAGACCTTCGCGAATATTCTTTTGGAAATTACTGCGTAAATCTATAACACTTTTATTTTATTTATTTTTTTCTACATATTTAAACGCCACACGATCGTGCTCGTCACAAATCGCAAAAGTATCTCATAACTAATATATAGTAAGTCGTTAATCGTTCATACTGAATGAAAAATATTGTTATAGCTTTGACAATTATTTTATATCCTTGATTGTAGTAGGTACATGTCATGAATTTAAAATTATAACAAAAATTTGGAAGTAAATTAATGTTTTTTTTTTTTTATAAAGCTATACTAAATTTACAGATGTATGCATTTAGCACCAGGAAACACAAAATTAAGATAACATCGAGAGATAATTTAAATGCCCAAAAATATATTTCGATAACATTCCACGTGGGACTCAACTCCTACACATTTATGTTTTTCTTGTCATTTTTGCAAAAAGACAAAAGAATAAATTAATTTTATGATTTAGGTTAGTTTTGAACGGCTGAGTTAAGAATTTGAATAAGTGAATTTTGGAAGATTGCCATTATTTGCTAAAACAGTATTAACACTAGATTCTATTTTACTCATATTTTGACTACTTAATTGACGTGATTTTTGCCTTTTGTTGAAACAGACCACTAAGCCAAAGAACTTATCAACTTCTCGCAGGTTCCTTTTAATAGAATTTCTAAGTAAAACATGTGTTTAGTTACATCCTGGGGAGTCATCATATCTGTGTTTACCTAATGCAGCTTCACATTTTTTTTTGTATTTTTAGTCTTTTATTAAAGTATGATATAAGGATCAATAAGGTATAAATACTTGCTTCAAAAATATCTGAGCACGTGTAAAATATTTAAAGAAAAATAGAAAATGAAGGAAATATATTTGGTCTTAATGTGTATTTTGTGCGATGAATGGCATTCAATGTTAAATTAGGAGACTAGTTAATTTTCCTTGTTCGTTTGTTTTCAGCAACTACAAACCAAAATTGGAATGAATGTTATTGGGGCATAGTTGAGGGCGAAACTCCGAAACGTCCGTTATTTATTTTCTGTTTACCGAAAAAAACTTGGTAGAGGTAATAGGATGTAGTAAGAGCTTAAAGGCTTCCGCTTATGGGGTTGGCTAATGTCGTAGACCGCAGAACGTGTCTACATAATGCTCGGTCCTGGATCGCTTCAGTGGTAAACCCCAGACGTTGTTACGCATTTGCCATCTGAGAAATCCAGGAATTCTTTTTCCGACCTCGTTTTCTTACAGTTGGAGTGACCGTAGTTGATAGTGCCTTTTTAACCGGATTTTCCGCAGATCTTCTTTGAACGTGGCAATACCAACTTATTCTATTCGCCTCAAGCTGTTCGGTTACCGAATTCTTTATATGTAGACTTCCTCTTATACGCGTAGATCTAATGCAAACGCGTTTAGTGACTCCACTAGACATCCTCAACATTTTCATTTCCGCTGCCGTCATTTTGTTTTTAAACGCTTCGTACATTGTCCAGCACTGTGAACCGTATATAAGAGCTGGTCTAACAACCGTGGTGTAGAGTTTCCCCTTTAATTTAAGTGGAAATTTTCGGTCGCAAAAGATTCCCGAATTTTCCCGCCTATCATGTGATGCAATCTGTCTAATGTACCTCGTAAGTGTAGAGTTTGGTCGTCTACTAGTCGTCAATTTTTGACAACTAAATATTCTTTAAAAGTAGATTCTACTGATTCAGTACAAAAGAATATCATTAGTTTTGATTAAATTGGTGGGGTATCATTGTAAACGATTTCGCATTAGTTTTGATAAAAAAAAATTATTTAACACAATTGAATTTGTTAAAGTTTCAGAACGTAAAACGTAAAGAGTGTGATAGACCATGGAGACATCTTTGATACAGGAGTAGGCGGGAGTGGCATGCTTGCGGTTGCCCGGCTGAAGCTCGTCGGACTGAGTTTGTTCTTGATGCTACTCCATACATTTTAGCTCAACTTACCTTTTCATTTCGTAGAAAAATATCAACAAAAAAAAAGAAGGAGAAAGTTACGTATCTATGCGGACGGGCTCAAAAGAAAGGAAGCGAGAATGATGACAGAAAAAAAGAGGAAGCGCAAGGGTAAGATCACACCCGAGTGCTATCACCACTGCGACTAAATGCTACCCGTCTGGTCGAATCCAAGACTGGTAGCCCCAAAACTGATGTTTCTCCCGGTCAAAACGTAAAATCAGAATGATGAAATTATTTCATATTAAAACAGAAGATATCGCGTATCTTGTCATTTTCTATTCAGGAACGTTATCCTCCAGTTACACAGTGGACATACGTTTAGAAAATGGTCAGAGAGTTTACTTTGATCAAAATACTCGTAATGCCGAGTGGATTTCCGTTTCGTTCTTTTGCTCGACCTTTAAAAGTAGTCCGCATTCTTTTCCAAATTAGAAGTTTTGTGTTGGTGATCAGATGAAACTTAGGCGTCAGCGTTTCATCATTGCATATGCTTTTGATATACATATGCTCTGCACTTATTTCATTCTGACTTGAATAATGATATTGAAACCTATTTCTACTTTACTTTTTCCTCGCCTACGATTTTTTTTATTTTTTTCTGGCATAGTTTTCAATATAGGACATGCCGTGGCAGTTCGTCTATTGCTATGTTGAAGTTTTTGCAACATTTCTAAATACTCACTGGCGTAAATTTGTCGGTTATAATATTTGATTACATAGATTTGTCATCATATCCCATATTGTCCACAAGTGTATATTTGACCTTTAACAAAATTCAAATGTATAACTATTTCTTACCAATGCCAAGAAATTAAATCTTGAATGTGTACACGCATGCCATATGAAATCGATCTAGCCGAATGGCCTGCGACCCAATGTTAATTAAAATTATAATTTACCTGGGTTTTGATGAACGTTAGTAATAATGACAAGAAATCGATTACAAATGTTTATGAAAAAATTTAATTAAAAACACAAATGAATATTGTTAGCAAAATAAAAAAGCCATACCTTACACTATAATATCTCAAAACCGTTTGTCCTAATGTTGCATTAGTGTGTTAAATGTTGTTGCATTTCGTACTAAAGCAAAATAAATAATTCTTTGATCATATCAAAGTCACGTCCACAAGCTTAATTCTAGATTTTTGTTTAAGACGAACAAATGGGGTTAGATGTATCAATTTGAATAGTTAAATAGTAAGCGAAATCGTTATCCTCATCCTCGTATACTCATCCACTCCTTCCCAGAAAAGACTTAGTCGACAAGAGATCCATTGAATATCATTACATATACGTTGTTTTTGTATTTTTATTTGAAGTAAAATACAACCAAATGTACATATTTGTGTGCGTTTGCATGTTTGTATGCATATGTACCTATATGAACATTATTAGCTTTGTTTTAAATGTGCAAATCGAAATTTTGCATTTTTCACTCTGTTTAACATTGTGTATTTATATTGTGTAAATAAAAGGAAGTAATGAATCCCACCAAACAAACTAATGTAATTCTATTTGTGTATTTGTTTATTTCGTTCAAGTGAGAGAAAGAGAATTAATAAGCACGAATACTTGCCTGGCTAAAATGTTGAGCTTATTGCATTTATGCGTACCCGAAACTTTATATATTGTCATATGAAAATGTATGCATATCATTTAAAATAATAAACAGATTTCGCAGATAAATATATGTTCTTAAAATCCAATTAAATGTATGCACTTATAATATGTATATACATCGATGTATTCATTTGTATCTATTGGAATATCATCTATGAAATTTTCAAATGATGGCATTTACTTGTGTTTTTTAATTAAATGCACTCCACGAAGGCTGGGTCTTTTAGGCATTTGTGCATATGAACATACGTTAATGTATCGATACATAAAAAAATATTTACAAAATATGCGAAATTTTATTAAAACAACCATTTATTTTCTTCATATTGCTAAGTTAAAAAACATATGTACATACCAAGGCTACACACTTTTACTGATTCAATTTGATTTTAAAATATAAAAATAAAACTGACGTAATCTTACTAAAGCAGAAATACGTGTGTCAACATGCACATATTTATTTATAATACGCCGAAAGTCAAAAATGTAATTAATTTTGTTTTATTCATGTACACCCACTTAAATGCGGTGCTTTAATTTACGAATACATTGTGTAAATAAAGATAGAATGAGAACACTAAAAACCTTTTATATCAACAATACGTATTGATTTTTAATATATCGATTGGATTAATTAATGTTACAATTATATTCTTGATAATTTTAATCGTTCCAAATAATTTCTTCTTACTCGCAATTATATGATTATTTTGTATATAGTTCGAACAGCATTTGCGATCGCTACTCGCTGAAATCTTTTACGAATATCATCAGGATTAAATGTAAACAGGCATCTTAAACGTACAAATTTATTAATAATAATAAGCATTATTGAAAAAAGTATAATTGCTTATGTTATCTCATAGTTTGATAGAATATAGAAATGTTACACATCGGTCCAAAGAAATAAAGGGTTTTGACAACATACGAGTATACATTTGTAATGTACAGAGCAGGAAGGAAATTGAAAATCTCAATTTGCTTGAAAGTTTACAGAAACCGTCTGCATATGTGCTATATATTTATGTATATGTACCCATACATATATACATATAACACATTATCGGTACTTAGTAAAAGTAAGAGTTGTTTCTAAGTTTTGAAAACCATAGCAAAATTTAATATATCGAAATCTTTAAAAACGGTGTACGAAACGTACTATATATAATGGTAAAATTACGGGTCTACTATCGAAACGCCACCTGATAAAAAGCGTGGCTTTCACGGAAGTCTCCATATCAAACATTGATATTGCCATGTACAAAACGATTTGTGTCCGAAAGGCAATACATAGAAACCGAAGTTCGGAAAATGGCGACGAACTATAAACAATTAGATTACCCAAATGCAAGAGCATTTATAAACTCTCGGCCCAATTACCAACACGATTCAACATAAAGCGCAATCAGTGATGTAACGTCATTAAAATTGCTACCCATGCAGTGTACGGTGAGGGCACATTTAAGTATAACTGCTGCAAATGCAACATAGGGTTAATAAGATAGACTTAGGAAATTCACTTGATCACCAAGCGTCGAATAAATTTAAATAGTCTTTTCGAGGTTTTTATCTTCTTGATATTTTAATTGTTTATTCTATTTTCTTTATTGAATAAGATTTTCTCTTACGGTTCTGTATGCAATGAAAGAAAGGTGACAGGAAAACTCTTCAAAGCTATTCTAAGTGGCAGGGATTCGTTATATAAAATTATTTAATATAAAATTTAATATGATCTATGGATGCGAAAAAAAAACATATTAAGCGACTTCTTCATTAAAAATAAGACAGAAAATGGAGGAAGCTAATTAAATGTTTTGGATTGTTTAAAGTGTTATGTTGGAAAGGCTCTAAAAATTCTGTCTTGCATTGTAGCATATTTCTAAAAAAACTAAAAACTTTTAACTTTTAAGATATTATCATTTGTTGCACTATGAATTTCCAATATCCCTTTAAAGCCTGATTTTGTTCGCCTCACAAAAAGTGGGGAACCATTGCAAGCGTCAAAAATCGTTTTGGCACGATATGAAAGGATTTTTTATATTACACGGGCAATATAAAAATCACTTTTATCTATTGGCCGATTCTTTGGAGAATAAATTTTTATTTTTACTGTTTGAAAATACCCGATAGTTTCTGTCAGATGGATATTTCTTTGATATTTAGTTATTTTTCTATTATGGGTTAGTTAAAAAGAAATTGTCTTTGATACAACTCGTATTGGGTGTCGAAGACATTTCACAGCTACACCGTAGGAAGCCATGACATAACATGCCCGGATACTACTTACGTATTTTCCTATACATGCGAGTTCTTTGGAAAATATTTTAAGCATAGAAGTGAACCTATTTCAATCTTCATAGATGACTCCAAAATCGGTTTAATATGCTATCTTGATGTCAGGTGGTATACTACAGATTACAACTTGTTCTGCAAAGAGAGTCAGATTTAATCGATAAGACAACGTAACTATGTATGTGCTACGCAAAACTCCGAAATTATGCAAATTTGTCTGCATCCTATACAAAATATAAAGTAGAAAATATACAGTCCAACCATATCTTTTTCATTTCAACATTTCACAAAATAATAAAATAAACGACAATGTATACAACAATTTGTTTCGAATATACTACTTATTGCAGAACAATAAAATATTAAGCCATTTTGAGAAACTAAATTAAAACATCAAACATATGTAAATACTCTGTCAAAACCAAACGAGTGATTTTTTTAAGTTTTATTACTTCTTCTTTATTTACTTTTAAGAATTTTTAATTGTTCAAAATAAGACTTATAATTTCGTATTAATAAGGTCTTTGAACCAGCTTAATATAGTTCATTTGCAACGTTTTAAAAAAAATATATATATTATCAACTTCTAAAAAAATAAAGGAAATACATCCTGTTTATAGAAGAAATAAAGAAAAAAAATAAACTCACTTCTTAGTTGATAACTATTAACTTAAAATTTACTTCGAGAACATGACCTTGTATAGTTGGACACATGGCGACTCTACATTAATGTTACAACAGCCCAAATTTCGCTTTACGAATTCTCTGCCATTGCTTCTCACAAGCTAAAGTACTTGTATAAAGTCTTGCTTGGCTCAAAATATTACAGACTAAATTTTAGCTAGTACGTATAACAAATTATTATAAAAACCATATAAGGAAATGGCGCAAGATATCCTATAAAGTTAAAACGTTTCTTGAGGCATCTCTTATGGTATTTCCGTATAAATACAGTAAAAGAATAGATAAATAATTAGTTCATAATTACTTTTATTCGATGTTTTCTGCAAATACTTTAAGCAAATCTATTACGTGATCCCTTTTGTTTGTATATTTGATCTTTACCATGTTGCTGTGGCGTTAAATTTGTAATTGATATAAATTGGTCTTGCATTTATTTTTATATGAGCAGATGCTTGAATTCACGTAAGGAAAAACACAAGTAGTATGTTGTAGCTATTGAATTGGCGTTACACAGAGAGACATTTTCAAAGATATTGTATTATTTTCATCAAAACCGCCATCATTTAAACCACAAACTTGGAGACTACTGTCATTTTAAGCACCAAGCTACTTTAATATATAAGTAAATACGAATATTTATAGATTGTGGCAACTTATGTGGGGAAATTTAAGACTGAATAAAAGCAAAGCTTAGTCTAAATCTATTAGGTAACCTATGATCAAAATCATATCAATCCATAGAATGCATTTTTTTTACATAATTGTAGCACACATGTGCATCCCCTTAATGTTGGTCAAATATTTAAAATTTCTAATGTGTAAGTACCATGTGTGTGACTTTCAAAATATTATTAAGTAAATTTTTTGATACATAAAAAATATAAATACTGAAATATATAATAATAGTTATAATGTTCCTATAAAATAGATAAAAAAAGATAGGATTTTATGCTCGAGTTAATGGTTTTGTCACTTAAGGGATCACCTTGTAATATTTTTCAAGAGTACAATGGAGAGCAACTGTTCACCAATTGTGAACAATTTGAAGACAAACCTGGCTCATTCCTCCAGGCCACAACATTTTTATTTTGTGGATTCCATAATCTATTTATCAAAATCAGTAAAACTATTGTTGAATTAATTCTAAAGCAGCATACTCGTAAAAAAGTTACAAAATGTTAAAATAATTTCGTTTTTCCATTTTTCATAAAATTTTAATAAAATCTGTAAACTATGTAACGCAATAAATTAAATAAAAAAATTGAGATGTACATATACATTTTTACTGCTTTTGATATTTTTGGGTAAAATCTAGATGAGTGATCTTGAAAAGTGATCGACAACTAGAAAAAATTGTCATTCTGCAAGTTAAACAAAATTTATTTTCCTTTACAAAAGACAAAAGATTTTGAAACTGACGTTCTAACATATGGCCGAATGCTTTAATTCGAAAGGATATAGCTATTGTAGATTGGTAGAATAGCTTTTTACCAAACCGTGTCTAATTATTTATTAATTTTTGTCATTTTCAAATATATGAGTAACATATTTGTTACGCCAGTCACGTAAGTAAAGAACTCGATCTGGATCGTGTCGTGAAGAGGTTCTTAATAAAAATCACGGAAAAAATATAAAATACAGTGTTTTCTTCTTTATTATTTTCAGTCCATAATGTATGTGTGTTTTTTCTAAAATAATAAACAAAATTGTTCTACCCGAAAGGGTAACAGAGCATTATTTTACAAATTATCCAATTGGTTTACACAGTTGGCAACCACAGCAACTAAAAGTTGTAGTGCTGATAAAAAAAAAATCTGAAAATGCATTTCTGGGTATGTTGTTAATGGGGAACTTGTAGGATCATTTCCCACATGCTTGTCATTCGATCATGTTATTAGTAAAGTCAAGAATTTGAGACTTTTCTGCTTGTTGAATCCTGTTGATCTTCCTGTTGATCTTCAGTAAACATGACAAAATCAACTGATTTGCTTAAAGTTTCCTTATGTGGAGGCTTTAGCGTATACGGTTTCTTTTTTCTAAATCACGTTTTCGCACATCGGAATTTCAGCACATTTTTACTTCGGGGCTGTAAATTTTTAATAAATTTCTCGTATGGCCTCCAACACATAAGAAGAAAAAGTAAGAAAGGAAAGGGAACCTTCATTTTTAGAAGATTGTCAGAAAGCCCATTTCTAGTGTACCAATCACCGATAATATCTAGGTAGACAATCATTCGGCGTGATCAACCATTGTATTGTTTATCATTTTCATATGCCTGAGCAGATGTTGAAACTATTAAAAGCGTAAAGCAGTTAGTTGAACTACTTGCAACATAGAAGTGAAGACAGGACGCCATCTTACAAGCCATCACATTTTAACTATAGTCAGATGTTACTAGCATTCCACTAATTTACAAATATTGGTTTACATACAACGTTATGCAACGTGTTATCAGACTGAAGAATACATGTTTTGAAAAGTACACATTGACGAAAGCATTCAGTGCATATTCTTTGTCTAGCACTTGAAGATCGACAGCTCTCTCCATGCTTTTTGATTTAAAGGACGTCAGGATAAGATTGCAGAAGCTCCTAGTGAGTATGCAGTTTGAGTTTCAGTATATAGTAGAGGACCAACAGTTCAGTATGGATGCCACTGCCAGAATAGCAGTGAAGATTTTCCTTACAGTTGCAACCAGCTGCTCTATACCCTTTTCTAGCTTAATTAGTTATGTATATACCATATTTGGCAGGCGACTTGAGGCACTCTTTTAAGTCCGGATAAGCTTCTTATATTCTTTTGATTTGATCTCTAAAGATTCTAGTCGTTGACTCAATTACTCTTAACTGACTGATTGACTGGTTTTCTGGTTTGCTGATCACTTTCCGAAATATTATATATGCCTTCTCACTAACTTACGGCTGAACTTTTTTTTATCTGGTGCAGCTCACAATACAGTCACCATAATATTCTTCTAGTAAGGACCTGGCTTTTGCATATGTGGTTTGCTTTATTCTTGTCAAGTCACTTTGTAAATAGTCGACGATTGTCGAAAAGGTTTTCCTTTCATTAATTTTTTTTTTGGCATCATCGGTATCAGTATTTATTTCCAATCTACGAGTAAATTACACTTAACATTTAACCTTTGTATAAGCGCTAACTTAATTAAAGATAGTCGGAGTTATGCTGATAACAACATTCCTGCCCGAACTATTTTTTCCGTGAAAGCGACAACTTGTATGGGAATGCCAAAACATATGTCACTTTTTCAACAAATTAAATGCCAATGCTGTCAAATAGCCGTTCTCTATGATCGCTATTTTTGATTGTTTCATAGGCCATTTTGAAGGCTTAAACGAGATGTATCAATACCTTGCTGTTCTGAACTTAGTTGTGTTTTATTTTCATGCATAGTTGACGCCCCTGGTTGTTATACCTATATTGTGTCTACATTAAAACTTAAGTTATTCGTGTTTCTCTGGTCACCAAATAGTCGTCAATAAAAACAATGAAATATGTTTTTTGAAGGTAAAGGGTCTTATTTAAATTTGACATAAGACAACTGACTCGTTCTCTTTGTTTTGATGTTACAAAACATCACTTTTGCTATCAGCCTGCAAAACGCGAAATATTATGTGGAAGAACCTTATGAAAAAAGCCATTTTGGCATTTAAATGTTTTATTAGAATAACATTATTGCACTTAATTCACTTTTTTTCAAACATATACATAGTAATTTCTTTGCAAGTTGACAAGCAAATAGTTTTGAGACAACGTTTATGTTACTCGTATATCAAATATTTAAAAGTTATACGTGGATATGTGTGTATGTATTCATGAATGTATACATGAAGCAAGGTGTTTTCAAAAGATATCGTGTCTTGTTGAACAGAATGTATAAACTGGGATGGGTTTCTACAGAAATGTCGTATAATTTTGTAAATTTCTAAGTTTAATCAAACGCTTTAATGAAGCTTTTCTGTTGTTCCAGTACAAACTTGAACAGCTACATATGAGTGTATGTAGGTATGTGGGCTATTGCGTTTCGAGATGACTGTAACCATTATACAGCGCCAGCGCCAGGGCTATACGTAAACAAAAATTTACGTATAGAGTGTATGTTTTAGACGTCATAAATCATATGTTTCAGAATTTGAGAGTAAAAGAAACCCTTTTCCATTAATCCTTACTATGCGTCATTAATTCACATACAATCACACAAAAGTTCCTGAAATAAAAATAAGTTGATCTAAAGCAGTAAAGCTACAACCTGTCTGATACGGATACACATCCGATTAAAAGCTGATGTAGTCAGATGGCAGCGGTTAATTTTACTCTACTTAAATTTTGTGGGAGTTAAAGATTTTCAATGAGCGTAGAAAGGGAGAAAGAGAGAAGAGAAGCATAACATATAATGCATACTCGAACTAGACTTGTGCTTTTCTTGTATCTGCAAATGCTTAAATGCTTGTAGCTGGTTTTGAATGCAAGGTTTTACTCTCATTTTAAAAGCTCTACTAAGTGTATTCTACAATAGTAAACAATTGTGAGAAAGGAAGAGAGCCACTGACTTCCCAACTGGCTAACTCCTTTAACTTAAATTTATTTCAAAATGTATATATAAAAAATATGTACTACATATATAAAAATACTCATCAATACATGCATCTTTAAAATCTAATTCATGTCGGTGGCTGTGGTCTGGTCATATAGTATCTCGTATCTATACACATGGTGCAATTATGTGGACTTAAATCTAGAACTGAATTTGCTGCGAACGTAAGCTCTCGTGTGGAAACTTTTTCGTGGCGAACTTCAGTATCGAACCGGCTTTCTACAAAAACAGACATAAAATCGGAATAAACTGCCTTAGAAAAGCGCTAATTTGCGGAGTGTGTTGTAGTAGTAAGAGTGGATGAGAATTAAAGAGAGTGAAAAAAAAAACAAAATTAAATGTGTATCAGGAAGAATCGTTAATTTTTCTATTAAACTGTTATAAGAAAACCCTTTTGTTTTTCTTGAAAGTTCCAAAACTATAATTTAATATTTTGAAAAGGAATTAAATTTATACACAGGTATCGTGGGACTGTACGTCCCCACATGACATGGGAAGGGGAAACAAATCTCCAATAATTTGTGATTTTAGACCAACTAAAAAGTTTTGTTTGTTGGTCATTGGAAAATATTTTAGGGAGTGCTAATCTGTTTAAATGAGTGGGAGTGAATACACCTAAACTGCAATTTTTTTCACACGCATACATATGTACATATCTTAATGCGAACAAATAAATAATTTTACAAATTTGTTTATGTTTAAACGAAAAACTAAGAAAAGAAAACCTGAATATAAATAAATGAAATGGATAAGGATCCAAAAAAGTATACGGATCCTGCTGCTCCATCACAAGTGACAAAAATTGATGATGATCACGATGAAGAAGATGTTGCAGCAGGTTATAGCAAAAATGTGATAAAGATACAGGTTAAGGAATCCGAAACATTCGATAAAGAAGTATCCACGCCGATAATTGTCCATAGTAGTACTGAGTTTCGGAGTACTACCCCAACCTTGACCTCGTCGAATCATCAACGATTGAGAAAAAAAATTGCTCTTTATGAAAAAGTGTGGTCATCAGGAGGTAGTATGAAACGACATTCAGAGGATTCATCAGATAGTTATTCAATGGAGGAGAATGTAGTTGAGGGTACCAATGAAAGCACGTTTGACATTGATGTGCATGCTTTTGAAAAACGTCTTAAAGAAGAACGCGAAGGAAGATGTCTTGAAAGTCCTAAATTTCCTTTTGTTAAACTACGTTCAGCACCTCAACCGTTACCGCGAAGCTCGATTTCTAGAGAAAGATCACCACACAGCCCCTTTAATGTAACACTACGCCATACAAGCCGAATGAGCTCTGAAGAAGAAGGTATAGATTATTTGCTAGAATCACCTGCAGAAATCTTTACGTACGAGAAAAAAACTACTCGCAAAACTCATGAAATTACTTCATCTGATGGAACCAAGACAATTGTTACAACAACAACTGAAGGAGCTGCAACACCTTCTCACACTCACCGTATTCAAGACGAAATTATTCGTCAACAGCGATATCCGAGTGGTAGTGACTACGAAAGAGCTTCATCTGAAGAAGTTGAGATTCAAAATCGATCGTCAAGTCGATGTAGTGCCACTCCACCCCGTACTATTGATTTGACCGCTGGAGGACAACGTATCCTAATTAAACTTGATGGATCTGGTGTAGACGAAACCGATGACAATAATCAGGTAACGGTTGATGGCAGAGGTCAAAATGTTATGGAAACTTCTGAAAGCATTATCACTGTTGGCAACCGTGGCTACTATGGACAACTACAAAAACAACCTTCGTCATGGAAAAGAAAAACAAAAACAACGACAAGGATTATTTCTAGTTCGTCGTCTTCCTCGCCTTTAATAGAAACGAAAACAAGAACTAGTTTATGTGAGGGCGGCGACATTGACGGTGATGTCAACTGGACTAGTGGTGCTACTAGTGGTGGTATATCGGTAACTTCATCTGCAATTCGCATTAGTAGTGATCAAAGTGCCCCTGAGGATAGTGTTTTTCAATCAAAGGTTAGCTCCGCAACTACTGAAGAATTGCCAATTACAAAAAAAACTTGTGAATTTGGCACAACAAGCGCATTCGAAGATAGGCAGCATACTGCTGTTTCAAGCAGTAGTAACATCGAGTACAAGGAATTTCAATCTACAATGGCAGCGATTAACTTTGCACGAAGCAACTCTCAGTATGATAGCCATATAAAGGAAAAGAAAGGTAATATTATATATATATAAATAAAAATCGTTATTTTATTATAACAAAAACATACATACATATGTACGTATTTGTTGGCTAGTACCAGGCAAATAAGTAATACATAATTAAGTTCTTAGTGAAAACACCAAGTACTTTTGAAGAAGTAAACAAGCTTATTTTGTTCATTTTTCTCCATCTATATAATATATTAAGTAAAAAAGAGTAAGGGTGTTTTTTTGTTTTTGTTTTACAGTTTTACATATATCTAAGTTTTAGAATAGTTATTAAGAAAACTATGAGTACATAGATTGATTTATATATGTACTTCTATTTAATAAATATCTATGTATATGAATGTGTAATCAATAGTGCACATATTTTCTCATCGAAATATGTTACAATGTTGTGTCTAAAGCAAAATGTCAACCAATTTATGCGTCTCTAGGGAAAGATGTGTATGTTTGCAGGTCACGCTAACCCAAGTAAAGAGCATAAAAATATATAGAAATGAACAAAAAAATGTCTTTAGTTTTGTTTCAAATGGATTTTTAGCAATAAAACTGTAAGTCTATGTAAATACATTTTGTATATATATGTATATTATGTACATACATTTTTGTTAATAATATTGTAATAAGGACGGAAAACTCATTCCATTGAATTACTCGCATAAGTTTGATGTTTTTTTTTATTGATTTTTGATAGTGAAATTGATAGTCGGGAAGAGCAGATCTATCGGAGACTAGTCAGATATGACACTTTCAACTATTCAGACATACATACATATACATAGATGTAGTAATGAAATTAAATAAATTTTATTTAAAGTAAGTTTATTTACTTTACAAAGTTAAGTTACTCGTACAAAGTAATTTGTACTTTGACCTTATTTGCAATTATATTAATTTTTATTTTCTGATTTAAGATTTTAATTAAAAGTAAAAAAGAAATATCGTTGTATCGTTGGGCTCTAGTACTTGGCGCAGGTACTTCATTTGAATCAAGTATATGTCCTTTTTATTAAAGCAATTGAGCAGTACTTGAGCAGGACATTCAAGTACTAGAACATCTTGCCGATGGCTTTAGTAGCTAGAGTTAATATTACCTTGCATTTTTTTGTTATCGATTATCTACTTAATAAAGTAATTATAATAATAATTAGACCACCAGTTTTTAATACTTGAGCACGCACATACTATATGGATGTGTAAAATTTTAAACACAGATTGTTTCTCAATTCTTTGTTTTTTTATAACTAGAGATTAAAAATGAATTCAACTTCGCAGAACTCATAACTGTGTAGAGATCGAAATTGATAAGGCAAGCTTATAATGGTAGTATTTACGAATTATTACTAAATCCTTTTTTTTTTAAATTCAATACTTGTTAATATTTGATATAATTTAAATTATTTGAGAGTTCTTGTATTTACTGTTGAAGTACTAAAGTCCTTATTAATGTACATAAGTACATAAAAATTAATACTTGCGTCGAATAAAGGAAAGAAAAACAAGTACCAGTGGACTTCATTGTTTTCAAGTACAAGTACTTCCATACTGAAGTACAAGTATTACCTATAGTACTAGGTACTTGTACTTATCATGTACTGAAGTCCGATAGTGCTGAAGTACTTTACAGCCCTGGTTCGAAACAACCCATAGCCCATAATATTAAACCTATATTATTATACTTCAAAGTATTTTGAATTATTGAAGTCCAGGAAATGTATGTGATCTTGGCATGGCAATGAGCAATCATTTTCTCATCATTATTATTTGTTTTGGTCCTATTTTTTTAACCCACTATATGGGCATTTCTTTACGGGAATCGGCAGTATATTGTTTTTAAATCCAAACAAATAATTCGATTTTTGCACTAAGATAGTAGCTAGGCTAGATAATTCCAATTTAAACTGTGTAATTCCATGTCATTTTGATAAAAGTGAAACTCATTTTGGTATGATTATTAAGATAGCTATTGATTTACTTTAAACAAGCTAATGAAGATTCTGATTTTTAGGGCTCATATATTGCATCACAGCTATTGCAAATTCCTCATAAACGAAAATAATTGAAATAATGTGAAAATATTTGTACATATACGCATTGGATTAAATTCAATATAGTGATTAGTTATCATACTATCATCTCACACCGAGTTGTTATTAATCTCAAAATAAGAGACCACATAAACCTATGTTCAGAAGTTAGCTTAATTAGACCAGCGGACTTGGTTTTAATTAAACATTTTCTTAAATTTAATATTTAGTTAACTTGTTATGCGTTCAAGGTAAAGTACTAAATACTAAATAATCGTAATTAGTATAGGAATAAATGAAATAAGAATGAACAAACATAAGCGATTGAATATAATATGGCACAGCTGTTTGCTGCATCAACTTGCAAATAAATTTTTACAACTATAATACTTATTTTAATTTTCAATGCAAAGTTAATAAATATCAATAATAAATATAAATATCAAATATCAAATATCACTCTTTGTTTTGATATGATTCTAATTTTTTTTCATTTCGAGAAAGGAAGGATCAATGCTTTAGATTGTCATATTGAAGCAATGGTTCGTAGTTCCTTATTACTAATCAGGTCGAATATCGAGATAGAATTATGTGTGAGTACACTAATACTGACGGTATAATTGTACATTCACTTACATATGTTCCAAGTCCGAATTTAATTAACTTTTATTGCAACATGCTTGGACCTTTTTCGAATAAGCATATCAGAAATGTAGATAATACAAAAAAAAAAGCTTTATTTTTATATTTAAATTTTAACACTGCTACTACTATTTTTGATATAGAGTTAAAATTACTGATCATGTTTTTGTTCCAAGGAGCACAAGTAATATCGGGACTCATTCAAAATAGATTAAGAGAGATTAAATTAAAAGATGTAACTGAAATATACTTAGGCATACATATGTATATAGTGCTTCTGAAAAATGCAGAATATTATTTTGCTTTATTTACTTATGCAAAGAATAAATATCTAACTTTCTGAAATGATTTTTTTTAAACAAACATGGAAAAAATCTACAATAAATGTACTTATGATAAGTGGTACCAAAATAGCTTTTAAACACAAGCGCAAAGATAAAATATAGTCAGCAATACAAATCATCGTTAATATAACTTGTCTAGTTAACTTGTCTAGTTAACTGTTAACGTTCTTAAGTTGGGCAAGTAAGCTATTAAGAAAACATTTAAAGAATATTTAATGATTTTCATGTGTTGAGATTCATTATTGTATGGATATATCTACGAGATAATATTCGTACTTAGTATCTTACCTTACTTCTAGTAAAATGCACAATTTGCACACCAGCCTGTTAATAAAAAGGTAGGAGACATCGTCTCATGGTGTATAACTTTTTAAAAAGCAAGACAAGAAAATCTAATATAATACAAACAAGTAAATGCGACAAAGTATTGTACTAAATTTTAATTGATTCCATCGGATCTCACACAAGGTCACGGCAGTTATTGAAGCGTCTTTTTTCACAATAGTACAGATACGGTTAATATGCCTTAAATACACACAAATACATATCAAAACTGCTGATATTGGTCAAGTGTTCACTAGCACGTTGGTGTCACCTTTAGTGATATATTTGTTTGTGTATATATACAAATGTGTATATTATTTATATATATTTAAAATTGATTTCACGTATACTATTTTTAGATACACTATTAACAAGACTGTTGATGGGGAAAATGACGTAAGCTTACTGTTACATGAGTTATTTAGAATTTTTTTATTCTAAGAACAACTTTCCTGGGCAGTTCCGTACTATAGTATTTACAATAGTTTCTGCAACAAGAACTAAGACAATTTTTTGTAGAAAATGCGGATAGAAAAGATCGGATTCTTATCGTTCAAAAATATAACTGGATATTTTAGTTGTATTTTAGTATTTTAATATAAAGTTGCATCTTTATCACACTCAGAAGCAGATTCGAAAACTTTTCGGACTGAAACTTTGGCATCAATCCGCTCTACATGGCCAATCTTTATTGTTCTGTCTATACAGTTCATCGTTGTATTTTCTACTTCACTCACTGTTAATGCAGACAGGACCGAAAATCATTGACGAATTTTTCTCTCAAAGCAGCCAAGAGCACCCTCATCCATTTTTGATAAGGTCCATGACTCTGCACTATAGAGCAGGACTGGGTAGTAATCCCTCCATAGGGTAACTTTTTTTGTTCAAGAGAGGGCTTTGCTAGTTGATTGCCTTCTTAACCTAAAGATGCAGCGATTGGCAAGAGTTATTCTTCGTTTGATCTCAGCTTTGGTGTCTATGTGTAAATTGCTACCTCAAAGTTATATCTGTCGAAGGTGACGTTCTGGCCGAGATGTCAGTGTTGGATGTCTGTATAGCTCGTCTAGTTGCTATCATACGCGGCCTTAAACCGATGAATAGGTGGTATGTATTTGAACCTCAAATTTTTTTCCTTAGATCTGCCTAAAGCTTCACTTATATGGACCAATCAGGTTGTTGACGAACGGCTTTAGGCATTTAGACAATATGGCAGAAAAGATCTTGTAAGCGATGTTAAAAAGAATGATTCTTCTTTATTTAGGACAGTTCAGAGGGTATTTTTTCTTGGGTATCGGACAAACAATGTTGAGGTTCTATTCATTGGGCATACTTTCTTCCGAACATATTTTAGAGAAAGTCATCGACCGCTGCTTTGAAGAGCTCGTTTGCTCCAGCAGCTTTGTTGGAATTAAGTACTCGTACAGATATTGTTATTTTCACTTAATCCAGTGTGGTTGGACCTGGTCTACATCGTGTAGGTTGAAAGGCTTATTCTGCCTGACAGCGCTATACCGTCTACGGAAATGTTTTTTTCAAATCATCTGCATTGACTGCAACTCTACTACAATGTTTCCTTGTATGTCTATACAGCCTTTGGTTTGGGTTTGGTTCCGTGTCAGGTTTTTTTTACCTATTGGTAATACTTCCGAATTTTATTTCTGGAGTAGCACTTCTTAATTTCCTTGACCTCATAGTTTCTCCTGAGAAGCCGGTTCAAAGCCACGTTCAAAGAAGATCTGCGGAAAATCCGGTTAAAAAGGCACTATCAACTATGGTCACTCCAACTGTAAGAAAACGAGGTCGGAGAAAGGATTCCTGGATTTCTCAGATGGCGAATGTGCAACAACGTTAAAAAGGCACTATCAACTATGGTCACTCCAACTGTAAGAAAACGAGGTCGGAGAAAGGATTCCTGGATTTCTCAGATGGCGAATGTGCAACAACGTCTGGGGCTAATAATTGAAGCGATCCAGGACCGAGCAGTATGTAGACGCGTTCTACGGTCTGCGACATTAGCTAACCCCATAAGCAGAGCAGCAGCGGTGCAGTAAAAATGGGAAACTCGTTACGCATAAGTTCGTATAACGAGGAAAGGGTTAATAAAAGGATAAGAAGAAGAAGAAAAAGAAGCCGGTTTTCGTCCCTCCATGGTGTTTCATTGTGCTAGTGGAGTTAAACCCAGCACATCAGAAGCGGCATCTCTGATGGCTTTTTGGCAGTGCTGCTATTGGTCTTCGATGCTTGATGCCGGCGGCATTGGACCTCTTGAGGGATTAAAAAAAGAAGATAAAGAATTTGGCGTCTCTTGCGATTCTAGTCGTCTGACGTCGAATTTCCCTATAGCATTAGTTCTCCTTTGCGCTGTTCAGGATATCCGCAATGGTACTTTGGCTAAAACAAGGTAAAATGGTCCAAGTAAATATTTGCTCTACGGAACGTTCGGACATCTATAATATTGGAGGAGTATTAGGTTGATTGATAAGGAATTCCCGCAGTTCTCTGGTGAAAATCGCGTTCCAGCTACGAAGTCGATTTATCTGAATCCGTTATAGAAAATGGCTTCATGCAGTCTATACCTCCTGAGAGTAGTACCAAAAATTCTCTCTTTTTCTAGTTTTTTAATAAAATTGCTGAGGATAAATGTTATAGCATCCCTCGTAGGCCTTGTGCAAGATCTCTAGAAGCTACCTTTGGTGTCGTCATCTTTCTCCTCGGCGTGCGCGAATATAAGGCTTATGTTGCAAAATATAGTCTATGATACGGATTGCTACGAGGCGTTCGATCATAGGCCGCAGAATCTTAAGACTTAGTCTGCCTCCAACAACAAATTCGCATACAAAAAGACGCGACTTCTGCCGTATATGTCGCAGTTTTTTATCCTCTTTTTGTCCGGCCCATTCCATCGCATTTTTTGGATGGCGGTACTGCCTGCCTCGCAGCAGTCTACTGTATCCGTTAGTTGTTCGGCTGCACGTGGCCTTTTAAGGGACCTAACATTTCACGTGCATATCCGAAGTCCGTTGTTCATAATTTATTTGCACGGTTTGTCAACAGTAGATCCATCCGTATCCTAGGTTTGTTTGTATTTCGAAACTTCTGTATATTTACCATGGCCACGTAGTTACCCTGGCGACGCAACCCTCAACCTGCAGGGTCAGTGCCATATTTATACCCTTAGGACGAGCGACCTATTAAACCGAAGCCAGTTCAATATTCTGGGATGTGAGCGCTGCAGTTCATCCACAAAAGGCTCATCCTACCATCTCTTTTTCCAGATCTTGATTTAATCTCAGCAGCATTTTTCGGTCTGAGGTCTAAATATGTCGGAGTAGCCCGAATAAGATCTGATTTGTTCCGGGATTTTACTTCACCGTTGATTTCATCTGGGGAACTCATGCGCTTGGCCGTTTTTGTGCTGGTATTTTTGTCCTCTGGTCAGGATTCGCGCTTGTAAGTAGGAAACAGTTGCGACAGGTTGATACCTCTCAGTGCTTGCAACCCTGTCCTGATATTTTTTAAAATATAAAAAAATATATATAAAATATGTATTCGTATCAATTCATGCATTTCTACTAAAACCAATTCCATATATGCAAACATACATATGTACATGCTGTCATAAATTAACCTATTTGTGTAATTAATTTCTAAATAAATAAAAACGGATGTTCAACCCCTGAAAACATTTGAAGCCACCTAGCTTTTAACATAATACATTTTATTGTTTCCTTTCTTTGATTTCTTTCTGAAAATTAAATTGAATAGATGAATGAAAATGAAAAGTAACCTAAATGTCAAGCTGTTAAAAGCCTGTTCCCCTAATTCAATTTGTACTGAAATAACAAGGTCAAATAGAAAACAAGCTGACATCATGCTTATCTCTAATACAAAAACAAAACAATAAGCGAGCAGTAAAATGTTATTTAATTCTTTTAATCTAATAGCAGGGAAAATATTTTTTATCTGAGTTCACCGCCAAAATTGGAGCCGGCGCTTTAGCAATTCCTTAACGCAAAAAAACTTTAACGTACGAAAATATTTGTGCAACTTAATTACTTGTAGGTATCTTTAGATAGGTACGTGCAAAGAATAACAAATTTACCTATAAAAACAAAATCACCCAAGTAAAAGTGAAAGTGTTATCGGGGCGAATTATAAGAACATTCAACGAATTGAAGTGTATAAAGAAAACAAAAATATATGCACAATTTAGAACGCAGAATTAGAAAAAGAATACATACACATCGTAATTGTTAATGCGCAGTCTTTATTATGGCGTGAATTAAAATACCAACTTTACCTGTGTAACACATTAATCAGAAAATCACACAAAATCGTCATCCTCTGTGATCTATGTGTCTAAGTATTATAATGTATACAGAGTGCATACATAAATATATGAATACATATATGTTCACATTGATCTGTCAATAATATTTTCTGTTTTTCTGTTGTTAGAATTGACCAATGTAACATGCTAAGTTAAAAACACATGATCACGAGTATATGTGTAAGTAGTGTATTAAGTATGAAAAATGATAGTGTGCACTATACCTTAAGTTCTATCTGGCTACCGCTAAGAAAAAGGTAATTGCTTTACTTTGGGAAATATCCTCTTCATGACATTATGCAAAGTGTCTAGGGCAGAGACAGGCTTGATTCGTGAAGGCTCTGTGCAGCACAAACAAATCGATTTCATGTTTCTTTATAAGCTTTCGAAGCACGTACCGACGCAATAAAATTTGAAATATACACATTTCGCTCTTTTACGAATATATCTACTGGTAAATTGCCACTTTGACATCATCATTTTATATAAGTATTCCTCTGTTTCATAACACTCGACGGGAGGAGCGAGGGAGGCGACGGCCGCATTCAAGTTCAGTAATATTGTGCTGTTAATTGTTTGCCGCTTCCCAAATTTGCATTCTATGCGAAATAAGCCTTATCGATTAGTAGTTCGTACAGTTACTTTTACTTTTACTGGTTTGGCATCTGTTCTTATTAGTTTACAAAAAAAAAAAAAAAAAAAAAAACAACTTCAAGATCCAAAATTTGAAATCTTCAATCAATACCTCAGAAGGTAGACAAACTATTTACATACTCGTATGTGATGGAGTTTGTTCCTTTTATTATTGGGTTTACTACTAGAAGGACCGTTTTATCCTATCTCCCAATTTGTGAAGACCGCAGGGATGTAACAGCCATGTGTTCTTTCAGTGATTTATTTCTTTGTACAATAATTTATAATACGAGTACACTCGTATAATATGACTCAATGAATCAACCTCCAATATGTTGTGCAAAGTAAACTAAGATCTCACTGTTTTTAATTTCAACCGCAGATCTTCCCTCTGTGAAGTTTTCATTTTGAAAGTCATAGTTTTTCAAGTCGTAGATTTTAAGATCTCTACGTACTCGTACTCGGCTTAATTTTTATCGTCGATACTTCAGGGTAACCCAATATTTAAAGAAAATGTTTTAAAGGATCTCCTTTTCTTAGCTCTTGCCTAAATTGGGAAAGCGGCTTTGTGGCTATCTTTCTGAGCTTGCACAGCACTTGCAAGAACTCATTCAACATTTGCTTCACTTCTTGCAGTGAAAAGTCTTAGATTTCGGAGGTAGACGAATACAGCCCCGATAATGAAGTCATAACACCACTGCTCAAATCATATTCACATGCAGTACATTACATTTGTATATTCATATGTAGAGTATGAAGTAATTATTTGCATTATAACATTCAATGAGTTTGGTTTCCCTAAAGTGTTATGATTTATTCGTGGCATTTGTAAAAGGCGTTAAGATTTTGATTTCGAAGAAGTTGCTTATTTTATACTTTTATAAATATAAAACATATTCGAGTATTACCTACTATAAAAAAACATAGAATAATTAGATATGTATCCTCTTTATGACCAGTTAGAATAAGAACTAAATCCTATTTTTATGTGCAAAATTGTTGTTTTTATGTGAATATTTAATTTGACATACATGTAAATAAAAGCTAACCTCAAAAAATAAGTTTTTATTCATTACCAAGCATTATAAATATTATTTAAGACCTTCAATTAGTAACTAAATTAAGCTAGGCTTTTTAACAGGTTACGTAATTTTTTTTATTTCGATCTATCTTTTTTCTTTGGAATATACATAAACATATGTATGCATGTACATACAAAGGTATCATTATTTACTATCATAAGTTTTTTTTTTTTAAAAATTCAGTTTGGATCAAAAAAAATTATTCGTTATGAAGAATTATGCTTCAAACATAGGTTAATTTTACCGGAACTACATATCATTCGGATCAATATCGTTCGGTAAGACTTATCCAAATAGTGCACTTTTGTGGATGAAATTAAGTTTCATGAGTCTCTTCTGAATTTCCTTTTTTTTAAATTCATATTTTTTTGTTTACATACCCATTGAGCCTAAAGTGAGACTTGTCCATAAACAAGAATTAGGATCGATTTCAAGCTGCTCAAAAGCCCGAATTGCGATTCCCATCGTGAACCTTGGTTTTGGGCTTTAATTCCTACACCATCTGCAACTAATATGCTTGTGGGGAGTAACTTTGTTCAAGATAACGGACGGACCTATGCAGAACTGTTGCGAAAGATGCAGGATTGACAAATTCGAAACTTGCACCACATTTTCATTTACAGTACCTGTAGTTCTTCTGCTCAATAGACACATACTATATACTTCGAATTCAATTTGAACATTCAAAATAAATTGAATAATCACAATCGATTAATCGAAAATAGAAACCTTGACAAACAATAAAATTTGATGTTTATATTTATTTGTTTTATTACATTTTGACATAAAAATCAAGAGACAAATATATCTCTTGAAATGAAAACCAGAAGCAAAATGTTGTTCTTAAAAAAGTAATGCCCAAAACACATGAGCAGAATTTTGTGTGCAATGGAACAGTTTTTTTTTTGAATAAAACACATGAAATTTCATTTTATTGTCATTTATTTGTGTTCAATCGAGAGAATACATTCTGCATTTAATTTTTAAAAACAACTTTGGACCTATGCCCACCACTGCTGGATCTGATGAATGTCATCCGAGAGATAAAGTTTTCGACCCCTTTTTTCAAGCATTTGTGGCCATATGTTCTCTATAACAGAAATAATGCTTGATTCCAATGCGTCGATTGTTGTTGTCAGCGTAGTCTAGCGACTTTACATATTCCCAAAAAAAATAGTCAAGAGGTTTCAAATCACAAGATCTTGGAGGCAAATTTACAGGTCATTTTCGCGATATTATGCTTTTATCAAATGTTTCCTTCAATAAGTTGATTATTTCCTGCATGCCACGTAGTACCATCTTGCTGAAACCACATCTTTTCCACATTCATATCAATTTATCGAGGAACGAAACAATCATTAAGCATGACTCTATAGTGAATACCGATAATCTGTAGATGCGACAATTTTGCATATCCATTAAACCAAAAATGAGTCTCATCGCTGACAATCTCGATAAAACAGCGTATTCATACCCTATAAAAAAAAACTCTTTGGCGCTGGCAGCCCGGTATGGGCCATGGCCTAGCTTCTTGACACTCATTTGTGTTGCTCATGTTGTCATTTTTGTCACATCTGAGCGGGGTCTACGGTTTATCGCCGAGTCCGAACGGCACTCCTTAGAAGCTTTTAGGGTCGTAGGCAATTTTACTTTCGGGAGTTTGCCATTGCCCGCCGAAAGGGTGATGGCGATTTGATAAATTGTTGGTGACCCAGCCAGGAATCGAACCCAGACTCTCTGCGTAATAGTCCAATGAGCTAACTATCACGCCATCGCCATCGCCATTCATACCCTATAATCGGCTTTAATTCTAGCACGAGCTGGATCTTGTATGCCTTCAAACCAAAATCTTTTCCATAAAGTGGACAGACAAAGACCAAGTTGTTGTGAATGACCTCGAACCGATCAATTTAGAGCTTCTTCAAAACTTTCCTGAACAGATGCAATATTTTCTTCAGTACGCACTTTTCTTTTATTGTACATGCCGGTGCCACTGCAACTTTAAAAAAACGTGTTGTGCAAAAACCGTCAAAAATATGGCGAATGGCGGTCTCAGATGGTCGATTATGTCGAATATGGTGCAAACGCTCTGTAAGTCTTGCGCACATAAGCATAATTTTGGAACCAAATTTCTGCAATTTGGTAACGTTTTTGAAGCGTGTATGACATAATTGCAAAGACTACTGAATAAAAATGGCACCAAAGGTTTGCAATCTGACAATAGGTTTGACAAATATTAAAGTCTGAAGTAAGTAATGCGTTTAAAAACACCCTTTAATGGACTTATTACTTTTGATACTTTATGTTTAACAATAACTTAAAATACATAATATTGAAGTTGTCATCAGTTCGCTATTTTTTTTATTGAGCTATTCTAATGAATATAATTTTATTTATTACAGAGGAGCAAGAACGAGTGCAGAAGAAAACGTTCACTAATTGGATAAATTCGTATTTATCTAAGGTAAGAATAATGTATAATTTTTGTTAAATAGATTTTTAATCTACAAATCAATTTTCTAAATGAAATTTTTGAAAAAAAATTAATTTTGGGTGAACGTGTATGTACATATGAATCTGAACTACTTGTTTTTTTTTTTTGATAGAAAGCAAAATTAAAAGATTGCCTTAAGCAATTTGTTAGACTATTAGTTTAAGGATGCAATTTCGATTTCAGCACATACGCGAAAAAAACAGAAAATAAAAGAATTGACGTCAATTTGCTATCGAGGGGAATAGCAAACTTCTTAAATGTGCAAAAATAGCGTCAACGCAATTAACACATGTTTCGTTTTAAAATAAAAAAAATTATATTTAAATTTTGGTATGTCAACATAAATTTGCGGATCGGAAATGATACATATTTATACACTTTATATATATATATATATTTTTTTTTTATAATATTCATGCATATGTATATACTCCACTGTGTATGTATATGTCAAAGTGATATATATATGATGTGGGTCAAAGTGATATACTATATATATTGTATTTGCTCTTAAGAAAATTTTTCCTTGTACTCGTATACAATGACACTATGCGTGTTACGCCAAAAACATTGAGATTTATATAAAGATGTAGCAGCCATCCTATTTTTTTCACATCTTATATTCTTTTTCTTGAAGTACACATTTTGTTACATAAAGAATATAGCAGAGGGACGCGATTAGAAGCTAGTTGCGATCTTGTTAAGTCAGTTTAGACAAACTATCGACATTGGAGTTGTACTGGTAGTAAATGTTTCGTTTTGTTTGGATGGACAAATTGAACAATCTTCGATTGGTCGTTTGGGCCTTCCTTTTTTAAAGAAGACGAACAAGGGAACATCGTTGTGTAGTAAGGCCAGGAAAGTCCACCATATACTCATACTACGGGAGATCTAGGAAAAAAAATAATGACCTTGAAATCGATACACACCAACTATTTATCGATTTTAAGGCCGCGTATTACAGTATCTATGGGGACGAGCTATACAGAGCAAAGCCTTGTTTTGGCATCCCAATCAAAATCGTTCGTTTATACGGGAGGACAATGGAGAATGCACGCTGCTCCATTAACGTCGGTTTTGACGTTTGATGCCAAAAAAGGGCTTAGATAAGGCGATGCACTGTCATGCGATTTCTTCGAACGATCAAACTGCCTGGAGACGCTTGTTGGCTAACGTCCCCGTACTGCAACGCCTCCAAAAGTATAACTTGTTGCTTTTCCCATAACTTTGTTTTCCTCATCAAGAAAAGAAAATCAAAATAAACTAGATAAGTGACAAAGAAGTCATAAAACCTACATATGTGGCTCACTAAAATAATAAATAATAAATGGCAATCGCGTTCTACATTAATTTTACAACTCTAGTTTTTAATTTTTCACGAACAATTGCCACCAATATCATAATAGATCTGGTTTTGCAGATTGTGGTGTAAATATTGATTGATGAACACTACAATATCAGCTGCATTCTGCATACTCCTCAGCAATGGTGTTAGAAAACTTACGAGCTTTGATTGTCCACTAGAAGGACAAATGGGCCCCATTTGTCTTCCAGAAAGATCGAAAACGATTTTGCCACTTATCGATTGCAGTACACACCTTATGCATTGGAAAATAATGGGCTGTTCCGACAAGATGTGGAGCTTGGTTTTTGAGCCATGTTTACCTTATCAGCTGGAGCGGATGACACATTTCACGGAGAACGGAGTTTGCTGACCCTATTGTAAGCGACTCTCCATCAACCGATCACAGACGGTCACAACGACAACGTTGAATTATCGGAACGACTTTAGACGTAATCGTAATGATATAGCTTACTAACTATCGTTCTGTTAGTTCAACATTCAACATTCTTCAAAGTTTCTCGTCAGAAAAAAGTTAGAGTCGATGCGTTCATTAGTTCTTGAGAATGAATCTGTTTATTTCGTGTACTAAAACATTTGGTAGTAATAGGTATAGAGTCACGTATTATAACGTAAATATTTTTCATAGGAGACGTTGAAATATAAATTAAATTTATTTATTCATTTATTTATTTTTTTGTGAGGAGAGGGTTTGTATATAAAAGGCAGAGGATATTTCTTCCTTATTTATGCTGTTTGAAAGGAAATCATTCTTTATGAAATTGCAAATTTATTTTGTATTTGTGCACTGCGAGAAAGTGTCTAGTGATGCCATGAGTGAGATCAAACCCTAAGAATATTTCAGACCAGCCTTGTTTCGGTTCGATTATAGATTTGAATTCGAAATTATTTTAAACAAAAATAGATTCAACAAACAATTTGCTAAGTTGTCGTTGTGAAGCACGGAAATAAAACTTCGTTTGTTTAACGTTATAAAAAAAATATTCTTTACTTATCCGCGATCGTTTAGTAAGTGAGCTACTGTATATAAATCATTACATTTTCACCTCGGTTATACCAGGACAGCTGATTTCGGTATTTATTGGGTCGTTTACCTTCTTAAATGCAATATGTACTTAGATTTCTCATGTAAATAGATCGATAACATTATTAAAAGCTTTTATAATCAATGCCCCATATATAGAGCTTGTTGACACAGTGCGATATTTCTCTTTCAATTGGGACATCATTATATGGCTATCACCATTAATTTGCCTTACCCGGTTGTTGATAGAGAAGGAGAAAGAGATCGCTTGGATTATTGTTTGACACCCTTTGAGAGATCTGGTTGTTGGCGGTCTTATATTTCGAAAATTTGTATTATCTTTTCAAGTGCGCTTGCAATCGTTCGCAAATTAATACGGTGTGTTGATGTTACTTGCTGGCAATGTGCCAAATACCGCCATACTGCAGCAAGTAATCCAATGTACAAATTTTTCTTCATCATGTCAAAGTGTGTCGTGTCTTATCGCTGTGTTTCTTTTGATTTTTATTTGAAGTTTAAACACAACATGTATATAGGTAAATGATTGTTGGGAAATTTGTTCGGTCTGTTTTTTTTTTAAGTTTGTCTTCTCAGAAGAAAGATCCTTTCATATAATATGAGATTACGTTTATCTCTGATCCATTGGCTTAAAAGTAAATCAATTCGTCTACCAAGAATGCATCTTCTCCTCAAAATGATGTAGACGAAATTGTGACTTGGAAGTTTTTTTTAAACTGTGATTCCTTAAGTATCCAGGAAAGTGAGAGACCGTTCCCCTTCCTAGCTTTTTGGCGAACAGTTGCGCTAGCTGGTCTAGAAATAAGTTTACCTGTACAGCGATCCTCTGTATAAAATAGAGCCAGTTATTCTACTTGTCGCCATATATCCAGATACGGCGTTTGCTCGTAAGCTATTTTTAAAATATTCCACCAGTTATGATAAGCATCGGCACTGCTCGTACCTTGAACATCGACTTCTAGGCTAAGTAGAAAAGGAATAGAAAACGAGTGATTTGTAGGTGGGCAAATAAGCGGCGGCGGGGGTGAACTCCCCTTGTACGTACATGTATGTTTATATTTATATACTGACATATGTGTTTATCGACTTATCATATCTGCCTCATACAAATATACCCATCCGTCGTTACTTTTCATTTAGAATAAATATATGAATATCTAAAAATCTACGTATGACCCTTAACAGTTTAAAATAATCGTTTTCATTAAAACAACCTGAAATTCCTGTTGAATGCCCTTGTTATTTAACGATTATAGCAAAATTCATGCGATTATCGCAAACTGGGATTTTAAGCCAAAAAATCTTTGTATATTCACTCAATACAAACACATATGTAACATGTGTTAAATATGTTAATTTTTGAATTATAAGCAGATGATGTTCGCCGTTCATTCGTATTCCAAAGAGTCGACAAGCTTATCGTATCAACTTATTTTTTCGGGTTTTCAAGGTAGACCACAATACATGCGGTGTCATACATACAGTGTGTAGCTACTGTCAACTTTGATTTAAAAAAAATTTCTACGACGTGTAATCGAGTTGTTATAAATAAAAATATTTTAATTTCCATAACAATAACATTCAACGCAGAAATTGTTGACCTTAATTATTTAAACTTTTGTAAGATATAAGCTTCTATTTTCAGATTGTATTGTACTTGAAGTATTTAAAATGGTTAATAGTTCAATCATCAAATTTCTATCTGTGTTTAATGATGAGCTTTTAACTCGACATTTGTTTTAATTTTCACTTAGTGAAAATTGATTGTGTCACTGTAGACAGTTAAATTGATTCCTTTATAATTTTTGGCCTGAAAAATACGAAAATGTTTGCAGAATATTATCAACCCACGCATAAAGAATAAATGAAATAAAGTTCGACGGAAAAATATATGGACAGAATTACTTGCAAGACCCACATTATTTCATTATTATAGGCTATTAAATGAACTCAGAAAAATATGAATAAATAAAGTAATAAATTATTTTAACTAACAGGCCCATGACCAAGGCCAATCTTCTCGCACCCAATTGTACTCGTATTGTACGTGCATTCATTAAAATCTATGTTTGTTTTTGAGTTTTGTGTGTTGTTGCCTCCTTAAAAAAATTATGATGTCAGAAATTATAATACAAAATAAGTATTTATTTTACTTCGATACTTAGCTAAAAATGCTGTTTTAGGCGTGATAGCGAACTAAAATTTGTTTTATCTTAATTTTAATTGTAGCAATATAGTATATTATGAATCAATTGTTATTATCTTTATTTTGACAAGCTTTTCATTAAATCTTTTATTTTGATAAAATATCTTCAGACACAAATGAATATATGAAAGTATATGCGAGTACATATATGAAAGTATATTAAAGTAATGCCAATATGAGCAATATAATTAAGAGCTTCACCCAACTTATTTCTCCCACGTATTTGTACTGATACTGCGCCGCGGCCGGCTTTGGTATACGAGTATTTGCAGATCTTAGTGCCATTTTGCACGTAACTCTAGCCCGTTGTTGAGGACATGATTTCGCTAGTGTTTTTGCCCATACGAGTATTATCCAATTATTTTTCTTGGCTGGGAGCGAAAATGTTTGATCTTAAAATATTAAAGAATTTTGGCAACATTTAAGCCATTTACACTTGCGTTAATTCAAAAACTTTACAAAACAGAGCCTAAGACTTTGAATTTTGTACACTTATGCAAAATTAGTAGTTTTCAATACATGTCAGGAGTTGAGTTTGCAAGCTGGGAAAAAATTATTTGTTCGATTAGTTTATATTTCTTTTATTTTTAATGATCTTATTCAATTCTTAAATTCTCTATTAATTGCCGCTGAGCATTTAACCTTTCGCTTTTACAGCATCGTACATATCTTGCACAATTTGTCCCCTGTAAAATTTAAGACTTAAGGCAGCCGATATAAGATTTCTGCATATTGCGTCAAATGACGTACTATTCTTACATCCGTCTCTGGTAAATTTTGAAAATTAATGCAGCCCTGTAAAATTTCTTAATACGAGTACTTCGTCGAATGACTTTAGAAAAATGATGCTGATCGATGAAATACCAAATTGATTTTGATTGTTCATTTATATATAGGTAATTAGTTTGGTGTAATTGAACCTGACATTATTAAAGCAATAGTGTTTAAATAAATTATATAAATATATGTATATACAATATAATATAAGACGATGTTCTGATTTTGTTTTCTTTTGTGTTCGAATACTTCTGGGCCCTCAGTATGACATGTCCTCATCCAATCCATTTTAAATTTTTAAACTATTTCTAAGCGGCCTAAGCCGCTTTGTAATTAAATATAAATCGAATTAACCATCCTCAACGAAACATAAAAATTGTCTACATTCACTTCTTTAGAAAAGAAATCAGTTTATAGCTACCATTCGACAGTTTTGATAGTATAGCCACTATCAGTGGTAGCTAGTGTATCGATCGCAGTTTGTTTTCTTGATTGACATAAAATACTGGTAAAAATACTCGAAGTTTATGTGCGTAATCGGTGCAAAATACAAATCGGCTACATATTCACACCAACACGCATACCACAAGCACATGCATAACAATTGATTAGTACGGTACGTAAGGCGGCATAATTTAAATTTCATCCGTTCAAGAAATCAAGTGACGAAATGCTACTTGAAATTGCAGCCTAAAACGTACATTATGTTTTTTTTTTTTAATTTTCCTACCCGTCTACTGCGAGATATGGCACTTCGACCTGAAAGATCTTTAGTCCCAGTTTTTCAGAACTGTCATTAGGCTAGCAGTTTTTCTACTTTCCGAATAAAGTTAGTAGCTCCACCAGCAGGAGAATCCTTAAGTTCAGTGGTGTCAAGTTGTTCCCTGAAGGAGGTATTCCGTCTGATTCCGTTAAGGGCTTGACAGTTACATAAAATGAGTTCAGCTATTTCATCTTGGTAAAGATAAAGTCAGCACTCCGGATAGCCTACTTGTCTTATTTTGTTGAGGTGATATGTTAAACCGTGATGTCCTGTAAGGTAACCTCCTAGGTTTCTGATATCGTTCCGACTTAGATTAAGCCATCTATTGGCATTTTCATTGAAGGGCCGGGCGACTCGTCGAGCTTAGGGCATTTATAGCTTCTTGACTATCCGTAAATATGTGGATATTTGCGCCTTTGATAATAGAGTTTTAGATATGGTTGGCACATTTATGATGAAAATGTAGGGCCGTTGTCCTGTTATTGCTTCTATAGCAACTGTAGGGCAGGACCAAAGGGCTCCGGAAATGCCCAGACATGTTTGATTCTTATTTATTCTTTTGATCTTTTTTTTAGTCTACCATACTACAGAAGTGTATGTTATGATGGGCATGACCATCATTGTATAAATCCAATGAGTGATATTTGGAGAGATCCCACATGTGAACAATACATGCGATGGCAGCCCCACCAAGTGTTAGCTGCTTTATCTCTTATTGTTTAAATGACAGTTCCGATTTAGTTTTTTATCAAGGATTACTCCCAGATATTTTACCTTATCAGAGTACTCGTTAAGTGAAACTGAACCTAGGTTTATGTTTCTTATGGCTGATACTAATGCCGAAATCGGTCCTGATGAAGTACTGTTTACCCGGCTTTTTAGCATCACTTTGATTCAGATTATGGTCGGTTGGTCGATTTTTATCCGGAGCAAAGTTATTGATGGAGTGCAACTTCCTTGCTACGGCCGGAACTTTTTATTTCTGCAGTCAGCATTAGCAGAGCTCCTTCTCTAGATTTGCCTTTCTGGAACGCAAATTGACATGGGTGCAGAGGCAAGCTATTTTCTAAGCTTTCTCTGATCTGGACGTCAATTATTCTTTCCATTGTTTTCAAATAAAACGATTTCCAGATTATAGGACGGTATGATTTAGGTAGTTCACTAGGCTTGTTGCCTGATTTGGGGATAAACACCACGTTTACCTCCCTCCAAGTACGTAGTGCGTAGCCCAAGTTAAAGTTGAACCTAAATAAGGCTATCAGGGTACAAGCAAGTCCAGACCATTTTGTAACAAAGGGGGAAAAATACTACCTAGGGCTTAAATGGCTTAAATTGGTTAACAGCCCATTTTTGCTTATCCGGGCTGAAGGTTTTTCAGGATAAAGAAATGATTCTGCTGAGTTTTCTCGAGGGTAAAGCCTCAATTGACTGTCCGTTGGACAGGTGAATGTTGAAAGACCCTGGGAAGTGAACTTAAAGTAAGGTAATCCGGGTTTCTTCGCGGTCACGAGTGTTTATATCATTTGGTTTGATAAGCAAACCTATGCAATTAGAGTGATTTTTGCAGAGGGGTCTATGGAATCGTGCTACGAGTACTGCCGAAAGTTTTCAAGTTTCTCGCAGTTGGCACGACATAAGGCTCTCTTTGATCTTCGCAACACTTGTAAAAGGTTAAAATTTTCTCATTCTTTTCCGAATAGCTTCATGGTTTTTATTCCACCATGGTTCGCACCGTTTTATCACAGTTAGAGTAGGTAAGGATGATGTCATTGAGCTGGGTTTGTGCCTTGTTAGCATCTACTGTTGTAAGTGGTGTTGACAGTAACAGGTCAGCTTTGACCGCTAAGTATTCGCGATATGTTCTCCAGTTCGTCAGTCTGTTATCATATCGAACTGGCGCGTTTTTTGTGTTGCATCTTATCCTGAACATAATATGCATATGTGTTACTTAAAAATAAAAAGAAATAAGAACAATGTTACCATCATCCTGATCAAAAATTAGCGAATGACTAATAAAACTAAAAAAAATTTGACATAAGCTGATATTTTTTAATACATGATCATCATGATCGAAAATTGGCGAGTGACTAATAAGACTAATAAAAATTTGACGCAAGCTGATTTTTTTTAATAATTAGCTCACGCTCATGGGGATATAAACACCCTTAAAATGTTTGCACAAAGCTCGGGCGAAGGCAACTTAGGTAGGGAGAAAAGAGAGATATCGGTGAACGTTGGTCTTAAATGTTAGCAAGTTATAATGATTAGGAAATAAAGAGCTCGGCAGGGTATATTATAAGCGCGTGATACGGCTTAAAAAGAATCACGATATCTTAGAGTACGTCCAAAAATGGGCTTGAGAGTATACCGATGAGCATTCATAGTGATGCGTGTGTTATGGTTAAACGTTTGGTACTGGTTGTAAAAATAGCATAAACAAGGTAGTGCAAGAGATTCGGTTTCAATGATTCAAGTACCATTCATGGAAAATAAACTATGAGTACTGTGACGGAGCCAACAGCTTCTGAATGAAAGATATACCAAACTTATGGAAACTTGTACCTAGTCCAGCCATAAACTCTGTTACATTTTAAAAGTGCATTAAAAAAAAAGTCTAGTATATCTTTTACCATGAAAATTATTTCTAACATTAGTTCACAAAATATTAGTTTGAATAAAAAAAAGTTTTACTCAAAATGGCCGCCTTTAGGTTTGACGCAGGCTTTTAATCGCTGTGGTAATTTTTCTATAGCGGCATGCACTCTCTCGATGGGAATTGACGACGATGCTGTTATCAAAGCTGCCTTAAGGCTGTCCAAATTTCGATGGGGAGTTTTACAGGCCAAGCTCTAACCACAAACTATAGTCCAGCGGATTTAAATCTGGACTTCCTGATGGCTGGACTTCCACTGCTGTTATTAAAGCTGCTTTAAGGCTGTCCAAATTTCGATTGGGAGTCTTACAGGCCATGCTCTCCAACTCTAATAGCAGCGATACAATCCGGAATATTGCATTTAAGCCACTCTTGCGTCGTTTTGGCTTTGTGTGCGAGTTTCCTGCGCCATTAACCAGGATTAGTGTCGGAAAAACAAAACAAGACCTTATCCGGGCTACTCCGACATATTTGGAGCTCAGGCCGGAAAAAATTTCCATGACTTAGTCAGGGTCTTGGAAAAGAGATGGTGGCGGACGAGCCCTATAAGGGCCAACGGCAGCGCTCACATCCCGGCCATTTAAAAAAAGATTAAGTTACGAAGCATCAACAAGCCTCGGATATGGACGGATCTACTGTTGACAACCCACGCAAACGATTTAAGGACAATGAGCTTCGGATATGCACGTGGAATGTTAGATCCCTTAATAGACCACGTGCAGCCGAGTAACTAGCGGAGGCACTAGACTGCTGCAAAGCAGACATAACCGCCATCCAAGAAATGCGATGGGATGGGCCGGACAAAAAGAAGATGAAAAACTGCGACATCTATTACGGCAATTGCTATCGACGGGAAAAGCAGCGCTTATTTGGATGCGGATTTGTTGTCGGAGGCAGACTAAGACAAGAAGTCTTCAGCTTCCGGCATGTGAGCGAGCGCCTCGTAGCAATCCGCATCAAGGCTAAATTCGCCAACATAAGCCTTATATGCGCGCATGCCCCCACAGAGGAGAAAGATGACGACACCAAATATGCCTTCTACGAGCTCCTCAACAAGACCTACGAGCAATGCCCTAGCTATGACATTAAAATTGTCCTCGGTGATTTTAATGCAAACCTAGGAGGTTACTTTACAAGACATCACGGTGTAACATATCACCTCAACAAAATAAGACAAGTGGGCTATCCGGAGTGCTGACTTTATCTTTACCAAGATGAAATAGCTGAACTCATTTTATGTAACTGTCAAGCCCTTAACGGAATCAGACGGAATACCTCCTTCAGGGAACAACTTGACACCACTGAACTTAAGGATTCTCCTGCTGGTGGAGCTACTAACTTTATTCGGAAAGTAGAAAAACTGCTAGCCTAATGACAGTTCTGAAAAACTGGGACTAAAGATCTTTCAGGTCGAAGTGCCATATCTCGCAGTAGACGGGTAGGAAAATTAAAAAAAAAAAACATAATGTACGTTTTAGGCTGCAATTTCAAGTAGCATTTCGTCACTTGATTTCTTGAACGGATGAATTTTACATTATGCCGCCTTACGTACCGTACTAATCAATTGTTATGCATGTGCTTGTGGTATGCGTGTTGGTGTGAATATGTAGCCGATTTGTATTTTGCACCGATTACGCACATAAACTTCGAGTATTTTTACCAGTATTTTATGTCAATCAAGAAAACAAACTGCGATCGATACACTAGCTACCACTGATAGTGGCTATACTATCAAAACTGTCGAATGGTAGCTATAAACTGATTTCTTTTCTAAAGAAGTGAATGTAGACAATTTTTATGTTTCGTTGAGGATGGTTAATTCGATTTATATTTAATTACAAAGCGGCTTAGGCCGCTTAGAAATAGTTTAAAAATTTAAAATGGATTGGATGAGGACATGTCATACTGAGGGCCCAGAAGTATTCGAACACAAAAGAAAACAAAATCAGAACATCGTCTTATATTATATTGTATATACATATATTTATATAATTTATTTAAACACTATTGCTTTAATAATGTCAGGTTCAATTACACCAAACTAATTACCTATATATAAATGAACAATCAAAATCAATTTGGTATTTCATCGATCAGCATCATTTTTCTAAAGTCATTCGACGAAGTACTCGTATTAAGAAATTTTACAGGGCTGCATTAATTTTCAAAATTTACCAGAGACGGATGTAAGAATAGTACGTCATTTGACGCAATATGCAGAAATCTTATATCGGCTGCCTTAAGTCTTAAATTTTACAGGGGACAAATTGTGCAAGATATGTACGATGCTGTAAAAGCGAAAGGTTAAATGCTCAGCGGCAATTAATAGAGAATTTAAGAATTGAATAAGATCATTAAAAATAAAAGAAATATAAACTAATCGAACAAATAATTTTTTCCCAGCTTGCAAACTCAACTCCTGACATGTATTGAAAACTACTAATTTTGCATAAGTGTACAAAATTCAAAGTCTTAGGCTCCGTTTTGTAAAGTTTTTGAATTAACGCAAGTGTAAATGGCTTAAATGTTGCCAAAATTCTTTAATATTTTAAGATCAAACATTTTCGCTCCCAGCCAAGAAAAATAATTGGATAATACTCGTATGGGCAAAAACACTAGCGAAATCATGTCCTCAACAACGGGCTAGAGTTACGTGCAAAATGGCACTAAGATCTGCAAATCAACAAGACCTCAACAAGACCTACGAGCAATGCCCTAGCTATGACATTAAAATTGTCCTCGGTGATTTTAATGCAAAGCTAGGAAGAGAGGGTATCTTTGGTGGAACAATCGGAAAATATAGCCTGCACAACACCACCTCCGATAACGGATTCAGGCTAATCGACTTTGCGGCGGGGCGAAACATTGTCATGGCTAGCACGCGGTTCCCACAGCTCGACATACACAAGGGGACTTGGAGAACTCCTGATCAATCAACAGTCAACCAGATTGATCACATTGCGATGGACGCAAGACACTCCTCCAGCATTATGGATGTCCGTACGTTCCGAGGAGCCAACATCGACTCGGACCATTACCTTGTTGTAGCCAAGGTACGGTTGCGGATATCCCAAACTACGCCAAGACAAACTATTGCTGTGAGAAAATTCGACGTCAGACGGCTATAATCGCAAGAGATCGCCAAGTCCTTTTCCGATCGAGTATCTCTTAATCTCTTAAGAGGTCCAATGCCGCCAGCATCAAGCATCTAAGAACATTGGAAACACTGCCAAAACGCCATCAGAGATGCCGCTTCTGATGTGCTGGGTTTCACTCGTCCACCACAACGAAACCCCTGGTTCGATGATGAATGCCGGCAAGCACATGCAGCTAAGCAAGATGCATATAACGCGGTGCTGCTTAGAAAGACCAGAGCTGCTCATGAGCTCTATGAGCGGAAGAGGAGAGACGAGCACCGGCTTCTCAGGAGGAAGAAGAAAGAGCATGAGAAGCGCGCGATCGAGGAAATTGAGAGATGCTACTCCAGGAATGAGGTTCGGAAGTTTTACCAAAAGGTAAAAATAACATGCCGCGGAAATAAACCCCGAACCGAAGCCTGTAGAGATGAACAAGGGAACATCGTAGTAGAATCGCAGTCGATGCTGAGTATTTGGAAAGATCATTTCTGCAGACTGTATAACGGCGATGACGGGCCAAATACCGCTGTCAGGCAGAATCAACCTTTCAACCTGGACGATGATGACCAACAATTCCGTCCACCTGACCTGGATGAAGTGAAGATAGCCATATCGAAGCTTAAGTCCAACAAAGCTGCTGGAGCGGATGGCATGACTGCCGAGCTCTTCAAAGCGGCAGGCGATGACTTGGTAAGGAGCATACACCAACTCATCTGTAAAATATGGTCGGACGAAAGTATGCCCGATGAATGGAACCTCAGCATTGTTTGTCCAATTCTCAAGAAAGGAGACCCTCTGAACTGCGCCAACTACAGAGGCATCAGTCTCCTTAACATCGCATATAAGATCTTATCCGCCGTATTGTGTGAACGCCTGAAGCCGTTTGTCAACAACCTGATAGGTCTATATCAGTGTGGCTTCAGGCCAGGAAAGTCCACCATCGACCAGATATTCACACTACGGCAGATCTTGGAGAAGACCCATGAGCTTCAGATCGATACCCACCACCTATTCATCGATTTTAAGGTCGCGTATGACAGCATCTATAGAGACGAGCTATATAGAGCAATGTCTAGTTTTGACATCCCTGCCAAACTCGTCCGTCTGTGCAGGATGACGATGGAGAATGCATCAAGGTCGGTAAAGATCTTACCGAGACCTTTGATGTCCAGAAAGGATTTAGACAAGGCGATGCGCTGTCATGCGATTTTTTCAACATCGTACTTGAAAGAATAGTGCAAAACTCACGAGCAAACACAAGAGGCACTATCTTTCAAAAGTCCGTCCAACTACTCGCATACGCCGACGATATTGACATAATCGGGAGAAAGCAGCGTGATGTCAGTGGCGCTTTCGCGAGTATTGAGACCGAAGCGGCGAAAATGGGTTTAGCGGTCAATGTGGGCAAGACCAAGTATATGCTGTCAAGCAAAAAGGACAACCAACACCGACGTCTCGGACAGAACGTCACCCTCGACAGATATAACTTTGAGGTAGTTAAGGACTTTGTCTACCTAGGCTCCGCTATAAATACAGACAACGACACCATCGCTGAGATCAAGCGAAGAATAACTGTTGCCAACCGCTGTTTCTTTGGGTTAAGAAGGCAATTGAGTAGCAAAGCCCTCTCTCGGACAACAAAAGTCACCCTTTATAAGACTTTAATAATCCCAGTCCTGCTCTATGGCGCAGAGGCATGGACATTATCAAAAATGAATGAGGGTGTTCTTGGTTGCTTCGAGAGAAAAATTCTTCGGGCGATCTTCGGTCCCGTCTGCATTGACGGTGAGTGGAGGAGGAGATACAACGACGAACTGTATGGACTGTACAGCGACATGGACCTAGCCAGAAGAGTGAAGATCCAAAGACTGAGATGGCTGGGTCATGTAGAGCGCATGGACACCAATGCTCCGGTCCGAAAAGTCTTCGAATCCGCCCCCGAGGGACAGCGCAGTAGAGGAAGCCAAGACTCAGGTGGCGCACGCAAGTGGAAGAGGACCTCAGCCAACTTAGCGTGCGAAACTGGAGGCAGCTAGCCAGGGATCGAGCTGGCTGGAAAAGCTTGTTGACTGAGGCCCAGGTCCACCCCGGACTGTAGCGCCACCTAAAGTAAGTAAGTAATACTTCTCGTGAGTGAGCTATTTGTTAAGCAGAAGTTGCACATCGATTAAAACTGTCGAACTGGATTGTCACTAATGCTGGAGCAGCGCAGAAATGCATGTTAAGACTCTAAAGTGATGTTAGCCTAACCAATAGGAAGTCACCACCGACTTTTGCTTACAGAATATTTCGTAAAGAAACCATCTAATAACTGGTATTAGTCGAGAAAAAAAACTTTAATTAAGGAAGACGTCAGCTCTGGGAACTAAATTTGCTAGAATGGCCCCAAAAGCTTGGTTGAAGTAATATGACAAAAATTGAGCTATGGAAGCGTGGATTTAGCACCGCAGAAACAGTAAAATCGATGAAATGGGCGTGAATTCAGAATGCGAACGTTGCTAAAAAGAGGCGAAAATATCAGTGGTAAGATAATGTGCAATTATAGTTCAGACAATGCATTAAGAATGATATCCCCAAAGCCTATAAGCAGCCGAGAAGAAGTGTAACGTCGAATCACGGGTAAGCGAGCTTATATTTATAAGATTGTGACACGAAGAGTTATGTATAAGTGAAACCAATGTCGACAACTCAATGCGATTTTGTGCAAGTACACACATGTATGATACATTTCAAAAACTTAGGATAATGATCGAGAAATGTTGCCACTATTCGTAATATCTGAACTTCATTTTTAAGGATAAGCAACGATGTGGCATTCCTTGAAACAAACCGTTATTAATGTAAAACGTGAACATAATGTGTTATGAATCAGTCGTAGTAATATAACAACAAGCTCAATTTCACTAATAATTTAGTCCCCTCATTAAATGTTAGATGCACACCCATCGAGTGAAATAGCCTCTGAGACCAAACTTAATACGTGCTCAGGCATATTAAGTATAGTCATACCCACTGGAGTGTTATGTGCTTAAAAACATTGTGCCAATTAAAATAAAAAACGTAGGTACTGGGTTGTTGCCAAACAGTTGCAGAAAACATATGATATTTTCTTAATGCCGTGTAATCTTTGTGACTTTACTTTGATATTTGATATTCCAGGATGATCATGTATAATTTTGAAACTCGTTGTGATGGATACTTTGAACTTTTTAGTTTAATTTTTAGGTTTATTTAAAGTTTTTTCCAAGACTATCGTGGAATTGTTTCTATTTGACTAATATATTGTATGCATCTTATACTCAGACATCGAATATATATAGAAAAACTTGTTCTAAAGCAAAAAATGACTCCACATCGCCACCTTTTCTACCGTTCCCCCGATTTCAAAGTCTTAAATAAAACTTCCATTTGGATGTGTAGATTCTTCTCTATATGTTAAAAATAGTAATACACATATATAAAATAAATGAATTTTAAAAATTGTTTTCTTTTCTTTTTAGCGTATTCCACCCTTACGAGTAGATGATTTAATAAACGATTTGCGCGATGGAACCAAACTTATTGCGTTATTAGAAGTTTTATCTGGAACGCGACTGCCTGTAGAAAAGGGAAGAGTTTTGCGACGACCGCATTTCCTTAGCAACGCAAATACAGCCTTACAATTTTTAGCTAGCAAACGAATTAAATTAGTCAACATTAATCCGGCAGATTTGGTGGATGGGAGACCACCAGTTGTGTTAGGATTAATATGGACGATCATTTTGTACTTCCAGGTAAATTTGCACAAAATACAAAAACATGTCATGGTCTTCATTTTGGGTAGATAAAGGTTACAATACAAAGTATAGTGCTTTTCATGTGTACAAATTTGCACTTTGTATCTAGTAAATAGGTATAAAGCTTTGAATCGCTGCCTAATTTTCAGAATTTTTACCGCACATATAATATTATTTTATGTTTTTTATTTTTGGAAAAAAAAATATTTTAAAGTAATTGTTTTGGTATATTACATTTTTCTCTAATGCAAGCTTCGTAAAAAGAGGCGGAAAAGAATAGTAGTAATTAGTTACAAAATGAAGGTAGGTAGAAGGCGTATTCGTGATTTTTTTAAGATTATTTGTATATTTTGCACGCGCATAGTATTTTTTTTTGTTGTTAAATTTTTCATATTTTGACAATGCAATCTGTACATATTTGAACCTCGTTCATATTTTAAATTTTATTTATTAATCAGTAAAATTTGTTATGTACTTCTATTTCTTAAATACGTATACATATAATTACTACTAGGTCCCTGAAGAAGGTTGCTGAATTATGAACGATAATACGGTTTTTTCAGGGGGTTTATTTGGGGCAAAAGTGTCTTTTTCAAGCAATTATTAAAAAGTATTAAAATATCATATACCGATTCATTTTGGGGTTAATTAAATTAGACTATTTAATAGCATGCTGAGGATCAAAATTGTTTTTTAAAAGTTGCCAAACCCAATGCTCAGTATGTAAATTGAATGTTTGTCGTTTAATATAAGAGTAACGCAAATATTGGACTTAAGAAACAAATTTATAACTTGAATAATATGTATTGTTGACTAGAAATTGTGAACGTGTAGGTAAATAAAAACCCACGACATTTAAACAAAATACAGGGGACTATTTTCAAATTCTTTGCTACCTTAAAGTTGTTAACCAATCCGGTAATATTAATTTGTAACTTCATAACAATATATGCTAAAACGACATTTGTTAAACAAATTTTCTCTTTATTTCTGTTCTTTTTAATACTTTCACACTTGAATCTGAAAATGCTCAAATAAATAGATTAAGACTAACTGGTTAAGCTTGAAAGGTTTTAATTAAGCAAAGAAAAAACAGCTGAAATGAGTGCGACTGATAGGCGATAGGTCACACCAAAAACTTCCTTATAAAGAAAACATGTAGTATTCTCCAAGTTTTTATTATTATGTATTTCATATCCTATTAGAATGCATGATACAACTATCAAGAAAAAATACAAAATTGCATGTGGTGGGTTTTTACCTAATCGATTGTTAGTTTTGGAACATAAGCCTTTGGTTTACGTTGGGTTTCTTTTAATTTAAAAAATGAATGTGAAGATTTGTAATTTGACTTGTTAACCGTGGCACTTGTAGTTAAAATAACAGCAACATTACCTTGATGTTTTACTGTATTTTGTGTTCATACATTTTTTTTTTTTAATAACCAAAGGATTCGTGTATTCATCGCCCTATTACTTATAAGGGAGCGGTTGGTACTGTGCTGTCGGTTCTAAAATTGTTGCTCTTCCTTGAATAACTCAGTTTATTCTGGCCCCCTTTTTTCAAATGTTCGTTCAATGAGTGTTATGTTAATAGATTTCTATTAGTACTGCAAATAATTCGATTCCAGTAATTCGAGTTCTCTATTATTAAGGAAAAATTCATTTCAGTTCATCATTCATAAAAGAACTCTTATTCAGAGGGGAGTGCGGATCATCATCTGAAAAAAATTCAAATAGATAGCGCTATTCGTTTGCGAGTAGCGTGGGCCACAAAATGTACACATACGAACACACATACGAACACACATACCCTCTCGCATACACATCCCCAACGTTGCGGTCCAGAGATTTCACTTACATAGTTGCTCTCATAAACAAACTATTGTAAAATAAATAGAAATCCTTTCAGCCCTTACAAAAAACGTTTTTCACTGATTGCCTTTAACCGTGTGAATCCATGTGAATATGTAAATATGTGAATTGTCAAGTCAGCAATGTCAATTCGTCCCACAGTTCAAGATCTTCGTCATCCATATTACACATGCATGCATTCATGCAACCAATCACGCGCGGCGCGTAGTTTAGACTATTGTCAATGTTTTTCGTACATTGGATTTGCGAGAAGTATGTCAAGGGTTGTTAAAGTATTAGTTGAGTTTGCTTTTTGTGTAAGTTCATTTATATTGCAGTGAGATGGCAATATACATATAGAGTATTAAACTCAGATTGCAGATCGTAACATGGAGAATATTTCCTAAGAGGAATCTTTGTAGAAGAAGATGTCTAGGAATTTGCTAGAAGTGCGATTTGTACGTAAAATTCACTATGTGTGTGTAAAGCGGATGCGACTTTTTCGTGTAAAATATGTTTACAATTCACACGTATTCCCAGAAAGGGTCACACGGATAGAGGCCACAGGTAGAAACCAGTTATAGGAACGAACGAAGAAAGCTTTCATCTATGATAGTTCATATATACTATTGGTTTAGTGGTTAGACAAAAATTTATTTTTATTTCATAGATAAATACGCATACAATTGACATAAAAAAGTTCAAAACATGTGCAATATGAATAGATCGAATAGATTTTGGATGTAAAATACTTTTGCTTTATTATTGCTATTACTCGTAACTTATTTCTTTACATGTACGAGTATACTGGTATATGTAAGAAGTTTTAATAATTGCAAATATGCAATGTGCAGTTATTCTGTTTTATTTATTTATTTATTTATCGAAAATAACTTACAAAATAAATTTATAAATTACTTAAAATATAAAGCATTAGGGCAACGAGACCATGGATGCCGTTGGGAAGTTATTACATATTTAGGGAAGGCTTGCAATGGGGAAAAGGTGTTTCATTTAAGTAAAAGTTGTTTTATTTTCACAGATAATTGCAATGCATATTACATTTTGATTCACTTTTTGTTTTGATTACACTGTAATAACCATGTTAATTTAATTTAATAAACCTAGTTTAAGCAAGCTTTAATATACATACATATATATATATATATTTAAATAAGTATTATTATAATTTTTACGAAAATATTTCTAAAACAATCCGAACTGTACTATAGCATGTATTTTTAAAAGTGTACGAATTCGTATTTATTTTCTTTTTCTGTACTGTAAAATATATTTGAACATTTTTAAATATGGCTAACTTTAAAAAATTTATTTTAGATTGAAGAAAATAGTCGTGCCTTGGAGTACTTAGGTCAAGGCATAAGTAGCTCTGTCAGTTCCTTAGACAGCGTTGGCAAAAGTGTAAGTGATACAAAGGCAGAAAAATGGAAGCAGGGTGCCAGAAAAACTCTGCTTACATGGGTCACCAATGCTTTACCAAAGTAAGTGTTACAAATCAACTATGTAAATGAAATAATAAATAAATAATATTTTTATTTTTTTTTAATAATTTAAACAATATTTTTATTGTGAAAATATCTATTTTTATGCAAATTTATTAAATTTTCTCGAATGAATGCATTCCTTATACATATGTCATTTAATATTTTTTAAGTACCTTTTTTTTTTTACCTTGACACAACTTAATCAAATGTATATTATATACAATGGTTTGAACTCCAGTTGCGCACTATTCTACATGCGCGCGCATTTTAAGGAGATTGCGTTTTCCCCGCTGGTTGGAATTGATACTCGTATCCATAGTTGTCCGTTCACTTTACATGTACTAACCGTCTCAGGCGACTTGTGTGCACATTTATGAAGAACTTCATAGCTAGTAAAATTTGTTGTTATGTGTATAATATATTTTCCTCCACCGCAAACGGAAAAAGAAATCACTCCAAAAATTTTGTGTTCATAATGGCCAGGGATATCTTTACAAACCCTTACTTATCGATGCTTCAGTGCCAAAGATTTTTGCGTTCAATATGACCAGAGATATCTTTATAAATCTTCGGTAAGTTAATGCCTTAACCCATTAAAAAAAGGCTGGAGATACTAATATCTCTATAGTAATCATAGTAAGAGTGTCTTCAATTTTGTGGATCGAGCTTCATCAGGTTTCATATGTCAGTTATGTATTTGGTTTCGACTAAATCTTGGAAATAAGTAAGTGTATGCTTTAGTACTCATCATCCCCTGCTGCCTATAAGGCTATAAGGTTGTAGATATTACTATCTTTACTGCATTCTGGTTGAGCGGGCGGAAATCTCTGCTTATTTCGCCCATGTTGAGATGCTCGTTCTACTTTACAGCAGAATTTGGTCGTCTTTGTCGGCCTACGATCGTCAGCAGCGACTATGGAATTAAATCTAGGTTTTTTTGTTCACCTCTGCAGGACTCCTTTCGAGTCTTATTCCGTTTGAATGTTTTTGTTAATTTTAGTAAACGCACGAACATTTTCATGAAAGCAGATTTTAGTACAAAATATCCAGTACCTCATAATATAGGATACAAATCACAGCTTTCATAAACATATGAGTATTTGAATGACAGCTTATATGATACACTAAATAGTCTTAGAGAACTTTTAAGCTGTCAATTGAAATAACTAATCTAAAATTCACTTTGCAATAGCGTTTTTTTTGATGCGGTTTCATGTTTTCAAGTTATCTGAAAATCGAAAGGAAAATGAAATTTAATTTAATTGTTTCATTTTAATGAAATAGTTTTGTTTGTACGAAGCATATTTTGTTTATTTCGCGTCAAAAACTTTATATAACCTCTTGATCATATATATGGCCTCAAAAACCAAGCTATTTTGGAATTAACTTGAACCAATTGATCAACAACAAAATATATAAAATATTATTGTTACATTTGTATTAAATATCTAAGTGCTTTTATATTCTTTTTGTTTTGAATACACTCCTGAAATGCATCCTTATCTGAAATTTCAAAAAACTGTTTAAATCAAACCAATGACATAATATAAGAGACTTGAATTCCATATTTTTATCAGATGTCATATAATTATTTTGAGTAAACTCGACTTAATTTATTCTATATGCAATGAAATTGGAACCTTTTGTCTAAAAGAAGTTTTCCTATTGCAGAGACATTGGAGTAGAAGTGCGTGACTTTGGCGCCAGTTGGAGAGATGGCGTCGCATTCCTTGCACTTATTGATGCAATTAAAGCAAATTTAATTAACTTAGCTGAGCTAAAGAAAGCCAGCAATCGCCAACGATTGGAGACTGCCTTTGACGTAGCAGAGTCTAAATTAGGTATTGCTAAACTTTTAGATGCTGAGGATGTGGATGTACCGAAACCCGACGAAAAAAGTATTATGACATATGTTGCTCAATTTTTGCACAAGTACCCTGAACCCAAGGTAATCCTTAAAATATTTAAATTCTAAATTTAGTCGTCTTACATTTTATATATACATATATTTGAACAGGGTGCTGGAAAGGTTTCTTCAGACGTCCAAGAGGAAGCCGAAGAATTAAAACGTTGGTTGAAGGAAAAGACACAAGAGTACGAACCAATGGTGATGACAAACTCATTTCCCAGAGATTTTGGTGAATATCTTATTGCTAGATCAGAAATCGATGCCCATTTATCAATATATAATAGAATTAAAAGTCTTGTAGAAACACAAAGCGGGTTCCTACAAGTTTCTAAGCAGACATGGGAAGAGATACACAATTTGTGGCAATTAATACAATATCAAATTCTATATTGGTTGTGGCTTTTAGATTCCGAGCTGCCTGGAGATTTAGGAACTGTGGGCAAGTGGCTAGCTGAAGCTGACAAACTCTTAATGGATAATGAGATTCCGAGCATTATGAATGAAGAGACGGCATCGGTCATAAGTAGAAAGCTGGAAGAACATAAATTATTTTTTGCTCAGCTACCCAAAATTGAAGCCCTATTCGAAAATGCAAAACGATCTCCATATGCACAGAATGTGCCATTGGAGCAACTTACAAATTTAGAACGTCGATTGCGCGAAATTGGACCTAAAGCAACCGAAAGAAGAATTAAACTTAAGTTCCTAGAACACAAATGTTGCCTTATAGCCTTCTTAAACTTAGTTGAAAATAAAATGAAAGGTTGGACTGGAAAGTATGGAACAGAAGAAAAAGTTCAGCAACAGTTGGAACAATATAAAAACTTTGTATCAAGAAATAAAATTTTCCAAGAATTTCAGAAGGCATTCATAGATATGCAGCAAGTTGTCGACGAATACAAGCGCGATGGGAATATATCTCGGAAGGAAGCTGCAGATATTGACCAGTTTATGTTTGACACAGAAGAACGTTGGAAGCGTGTTTCTATGGAATTAAAATGCTGTCAGAATTCCTTAGAAGAAGTTGTTTCTTGCTGGAGAACATGGAATTCATTAAATTCTGTATGTGAAGACTGGTTAAATGAAGCGGAAAGGAAGGTCAACGAATCTGAAGATAATCGTTTAGAATTTTTCCAAGACATTGGGGTGTGGAAGGAAAAATTCCAAGCCCTTTTTAGCTCGGTAACATATTTAATTGCTTCGTGTCAGGATCCAATTGCGACTGATTTGAGAAATAAGCATACAAATTTATCAGGAAGATTTGAAAGACTGTTCGCTAATACTAAACAGTATATGCATGCTGGTGATATCTTACGTTCTAGACAAGAATACAAATCTGGAATCGAAAAGCTGAGCAATTGGCTTAGAAATGCAGAAAGTAAACTGCAGCAAAAGCATTCTCTTGGAGATATTGACAAAGTGAAAAAATACAGTGATGAGCTACAGACTTTGGCTGGTGAAATTGATGATTATGAGGAACTTTTCAAAACAATCAGCCGAAATTTCCAAGGGCTAATTCAGGATTTATCTCGTGAAGAAGTTGATAAAACAATGAAAACTCTTAAATTAGAAAAAGAAAGTTTAGTCCGTGTTCGAGCTCGAATTCCAGGTAAACTACATCTAATTCATCAACTCCTAATTCAGCAAGAATCCTTAGAAGCTGGCCAAACAGAAATAAATCAGTGGTTAAATGAAGCTGAAAATTTATTAAGCAAGAGCACTTTAGTTGGTGGTCGCGATGTCATTAACGATGAACTTAACACAATTAAAGGCTTCTTTTCTAGAACTGTCTACTATCGCTCTATGTTAGAAAGCAAAAATAAAGTATTTCAAAATCTTTTGAAGTCTGTGTCTGAAGACAATGCCATTGACACTACTGAAGTAAGGCAAGCAATGCAACAATTAAATGATCGATTTAATTATGTTATTCAAAACGCTCAACAATGGGAGCAAAAATTAAATGACGCCGTTCGCTGTTGGAATAACTTTAAAAATAATGAACAAATAGTGAGTGAATGGCTATCACAAGCTGAGATTGCTCTGTCTGAAAAACATATTGAATCAAAAAGTTTAATTGAAAGTCAAAAACGATTCTTTGAAAACGTAAATGAGGGATGGATGACCGATTTAGTTAACTCTGCCCATGAACTTTCTAGATGTCTTCCTGAAAACGAACAGGGACCAGTTTTAGATGTCGTAGAAAAACTCCAAATCAAGTGGCAAAATGTGCTTTCTCAGGCTCCGTCACATTTGCTTAAATTAGAATTTCGTCTAGATGAAAACATGTTCAATCAGTGTATAAAAGAAATTGAAAAAGAAATCTATTTAGAAGAACAGGCTTTAAATCGTAATGAAGACGTCGAATCAATTTTGAATCGTAATCGAAACTTTTTCAACACTCAGGGAACTGTAAATCGAGTTGAAAGATGTCTTGACACAATGAAACGTTTTAGTCAAGCTTATAGTAATCAATTTCCTAGCGATAATAGCTTGAGTGTCAGTTATAATACATCTCAACAACAATGGCAAAATGTAAACAATAAAATCGAAAATCTAGTTCAAATTCTTCAACAGATTCCAGCTCAATGGGAAAATTATCAACAGAAATTCAATGAAATGGTAGCCTGGATGAATTCAGTTGATAGAAGTTTGAAAAACATAGTTAACGAAGTCAATAGCATGGAAGAGTTTGAAAAGGAGAAAGTTGTTTTCCAGGTAAAGATATTTATTAAAAATGTTTTCTTTGTAAACCTAACCAATATTATCTGAATTTACTAACATGCAGCTTAGGGAATTAGTGGTAACATTTAAGCCTTAATGTTCAAATTTGGATGAAGTAGTAATTTATTATAAAATTTGTATAACTTTTTCAGAAAATTTGTCAGGAAGCTGATATGAAACGAGAGGATATGAAATGGCTTGTGAAAACGCTTGATTCTCTATTAGGCTATGCGACTGAAGATGAAGCAAACATCGAACAAAAGAAACTTGAAGACTTGATAGCCAGATATAAAAATCTTATTCCGACTATCGAAGTTACAATGGTAAAGACAGAAGTATTTTCAAAATGCTTTACTTATCGTCGTGAAGTACATGAAGTTGTATGTCTATTAGCAAAGGTAAAGGAACAAACAGCAAATGCTTCTCCACCAGATAGCCTTGAAAAGGTCAATAAAATGATACAAGAACAACAGTATGCTATTAATCAGTTAGATCATCAGAGACCACATATTATGTCCATGTTACAACGTGGTAGAGATCTTAGTAAGGATGTACATGCTCCATCGTTTGTAGATGCTGAAGTTAAAAATCTTGAAACAGGTTGGAATGAAGCATACACAGAAACAGCTGATAAACTTCAGTCTCTAAAAGGCACTCAAAGTGTATGGAATGATTTTGTTGATCAAAAGAATGAAATATTTTCATTGCTTCAAACTGCAGAAACCGAACTTAGGGCTTTAACACCTCTTCAGACTGATCCTAAGAACGTTAGTCAAGACTTAAAGGCTAAACGTGATTTAAATGTGTCATTGCAACAAGCCTCTCATCAACTTATACCCAAATTGCATGCGCAAAGAGGCCAATTAGCTCCTTTAGCAGCTTCTGAAAAGCGACCAATATTAGAAAAGGAAGTTGCAGAGGTTGAAAAAATGTTCTTTAATACAATGGAGCATGTTAAAGATCGTGTAGGCTATTTAGAAGATTATAGTGCCAAATGGAATAGCTACAAATCGCGGCTTGCTGAACTGCAAGAATGGTCAAATAAGGTTGCTCCTAGAAACATTGAAGCATTGCAGTCTGAAGACTTAACACCAGAGGAACGTGTAGCCAAAGTTAATTCACTGAAGTCTATACTTGTGGAAAAAATGAAACTGCTTGATGTGTTGGCCGCTGATGCTTCGGAGCTGTCCCCAAAGGAGGGCAACATTGCTGAAGCTAAACGTTTGAAAGGAGAAATAGTTAAACTTCAGGAAGTATTTAGTGCAATTAATCGTAACGTGGACCATCAATCAAAAGCTGTACATGATGATCTTATTAATTGGCAAAAGTATCAAGCTGGTATTCAGGAAATTAAACCACTTATAGAGGATTCAGAAATCAAGGTAAATACAATAGTCCCCAAGCCCCTTACCTTACAAGAAGCCGTTCAGTTGCAACAGAACGCTAATCAATTTGAAGCACAATGTCAGGAGCAATTAGACAGACTCCATGGCATATCAAATATTAGTCATCAAATGTTATGTAAAACCAATGCCCCAGATGAATTAGATGCAATGCACTCCCGTTGGACTGCTATTCATGAAAATGCTAAACAAAATAATGCAAAGTTACAGAAATTAGTTGCTACTTGGCATTCTTTTGATTCAGACGCTGCAAAATTAGAAGGGTGGGTCGATGATGGAGAAAAACTGATGGCTAGGAGGCCGTCACTTTTAAACTCCCCACATGTGGATAAGCTCGAAAAAGAGCTTGTTAAATTAAAGTCATTTAACAACGAAATTTCTGAGCAACAAGCAAGATTAGTTGCCTTGGGTCAATCATGTGATCAAATTGGTTTACAAATTTCTCCAGAAGGTGCAGTTGCCGTTAAAGATCGAGTAACTTCAATCAAGGGAAAGCTGTTAAAATTATCTGAAACTACCAGAGGGAAAATAAATGAGTTATCCGATGCAATAATATCTCGACAAGATTTCAATGCTAAAATGGCCAATTTCTCAACTTGGATGGATCAATTGCAAAATCAAATAGCACAGGTAGAAGAAATAAATCCAGAGGCAGTTGAAACAAGTCTTCAAGTAATACATTCCCTTATGCAAGAATATAGCGACAAAAAACCAAGTTTTAATTCAATCTATGGTGAAGTTAAAAAGCTTTCGCTCAATTCTTTGCCAGAAGAGGCAAATGCTTTAAACGATTCATATACCTCTTTAGTTCTTAATTTCCAAAACTTGGAAAAGAACATGCAACAGAAAAAGGATTTACTTGTTAAGTGGACCGATCTTTTGGATTGGAAAAATACAACAGAAAATCACCTTAACTATCTAAAACATCAGTTAGAGAAGCCTGATCATCTATCCTCACAAGAACTTAACAAAATCGTTATGGAGATAAATGGCATAGCTGAACCTATTAATTACTGGAAGGATAAAGCAAAAGAGATTGACGAAAATGCTGAAGTTCAACTTAAGGAACCACTTAGTAGACGCCCAGTTATTGCCACACAACTCGTCAATGATTTAGAAAATAAATTAGACAATTTAAAAATTCGATCGCAAAACCAGAAAGCACAGCAGGAACAACTAATCGAAAGGAAAGCTAAATTTGGAGACCTCGAAAATAATTTCGGTCAAAATCTTCAGGCTAATCGTGAAAAACTTGAGAATATTTTGAAGACCAAACCCAACTTACAGAATATCGATCAGATAATAACCGATTTAGTAGCTCTAAACGATGCTTTAAGAAATCAAGAGGATCTTAAAAATAAAATCCATGATGAGGGGTCCATGCTTATGAAAGAAGATATTTCTAGTGTACCAGCCATTCAGGAGGTTTTGTTGATAATGGACAAAAACTACGATATTCTGCAGCACGACATTTTGGATCGCATTCAAAAATATACTTTAATAAGTCAAGGCTTAAAGGAGTATGCTCTTGTCAGGGATAAGTTTGAAAATGAATTAAAAAAAGCAAACGAACTCTATTATTCAGTCCCAGCACAACCTCGCGATGAAACTGAGCTGCAACAAGCTGCAGAAAAAACGCGAAAGTCTCTTGAACAGATTAAAAAATGTAGAACCAATTTAGATGATTTAGAGCGGAAAGGTAATCACGTAGCTAAACTGTTCGATAGCATTGGTGAAATCGTTCCAGAGGAAATCCCTGCTGATATCGTCCGAGCGAAGCAACAATGGCAAGATTTACACGAAAAGGCATTCAAGAATGCTCACCAATATGAAACAGAAACCGTTATCTGGAGTCAAATTGAAGATACTAAAAAGGATATTTTACCTTGGCTATCAGAAACAAACCAAGGACTGTGCGATGCTGCAGATAATACGATCGAAATTGAATTCGCGCCTATGAGACTTAGCAAATATAGAGCAGATTTACCATCTTACCTCATCCTTAAAGAAAATATCTTGGAAAAAACTCAACAGCTTTTAAAAGTAAACAACGGAGTAGAAATGCCAGCTCTTATAGCCCTTAACAATCTTTTATCAGACCAATTTGAGGAAATTGAGAAAAACGCAATTCGTTTAGAGTCGATTTCAAACTCTTTAAATGAGAACGAGCAAGATATAAGAAAAAATATCAAGACGGCTGGTGAAAACTTAAGCAAACTACGCGAAGCATTAGTAAAGTGTGATGACATGTCAGGGGATAATAGCAAAATTATAGAACGTCTTCAGCTGTGCAAATCCCTCAGAGCACAATTGGATCATAATGGGAATGACATAGATAGGTTAAAAGAACGCACAGATGAGCTTCGGTCTTTATATCCGACTTTCAGTGAGTCAATAATCCCTAAAGAATTAAACAATGTTCAAAAGAGATTTGAAAGTGTCGATCTTTATGGAAAAAAAATAGAAAAGTCTTTGCTTCAGTTCCTTAAAAAATTTCATTCAGATAAAGTTGGAATGTTGAAGCGAATGATAACCACACAACAAGAAAAAGTAGCTTGGTGCCAACCAGAGTCCTCAAGTGATAAATACAATCTTGACGTAAAAAAATCATCTTTACTAGAAGTAAATAAAGCGATCTCTGATTGTCAAAATCGCCATGCTGAAATATTGAATTCACTGGAGTTCTTAACTCTTGTCGATAGTCCTGAAAACATAAATGAATTAAAAAAAGAAGCCGATGTTCTTGGTGAAGATATGAAAGCCCTTGAAAACAGTTTCGATCAAATTAAGGGCATTCTTAACGAAAATTTCGATCTTTGGACACAATACGAGGATGCAAATGAGAGTATTTCTTCATGGTTGCGTGAAGTTGAGGGACGAGTTAAAGTCGAGACAAGCAATCAAATTAACTTGCCTGACGTGGATTCTAAACTTAAGGATTTATACGTTTTGCAAGAAGATATTCAGAAACACGCACCAATTGTAACCAACTTAGAAAAGATATCACAACAGTTGGTCGAAAAGAATCCTGAGGCAAGAATCGGGCAATTTGTTACACACTTGGTGCAGCGATACCAGACAATTGTCAAGGGGTTGGCAAGTTATATTGACCGAGTTAAGAATGCAGATAAAAATAACGAAAATTATGTCAAGGCAGTAAATGACTTTGACAATTGGTTTGAAGATGCAAAGATCGAGTTTCAGGAACTGGCTCGCATGGGATCACCTGGATCATCGTCTGCAACAGCACAGCAATTGCAAACTGTTAAAAACTTCCTTAAGACTTTTGAAAATGGGCAAATTCTGCTAAACAACGCTATTGATTTGGGCGAGGTTCTTTATCCAATGGTAACACCTCAAAACAGAGAAAAAATACGGGCTGATTTAAGAAAAATCCGCGAAAACTATGACTATTTAAGAGATGAAGCGAATGCATTGATGCAACAAGTTGAAGCTGTTCTTATCCAGAAAACTTCTATCGAAGAAAGTTATACGCAGGTGTCAAATTGGCTAACTGAATCTAAAGCCAAAGTTTCAGATTTAAATGAACTGTATCCGACCCTCGTTGCAAAGAAAGCTGCTTTGCAAAATTGTAAAATCCTTTTGCAAGAGATTACATTGCATAAGAACGCATTAAAACAACTTCACGATAAAGCTGTAAACTTGTGCGATGACGAATCAGAACGTAAAACTGAGGAATCCATTCAAGAATACAATGAGGTGTCAAATAAGATTTCAACTCGTATTAACGTTGTCAACGACCAAGTAGTTAAACATGAAGCATATGACCAGGTGCTGGAAAAAGCTCAGGACTGGCTTAATACAATCAAATCGGAAGCCATAGACATACTTAATGAGACGACTTTTGAAAAAGAAGGTGCTGAGGAAAAATTGATTGTGGTGGAAAACTTAATTCAACAAAAACACGAGGGTGATTCCATCTTTGAAACATGCCACAAACTCCTTCAGACTGTATTGACTCAGACTCATCCCGCAGGTCATCCATTATTAATAAAAAGTTTTGAAGAACCAAATAAGATTTGGAAGGAATTCATGTCATTATGTGAAGATTCTCTGGTTAAATTGAAACAACTCTGCAGTAAATGGGATGAATTCGAGAACTTAATTGATGGTTTTGACTCATGGATGAAAGATGTTGAAAATATTGTTAAAAATCAGAGTCTGAAAAGCACAGCCGAAGCCAAAAAGGCATACTTAGAACAACTTACAGATATAAGCCGTGAAATTCAGGGACGGGGCTCAGCTATTAATGAGTTACTAGATCAAGGTCGTGAAATAGAAGGTGAAACAGATCTGAACCTTAAACTTTCTCGTCTCAATACTCGTTATCAAACACTTAAAAATCTCTGCAAAGAAAATACTTCAAAATATGCAAACTACGTAAAGGACCACGAGACATTTAACAAAAACTATGAAGACTTTAAGAATAAACTACAAAATTGTGTCTCTGAACTTGCTAAGAATAACGAAGTTGTTGGTGATTTCAATGTTCTTCAGGAAAGACAAAACAAAATTCGTGAAATGTCAGACAACCGTATTAATGAATCGACAGCTTTCGAAGCTCTTATTGATAGTGGTGAAAAACTGTATAGTCATACAAGTCCTGATGGTCGTGAAATTATACGTCAGCAATTACGTTCTTTGCGATCCACATGGGATAATTACACTGACGATCTTAATTCCTCAGCACAGAAAATCGATCACTGCCTTTTACAGTTCAATGAATTTACAATCATTCAAGAACAGCTCACTAAATGGTTAAAAGATGTCGACAAAGCTATGCAGAGTCATACAGAATTGAAGACAACTTTACAGGAGAAACGTGCCCAATTGCAAAATCACAAAGTACTACACCAGGAAATAACCACGCATAATGGATTAGTGGATAATGTTTGTGATAAGGCTCAAACACTGGTCGATCAAATTAAGGACAATTCTCTTAATTCCTACATACAGTCAATAAAACAGTTGTTTAGCAATATTGTTAAAAAGTCGGAAGATATACTAGGAAATCTGGAAGTTTGTGCAGATGCTCATGCGGATCTTAACAATATGATATCCTCAGGCAAAACTTGGATTGCAGGTGAAAAGGAGAAATTATTAGATTGTGATGATGCCTTTGGGGAAAAGGCTGATATTAAACGAAAATTAGATACACTTGCTCGCCTTAAAGATGGTAAACCACAGGGCGAAAAGCTTTTAAAAGAGATTCGTGTTCAGTTGGAAAAGGTCAGTACAACAACATCACCCAAGGGAAATGATATTCTAAGCAAGGAAATCGATGAATTAGAGACTACAATAGAAAGCCATTTCCAAGATATTGAAGGAATTGAAGGCAAACAAAAAGAGGTGCTCAATCAATGGAATAATTTTGAAAAGAGTCTTGATGAACTAACCAAATGGTGCCGAGCTGCTGAAAGTGTTTTCCGAGATCAGCAATTACAATCAACACTTGAAGATAAGAGCAAACAATTAGAAAATTATAAAGACCAGAAAGATCTGATAATTCAAAAAGAGAAGGAAATAGATGCGTTTGCTGATGTAGCCCATTCTCTGCTTAATAACTGTGGAACTGATCGTCTTAAGAACCTCACATCGCAAATAACAAATCGTTACCATTTATTACAGGTTCTAAGCAAGGAAGTTGTTAATCGTTGGCAGAACTTAGTTGATGATCACCAAGTCTATAATGATAAGCTTAATGAAATAAATCTTTGGTTAGAGCCTATTGAAAGGCAACTTGAAAAGGCCTTAAAAGATGAATCTTCTCAAACCGAAAATATTTTACAAGTTTTACTTTCGGAAAGAGATCAGGCAGATAATCTTTTAGCTTCCTTAAATGCTGCAGCAGAAAAAACTCTGCCAGAAACATCAACCCAAGGGAGAGAAAAAATACGTCAACAATTGCGTGATGTTCGTGATCGGTGGGATAAACTTGATGAAAGAATAAGAAACTTGCAAAAATTACAGGAAGCTCAAACAGTTCAATTAACTACATATCATGACATATATAGCCAAGTTTTGAACTGGCTTGACACTGTTGAAAAGACATTGAATAATGAAGATCCAAAAACATGGACATCTGGGCAAGAAACTCGTTCAAAACTTTTTAAGTATAAGGCTACTTTGCAAGATATTAACTCTCATAAACGAATTATTGAAGCCGTCAATGAAAAAGCAGCAGTATTATTGGATACTCCTGTATCTGTTAATGCGAATGAGATAAAAGCAGCTGTGTCTGATATTAACACCAGATATGATAAAGTAGTTCATGATTGTGGAGAATTGTTGGGAAATCTCGAAAAAGCCTTCGATGTCTATCAGCAATTTATTGATTTCCAAAAAGCTCAACAAGATTACCAGAAAAATCTATGGGATCGTTTAACTGGTTATTCCGATTATTCTGGTAATAAGGTTGCTCTTCAAGCTCGCCTTAATAAAGTTATAGAAATTCAAGATGCATTGCCCGAAGGAAAAATTAAGCTTCAAGCTCTTTCTAATCACGTTGATAAAAATACAAGCATGATTCCAGCTCGTTCCAAAGAAACTATGATTCGTGATTTAGCAAACCTCAACGGAGACTTTGAGAAATTTGGTGGATCATTAAGTGACGTTAAAAGCAGTTTAGAAAATCGTCTCCAACAATGGAATGATTATGAAATAAACTTAGATCGTCTTATTAACTGGCTGGGAGAGGCTGAAAATAGCTTGAAAAATTACAATCCTAAGAACACATTAGAAGAAAAAACAGAGCAGCTTCAACGATTCCAGTCTCTTATACAAAGTCTTCGTCGAAATGAGGTAGAATTTGAAAAAATGAAAGATGATTCTTCTGAACTCATTCAAAGCAGTGGTGAAACTAGAATATCAGTAAACGTTCAGCAAGTTACTTCTCGATTCCAATCCATTCAAGCGACTACAAAAGAGATTTTGAAAAAATGTGAACAATCTGTAAACGATCACCAATTATTTGATGGTAAATATAAGAATTGCTCAGATTTGATCGCAAGTTATCAAGCAAAATATGACGATTTTAGCGATCTTTCACAAGTTGGTTCTAGAGAGGATCTCCTGAAAAAACAGAACGGGATTCAAGAGCTTTTGGCGCAGCAGTCACCTTTGACATTATTGTTAAATAGTACTATGGAACTAGGTGAGAAATGCTTTCCATCTACAGCCTCTGAGGGAAGAGAAGCAATCCGTTCACAATTGGATGAACTGCAACAAGCTTTTGATCAGTTGTTTGACAATATTAATGTAACTGCCAGAAAAATTCAAGATAAAATGTCCAAGTGGTCTGGATTTGATGAAATTGCTGACAAATTACAAGCGTGGCTAAATGAAGTAGAAAATAAATTATCTAATGAAATCGAACTGAAAACAACTTTGGATGAAAAACGAGCAAAGTTGCAATCATACAGAGACATCTTGAATGATATAAATAATCACAAAGTAGAGGTGGGAAATCTTCAAGAAATAGCTTCAAATCTTCCTGAGAAAACAGAACATGTTGAAACAACAACCAAGATAATTAGCGAACAATTTTCTGCTTTAAAAGATAGAACTGATAAATTCGTCAATCAATACGAAAATATCGTGAGTGACCATCAACAATATTGTAAAGCTGTAATGGATGCACAGGAATTCATAGACGCGACCGCTAATACTGTTAATTTATGGGGCGATTTAGACCTTGAGCAAGTTTCTTTACACACGAATTTGGACCGATTGAAGAATTTGAAAATAAGTCTTTCCGATGAATTGCCTCGTGCTGATCAAGTGCGAACATTGGGAGAGAAAGTCATACCAGGAACCATTGACGTTGGACAAATTAATATTAAATCTCAAATTGATAATACGCAACAAGAATGGGAAAGTCTTACAGCGTCAATAGATTCTACAATTGAAGCCATTGAGAATCGTTTGCAACAGTGGTCTGAATATGAACAATTAAAGAATCAATGTTTGGCCTGGATTCGTGATAGCGACAATAAATTGCATGCTATTGATTTAAAGGAGACTTTAAATCAAAAGAAGGATCAATTAGATGAGCTTAAAAATTTGCAGGGAGAAGTTCGTGCAAAAGAACTGGAAATTGATAATGTTTCTGAGAAGGGTCAAATGTTGCTTAAAGGCCCATCTAGTGTAAGAAGTCTTCAGGGTCCTGAACTAGTAACAAAATATCAGCAAATCTTCCACAAAGTCAAGGAGTTGAACAATCGCTGGCAACAATATGTCACTTCTCATCAGGAGTTTGAAAACCAAATCGCAGACTGTAACAATTGGATAGAAGCCATCAAAGAGAAACTGGACTATTGTTCAGATACAAGTTCAATGAACCAAGCTGAATTAGAGAAAAAATTATCTCTGATTCAAGATGTGATTTTACTTAAAGATGAGGGCTCTGCAAGAATTCAAGGACTAGTCGAGTTAGCTCAGAATGTTTTGGCTAATACAGCGCCATTAGGCCATGAACAAATCAATAAATCTCTTGCACAAATACAAGAAGCTTGGTCTGCTATTGCTTTGAAAATGATTGATGTTAGAGCAAATTTGGATGATTCTATTAGTCAATGGAGTGGTTTCCTCGAACAAGTCCAAAATGTTAAGAAAACTAATAATTGGCTTGATGAAATCTTAAAGGAGTTGTCCGAATATCAGACAACAATGACAGAAAAGCGTTCTCAATTAGATAGAATTAAAAGCACAGAAGAGAAAGTCCGAATGGAAAAGATCGATGTAGATGCTTTGAAAGCACAGATACCCGAAATGTTGGGCTCTGGCCAACAAAGTCAACAAGCGCATCAAGCACAAAAAGTTCTTGATCAGTTTGACGAGCTGGCATCAAAAACGCAAAAGTTACTTTCTTCACGAAATGACCAATATCGTGATCATAGGCTTTATAAGGAAGCGTACGATGATTTAGTCAGTTGGATAAGTCGAGCCAGAGAGAAATTCCCCTCGTTAAAGCAAAGTAGTTTAAGTGATAAGCTAGCTATTGAGAATGCTGTGCAAGCAACTGAGGCTCTAATCAATAAACAAGCACAAGGAGAGTTGCTCGTAGAGCATTTAGTGCACACGGGTGAGGTTGTTTTGGCCAGCACTTCACCTCAGGGTCAAGAGATTATTCGAAATGACATCCGAGCACTGCGTGACAACTTTGAAAGTCTTTTCCGTGAAATTATTCAGCAAAAAGAAAGCCTGGAGGCTACCATGATACAGTGGAGAGCTTATAAAGAGGAATATGAACGTCTTATGGAATTCCTTCAGCAAATTGATATACTTGTTAAGAACCATAAATTGAATCTTCTTCCTAACGTTGACGAAAAGAAAAAACAAGTAGATGATATGCATAGTATCATGACTCGTCTCGAAAATGGAAAAACTGAAATCGATAAATTTAATCAATCTGCAGCTGGACTTTTGAAATCGCACCTTGATGCATACGTTAATAATCAATTAAGACATCTGAATTCGATGTACCAAGTTCAAGTGAATCTTGCAAAAGACGTCCTTAAGAAGGTGGAAACAAATTATGAGCAACACAAGGGTTATATTGATAATCTAAAGAGTGCACAGGACTGGATAGCAAACGCAAAGGAAGTAATTCGTAATTGCAGTGAAACCTCAAGTGCTAATTCTAAAGAGGAACTTCAACAGCGTCTTGCACAAATTCAAAATCTAATCAAAAGACGTGAAGAAGGTCAAAGTTTGGTACATACTGCCATTAATAATGGGGAAAAAGTAGTTCGGAATACCCGGTCAGATGGTCGCGAAGCAATAAATTCTGAAATAAAAGAACTCCAAAATGATTGGGATCGCCTTGTTAAGAAAATGTCAACAGCCAAAGTTCATCTGGAAACAAGTCTTCTTCAATGGGCTGACTACAGTTCAAGTTATTCCCAATTGCAACAATGGATTTCAGACCGAGAAGCTAAACTTCAACAGGCATGTGAACAAAAAATTGTTAAATCAAGAAAAGGTCAGCCAGGTCTCAGTTCTGAACTTTGTGAAAAAATAGTTAACCTCAGGCAAACCAACAATATTGTCCAAGACATTGTTTCATTTAAACCGATGATTCAGTCTGTAGCATCAAAAGCTTCAGATCTTCAGCAAGGTGCACCTGCTACGGAAATATCAAACAAATACGAAACCCTTACAAAACAGGCTCAAGATTTGTATGAAAAACAAAGAAATGCTATTGAACAATATCAAGCTCTTATTGATGCTGGAAATGAGTTTGCACAGTGGCTCAGAAACGCTAAGGAAAAATTAAGTAAGTGCTCTGAACCAACAGGTGATAAGCAAGCACTGGCTGAAAAGACACACCAGCTAAAAATACTTCAGAGCGAGGTTCCTGAGGGTCAGAAAAAGCTAGATCTAGCCTTGGAGCAAGGAGAAATCGCATGCAAGAACGCAGAGCCTGCTGATCGTGAAATTATTGAAGAAGAAGTAGCCCTTCTTCAAGAAGAATTTGATAGTTATGTTGAAGCTTTGAAAAAAGCCAAAGAATACCTTGAAGTTGGCATCGTTCAATGGACCGATTATCAAGATCAATATACAGACGCCCTTGACTGGCTAACCAAAACGGAGGCACTGGTTCAATCCTATAATAAATTGCAGGACAGTCTTAGCCAAAAAAAAATTGTATTAGAAGAATTCCAAGGACATTTACAAACACTATTTGATTGGCAAAAGGAGCTGGATCGTCTTAATATGAAAGCACAGATTTTGCTTGAAACTTGTTCGGACACAAGAGTAAGCAATGCAATCACACAACTGACAACAAAATATAATGCACTTTTAACATTGGCTAAAGAAGTGATGCGAAGATTAGAAATGCATTATCAAGAGCATCAGCAACACCACACTATTTATGAAGAATGTCAATCTTGGATAGAAAAGACACGCGAAAAACTGAATAACTGCGAAATAATTCCAGGCAATCTAAAAGATGTTCAAATAAAATTGAACACTGTTAAAAATCTTCGTCAAGGCTTTGAAACGGGGCAGAATAAGTTGAGATATCTTTTAGAATTAAAAGAGAAAGTTATTATGAACACAGAGCAAAATGGCGCTGCAAAAATACAAGAAGATACAGAAAGCCTTAAGCAAGATTTCGGAAAGCTTCTTGTTGATCTCAATGATATAAAACAAAAACTCACAGCTCGTGCCAACCAACTTGAGGAGGTCAACAAGCTGTATAAGATTCTTTTAGAATGGATAGAGGATATTGAACCTAGTATCAAGCTAGGTGAGGGCTTTTTGAATGATCTAAGTGAAAAACGTGCTGCTTTAGAAAAATACCGAGCAATACACCGTGACATAAACAGCCATAGCGATATAATTGAAAAGATAAATAGTCGTCTTGAAGAGGACAAAAATCTAGACCGAAATGACTTCCAAGAAGGTCTTAAAAAATTCGATGACATTCAAGAGACTGTAGGTAAAATAATCGAAAGCCTTGAAAACCAAGTGAATAATCACGATAAATATAAACAAGCCTTGAAAGAATCTCAAGATTGGTTGCGAAAGACACGCGTTGCTATTGAACAATCGTCGGATCGTCATGGAGAAAAGGAATTGGTTGAAGATATGCTTAATAAGCTTGGTGACATTGGTAATTCGATGACAGAAGGCAAATCCTTGCTTGACGCTACTGAAGAATTAAGTAGAAATGTAATAGCCACTAGTGGTAGTGAAGGGCAAGATGCGATCGTACAAGAAATAAAACAATTAAACACAGAATGGGATTCACTTCAAGCATTGTCTAGAGATGCACGTTCTAGCCTTGAACAATGTCTATCTGCATGGAATAGTTTCTTAAATAAATATAACGCCATAAATAAATGGATTACAGACATATCTGGTAGGGTTGCCTCAGCCAGTGAAACTGAAAGCAAGACGCCCGATGATCTTGCCAAAGCTAAGGTAAGTTTTATTACACATACAGCTTACTTTAAGTCTTTTCCCTTATGTGCACTTAACTTTTCAATTTTCAACTACATAGTTTGCATGCGTTTAATGACTCTGTTACATATCAATGTCTCACACTTTTTTGATTTATTTTAGAAACTTCTGGAGGAAGTCCAAAACGAAAGTGATACTGTCGATGATCTGAATGATGCTTGTGAGACATTAGTTGATCATAGTGCTTGCTCCAGGGTAAGAGATCAAACTGTCGACACTCAAGCCAATTACACTAAATTACTTACGGCAGCACAAGGTATACATATACAAGCAGATATTTTCTATAATTTGCGATTAAAGAAACTGTTTCTTTTATAATTGTTTACATATTTTGTTATATAAATAAATTTATCGTATCAATTTATTCAAAAAATAGGACTCGTAGCTAAAATTGAGAAGAATCTTTCGGATCACACAGAATTCCTTAATTATAAGAACGAAATGGATGCTTGGACTTCAAAAGCGAATGATATTCTTAATTCATGTACTGGTGAAGGTGATACTGGCGCGATTGGTATCCAGTTGGAAACCGTAAATGTATGTATACATAGATCAACTGAACATGTTTTATATAAAAAAAAATTAATTAAAAAAAATTAATAATTTATTTCGTGCTTTTTTTCAATTACGGAACATTAATAGAATTATTTTTTTTATTATTAGTCCTTAAATTCGCGTCTACCTGAAGGACAGCACTTGTTGTCCATGGTTCAGGAAGCCTACACCAAAGCAAGTAATGTTACACCGGAAGAACAACAGCAAAAACTTCGTGATCTTATGACTAAAGTTCGCGAGGACTGGGACAATTTAGGATTGGCAGTCAAGGATAAACTCAATAAACTCCAACAAGCACAAACAAGATGGACTGATTTCTCATCTAATAAAGAAAAACTCACCAAATGGCTGGAAGACACTGAAGATGCCTTGAAGACTATACCTGATACTAAGGGTGAACTCAGTGAAATGAAAACTATGTTAGAACGATACAAAGCGATTCAGCATGATATTAAGCAAAAGACGCCTGATTTTGAAAATCTTATGAGCGAAGCAAACGTATTGGGTATAGCGGTTGATGAAGTTCGAAATTTGCAGAACCGATTTGATAAAATAAAAACAGAGTGTGCTAATCGTATTAAATCTCTAGAACTTGAAATAGTTGACTATAGTGCCTACCGTCAATCACTACAGGATGTTGAGAAATGGCTTTTACAAATATCATTCCAACTGATGGCCCAGAATTCCCTTTTCATATCGAATCGCGAACAAACTCAAGAGCAAATCAATAAAAATGAGGCATTACTTGAAGAAATACAAAAGTACTTAGGTCCTTTAGATGATCTTAATGCTAAGGGTCAAAGTCAAATAAACCGATATGAAGCAACAACTCCTGAAATTCGTGGAATAGTTGAGGAACAACTTAAAAACATACAAGATAGCTACAACTCCTTATTACATACTTCGGTACAAATCAAAAACCGTTTGCATGATTCTTTGGTGAAATTCCAAGAATATGAAAATACATTGAGTAGCATTATGGACAACTTAAATGAAATTGAACCTGAAATACAAAGTGATCTGGATGTTCCTGCAACTAATTTGGATATGGCAAGAAAGCAGCTTCAAAATGCCCAAAGCTTAAATAATAAATTACAACAAGAAAAATCTCGCCTTGCTATGGCTGTCCAAGCATGTGAAGCAGCTACAGCTTCTATAAGCCGTCCAAGTTCACCATTAGAAACAGCAATGCAGCCAATTCCTGAAAAAGAGTTAATTGTAAAAGCAAAGCTGGATGATCTTCTTGATCAGGTACGAGTTTATCACTTTGAGAATGATTTATTTTTATCAATTTTTTAATGCTAACCTTTTTTGTTTATTTTTTTTATTTTCGTTTGTTTTTTTTGTGTGCATTTTGTTTATACCGATCTGCCCTATTTAAACAATATCCCGACCTTGTAAAATGCTACATAAATTACCCGAAAACTTCCTTATTAAACAAAAAAAAAAAAATCAAAATTAAAGCCGCATAATATATCAATACTAAGAAATAAAGCAAAACTCGCAGAATTGGAACCAGAAGTCTGTAAACGTATTAGAAATTATTACGATATAATTGACAAAATAAATACGCAAAGCGGACAATTAGATAAAATTCATGCACTAGACGCTAAGGTAAGTAGGCCATGGCTTAACAAATAACTGCGCATGGCACTTGAAAAAGCTTCGCTAATCCATAATTTTTTCACTGAACCCACAATATTTGGCTTTTTTTTTTCTTTGGTTTATATTAATATCATTTCATTTAAACATGTATAAAAATATGAATTGGAATATTTAAATAAGTATGTATTGAAAAAATAAATACTTTTTTAGATTCAATCCCATATGGATGGATTAACTCAATCAGTTAGTGAACTAGAGCAACAGCAGAAGCAGAGAGCTGAACTTCAAGATTGGATTAAGAAGCAAGAGAATTCAATATCTGATTGGTTATCAAGGCCATGTAAACTACGCCCTGAGGCAGCCAAACAAGAATTAACCGCAATGAATGATCTTCTTAATACTATTGAAACAAAACGCTCTCAATTATTGACCGACACAACTGGATCATGTAAGATATATTATTTATGAATGAACTACCTCAATTCAATGAATGACATCATTTTTCGTTAATTCGTTTTTAGTTGCTGATGATGATACTACAGATCTTGAGGAACATCTTGACAAACTGGAAAGCGATTTAATGAACGCAATTGCTAAGAAGCAAAGTGGACAAAATATCATTGACGATTACCGTCAAGCCATTCAACAAATGCAAGGGTGGTTTGATTCGCTTATCAAGCGTATGGATGTTCTTGATACCGGAAGTGGTCTTAACTGCAATCAGAAAATGGCTGCTATTTTGGAGCTTAAGAATGAATTCGATGAAAATGGTCCACTAAAACTGCAAGATGTTAAGGCAAAATCCTTAGCCATTTCTGAAGTTATAAACAACCTTGATGGACAGCAAATTGAGGAGCAAATGAAGTCCCTTGAACGAAGATATAATGACATCGATAAGAGAATTGATCGTAAGGCTCAACTTCTTGATGTTACCAATAAAAGTGTTGAAGGTACAAAAGCAGAAATCGATCAATTGCAAAACTGGGTTAAGGAAAAAATTATAGAACTGCAATCACCTCCCCCAATGGGATTTTCTGTAAAATCAGCTGAAGCCCGCCAACAACAAATCAAAGGAATGATAAAAGATGCTGAGGCAAAGTTATCTTTAGCCGAATCTCTTGAGAAGCGCACTTCCAATTTACAACCAGAGCTAGAGCCTGTCGAATATACACAACTTTTGTCGGCTTTAAGAAATGTTGGTTCTGAGCAAAAGAATTTATCAAATTTATTGAAGAATGAAATGGATAGAGCCTTAGAAGCTGCTAAAAATAGGCGAACATTTGAAATGGACCTTGAAAAAACACGTGCTTGGTTAAAATCCAAACTTGCAGAAGTACGAAAGCAACCGGCCTATCATCCACTTTCATCAGCTATTGCTGAGAAAGAAATCCAAACAAATAAAAAGCATGATGATGACATTAAAGAATTCAATGAAGGCCTTCTCAGTGATGTACTTCGTCAATGTTGCAATATTATGAAAGATTGTCCAGAAGATGAGGCAACACAAATGCAAAAAATGTTGGATGAACTTGAAAATGACAATCAAACATTAAAAGATGAAAATTCAAAACGCATGAAAGTTTTAGTTGATCTTTTACAAAATCGAAGACATTTGGAGGACTCAATTAAAAAAGCATATGAATGGTTAAATGAAGCAGAAACATCTACATCTGATGATTTGCGTACAACGAGCCTACCTATTTTGGAGGAACAACTTATAAATTACAAAAAACTATCCGAAAATGCTAAAAAAATGGGTAGCTTTATGAATGATCTTTTTGAACAAGGAAAAGGAATTTCTTCAACTCTCAGTAATCCTGACAAGCTGAAACTCAACGAAGAACTAAAAACTTTAAAAGAACGCTATGGTAAAATTACACAAACCATTAATGATCGCATTGATAGTCTTGAAGATAATATCAAAAAATACAAGGATGCTAAAAATAAATTAGCTGATTGCATGCAGTTCCTAAGCAGTATACAACAGCGTTTACGTGATTTGAATAAACCTATTGGCAGCAAAATCGAAGACGTACAAGATCTTTTGGGCTCCTATGAGGGCATATTGAAAGAGTTAAAAGACAGTAAGCATAAAATGGGAGATCTCCAGTTTGATGACCTGCCCGAATTGCAAAGCATCCTCTCGCAACAAGATGATATGATTAAGTTAATTGAAGATCAACTAGCACATCTCAGACAGTTGCTTCTTTTGCGTGAGCAGTTTATAGCTTTGATTAATCAAATTATTACGTTTATTATGCAGTACACTGAAGTTATAACTGATATTGAGAACTCGCCAGCTGATCTTGAAGAAAAAATCAACAAATACGATGACGTTATAGTCAAAATTCAGGAATGTGAAGCCTTATTAGCTGCTGCTACAGATAAAGGTCAAAAAATAGCTTCTGAAGGCACAGCTGCTGATCGAAATAGCGTGACCGAACAGTTACAATCTCTTAAGAAACAATTACAAAATCTACGCAAGGCAGTTGAGACTCAACGACAAAAACATCAGAATCAATTGGAACATCATAGGAAAATGGCCGCAGAGTTATCTGAAGTTCTGGATTGTTTACATGGTATTGAAGGTGATATAAAGTCACGTCCGCTACTCGATAGGGATCCAGATTCGGTAGAATATGAAATTCAGAAACATCATAATCTATCAAAAGAAGTTAAAAAATATCTTGATAAAATAACAAAAATTATTAGCCAAGTACAGTCAGAAATTGGAATGCCAAGTTCGCTGTTAGAAATGCTTTCAGAGGGAAGATCTTTAACAGCCACTTTGCCTAATGAACTGGATGAACGCCTTAAATATCTTGTGAGCAATAAAGAAAGTCGTATTGAATATATGGATTTGATTTCTAAGTTCAACGCATGGGTTCATGAGGCCGAAATTCGTTTGCAAAAGGCCCAGCATGGAATTGATTATAAAAATCTAACAAAGGACTTAGAGGACCATAAGTCATTCTTTGGAAATGAACTAACTGCGAAAAACTTAGTTTATAAGGATGTCCAAAATGCTGCAGATAAAATTTGGTCATCATTGAGTTCTTTTGATCAGAGTGAATTATCACGCGAACTTCAGCAATATCAACAAACCTTGCAAAAGATACTTACAGCTGCAAAAACGCAACAAAACGATTTAGAAAAGGAAGCAGATCGTTTAAAATTATATGTTCAAAACTATGAAAAGATTAAGGCTTATATTGAGCGTACATATTTCACTGACGAACCGATTACAAATTTGGCAGGAGTTCATTTCAACATACAAAAGCTTACACATGTTATTGGAAATATTGAGGTAAGTAAGATACCTCTAATTAAACATCTGTTAAACAGGGTTGTACAATTAAATTTAAGTAAACTAAATAGAATATTACGAAAGCTTGGTTTTTGATAATGCTAACAAATTTATTAGTTTCCATCGTAAATTGGAAAATATGAAATCTTTTATTCGGTCGCTTTTGTCCTCCATGTGAGGGTTCGCCCGTTGAATTAAATACCCTATCACGTAAAACCCCACTGTTTCGAAGAAACCAATAGTCTATGATGAAGACGAATTCGCTATTTAAGATTATGAAATCGAAAAATGGATAAAAAAACGTTCGTTCATGTGCAATTAAGTAATTAGGGAAGTAATGATAGGCGCCATAGGTTAAGTCGGTTAAAAGGAGGATAACAATGTATGCCATATGTTTCGCAAAAGAAACAAACACGGGCACTTACTGACTGGTATCTTATGGACTTATTTCCTGCACGAAATCATTTTTGTAAAGGTGGAAATTAAAATCTTTGCGCAATATGTATGTGGTGTAATGATGATCTAAGCACATTTAGAAAGCTCGTTCTTATTTCGAAATGATATTTATGACCTGATTCACACTCTCTCTGTGTTTATTAGTTCAGCCCAGACTAAGGTTGAATCGAACTAGTTTCATTGTACTTATGATTCCATTTTCTAATGAAGGAGGGAGGAACTAAGCACATCGTTTATGTTATGCAAACCACGTTGACTGCTACATGTTCTTTGCCAACAGTCGCAGCATAACTACATATACATATATGTAAAACTCTTGCAGGCACAACGTATGGTCCGCGCGCGAGAAAACATCTAAAACGACCTCAAAGACCCCAAGCGCCGCAGTTTTACGCAGAGACGCAATTAAATAAAGAATTTTTTTTGTCACACCTTGTATATGATTGCTATACTCGTATATCCAAACGTACTCGATGACTTCAATGCAACCTGTTTTGCTCTAAATTTAAAATAAATTCCATCTCTACAAAAGATGAACAGGTAGAAGTTCTTCAAATCTAAATGTACCTACTCATACAGCTTTAAACCGCAGAGGTCCTTTTAGGGCCCATTTGCAAATCCCAACTGTTATCATTACATTTTTTTATCAGGTCAAATAACGTTGTACCATATTTGTACCAAAATTCGCCAGCAAATTAGTGAATCGCAAACACCCTTTCCAGTTCAAAATAGATCTAAAAAAAATTTCCTCATCTTTAGCTTTCATTGTGATGAAAAAAAAAAAAAAAAAAAAATAAATAAATAAATAAATAAACTACCTATTTATAAAGTAAATTCGTATTAAAGCCGTTTTGAAAGTCATCATTTTCTCTAGCCCTTTACGCTGTTGTAATATTCATTATCTTCTAAATTATTCAATTTTCTTCCGGTCGGTATGGGACTGTAATTCTATACAAATTTAAAACAAAAAGTAGAATTATAGCTTCTTGATTTGTTCCTGAAGAGTTAAAGTTTTGTTCATTTACATTGTATCAACATTTATTAAACAGGGAACAACCCAAACGCTTACTTTAGTTTTTTTTTACTTAATTTATCTCTTTGTTATTGTGATTTACTCTTTACTTTTAGTAAAGTTTTGGAGTAAGAAATTAGATAATGTCACTATACAATTAATATTATTTTCCTTGGTGTTACATCTAACACTATCAGAAGATCTAAAACTTGTAGCTTTCATATTTCATAAATATGAAAATGTAAAAACAAAAAGTGTAACAAATAAATTTTGTGTACGACCGTGTATGTAAAGCTAATGTACTTTAGCTTAAGGAAAACCCTGATAGGAAATAAACTTTTTTGACTTCTTGGAACTTTGAACTTCTCTATCCCTACTCGTATACTTTAACAGCATGCACTAAAAAGATACTTGAGCAAAAAAAAATATATCTGAATGGAAATTAAAGATATTTGCGTTGCTATCATAGAAGTTGAGGTGTTCAATATATAGGCATTACTTTCCTCCCACTTTGTAGGTACTTAGAATTTCAGTTTTCGCTTCGTGAGATCTCTGCTTTTGTCTACATTTTTAAGCGAATTTTTTCCTACAATAAATGGAGAATTCTATTGATGCGGATGAGCTTTATTGCTTTATTTATCTTTGTACCAACCTCATGTTTCAATAACGAAGGACTGCCTTTCATGCACACATAGAGTACTTACTCGATATTGGAGCAAAGCAGTCGTAGCTTCATCTTAGTGCTCGAAATATTGCTTTTCCACACGTTAAACAATATTTCTAAAGCAACTTTTGTCTTCGCGATTCTGGTACTGACATCGTGTTCGGTGCCGCCGCGACTTGAAATGTTAGCGTCCAGGAGAGAAAAGCGCTGCAGTTTCTCGATCCTTTGTCAAGCAATGTTAAGTTGATAGAAAGGGATTGAAATACCACGGACTTTGATTTTATCTGCATTTATTTATTTTAAGCCCCACCAAACGGATATCATAAGCGTGATCAAGGTGTTTTAGGTCAGATGTCATTGTGCATTGATCATCTTGGCTTTCTTCTGACAGTGCTGCGCAGACAATATTGCCTATAAAAACAGCGGTGCTCCTGCGTAAGTTTTTCCATTTAAACTCCCGGTTTACGGTATCAAAAACCTTCTCGAAATGAAAAAAAGCAAGTAGAGAGGAGATCTTTACTCGACGCATTGCTCTACGACGATCCAGAAGCTGTTTACACAATTAGTGCAGGAAGATTCAGAGCGAAAATCTGCTTGTTTGAAATCGAGAGTTGAGTCAAAATGTACTTTTGTACATTTGTCTATCTAGAATTATCTTCGCTAATATTTTGGTCACTGTCGGCAAAACGCATATCCCCCGTCAATTTTCGCAGTTCATCAGATTGCTCTTTTTCGGCAACCTGTCAATTAGATTTGTCTTTTTCGGCAACTTGTAAATCATCGCCCGGGTCCAGGGACATTTTTTACGGGATGCTGTTTGGCGTTGCTGCATTCTGCTATAAGCTCCTTGGAAACAGTGTAAACGGTCCTACTGTGTACGCTGTACTTCCTTCCTTTTCATGCGGTACTAGGCTTTAAGTTCAGAATTCTGTACTGCTGCGGCTGATCCAATCTGAACGAGAAACGTTCCCTGACTAGGTGTTTGGCGGTGCAGAAATCGACTAATCGCTCGACATTGTTATTTCAGTCTCCAATGCCATGATCATATATAACGTGTTTGAGCGCGGTGCTGTCGTTTCATATATTTGCAGACTCCCAGGAGGCGCCAGGAGGAGGAGGAGTCGTGAAGTAGGGTTTACTAGCAGAGCTGCAATGTGTTTGGCTGCACAGGCTCTTTCTTGTTTTTAACAAAACAAAACCCGAAGTTTTGCCATTATAAGCTTATGATCTTGGTTGGCTGTGGTTCAAGTTGTAGTGAACTGGCTTCCAAATAGGAAGGTTCGTAATCAAAGACAGCAATTTGTTCAATCAATAAAAAGCAAGTAAGGTGTGTAATGAACTAACAAAACAACAACAAGCCAGCTTTCAATAACAATTTAACTTCCCTAATAAATGTTGGATGTCACCCAGGGAGCAAAATAACCATTAAACCCAAACATCTTTGTTCTCTTCTCTTGCAGTGAACATAAGTGTATTCATGTACATATGTACTTACTTGAGTGTTAAGTTCTTAAAAAAAAAAATAAAAAAAATGTTTGCACCATATAGATACCTATAAAAATGCGAAGACAATAAGATTAGTCTTCACAAAAGTGCTGTTGTACCTACATCATAATAAATATCCCAAGGCGGAGGTATTATGATTTTTTTAAATCAGTCTGTGACTTCTGCATCACCCTGTACCTATAATGTTGTTAATTGCTGTTGCTAACCCGAAGCAGGCTTAAAGAGTTAGGTATTTCTGTTAAAGAACCCCGATGTCCTATAGTGTTAAAGGCCTTGGTCAAAGACAACCCTGTTTACGTCTTTAAGAAATTCCCAAACATAACAACAATAATATATAGTACTTATATACCTACATACATAAATATACATTATGTATAGTAATATGTTTGCAGGTAGGTACATAAAGTCAATATTTTGAAGTCATCAAAGCTGGGCAATGGGAATAAATATTTGATGTGGTCTTTTATAAAGTAGGTTAGGAGTTTTCATTGACCTAATTATAGACAGCTGTAGTGTCTTCCTTACTGAAACCTTTAAAAGCAGCCAAGTTTGGTTAAATCTTCCTCTAATGGTACCTATACATACAGAGATTATAGGGGGGAAAAAAGCAAATGTACATGCATACGTACAGTCATGTACATATGAATAGCTCCCGACGATTTTAAGTTAATATCTGGAAATTAAAATGATATTTTTGACGTCTGTAACGAAAAATGACATCATTCCATTTATACAAACATAAATATGTATATATGTATGTATGTATATCAAATATCGACGTGTGGCTGTATTAAATTGAGAATTCGTTGGATAATTGTATGAGATATATGTACACACACATATGAATCTGTATGCTGTGGAAAAAAATATATGAAACTGCTTATCCATAATATACGGCGTCATTAAGCTATTGGGGATATGAAAGATATGTTTGCAAGTAAAGCCATACATACGAATATATCGTTGGGTTGTATACATTATCTTTTTACAGCGAGTTTGACAAAAAATTTGTTTTAAATTTTGTTTTAAATAGTACATAGGTACGTAGTACACTTGAAATGCAGTAAGCATTCTGTCATGAAGGTTTTAATAAAATTAAGTCACCTCCCTCCTGACTAAATAAACAAATGAACGTGTGTTAATGAATACACACGTATAAGGGAGAGCAAGTCCAAAAGCTTTGCGTGTATATATACATTCGTGCATATTGTAAATTCTCAGCACGTGCTTGTGCGCGAGATTCAGCTGTTTTTTCGCCTCTTTTTCTGTGGCCAAAGGCAATTATACTCACTCAGTAAATGTATAGAAGAAAAGCCGGCTTGCCATTGCCAGATAAACCTTGCACACATTTACATTCACCATGAACCGAGTGAGATGAAGCGTTGAGACCGGTGCCGGCAAACCGGCTCTAACAATATGCATAAATATTTTAGATGCATACATACATATAAAAAGTAGATATGTAGATTGTAGATACACTCTCAAAGTGCTTTAACTTTTTTAGCAGTGACGACATCTGTAATGTACTTATTTTAAATGGGAGGAGAGCTTTTTTCGTCTGATACATGTGCAAATGTATTAGGTTTGAAAAGAAAATATAGATATGAATTGTGTATGGGTATGGATATGTGTATCTATGTTCATATGTAGGTATTTTCATAAAGTTTCTTTTTACTTGACAGCCGAAGTAAGTATAGATATGGAAATACCGGTTCTGTCTGGTATTGGAGACTGGAGAACGTACATTTTATACACATGAATTGAACATACATATGCGGTTTTGCTTTAGCAAAGTATAGCTTAAGAAGAAAGAAGAGCAATAAAGCTAGTCGAAGTATTCAATTTTGTAGGGATACTACATTATAAGTTGAGACGTTCTTTCGGTAAAACTTGTTTTTATTTTTCAGAAAGTGTGAACGATATTTGAATATTGAACATTTCGGTTGTTTCTTCTTTTTTTATTTTTTATTATTTATAAATACGAGTACCTACCTCCACGTATTTCATAATATTGTTGAAAAGTTAGAAGTTTTACATCCCTGTAAAACGTATTATAAATGTCAAAGGCTACATATGTACAATTTATCTTAAACAAGTGCAACTTTTATCTGTGAAAATACTTTTTCAAAAATTTAACTGCATAGAAAATAATAAATAAAAAAAACTTTTTTTTTGTACATCTCTATACAGAGTCAAAGTAGTGATATTGCCCAATTAAATCAACAAGCTCAAGCTTTAATACGACTGGCGGATTCAAATAATAGCCAAGCTATTGAAAAGGACAATTTGGAATTGAATCGCTTGTGGTCAGACTTAGTTAAAGATCTAGAAAACCGTCGAGACACATTGCAAACGGCAGCCGAGAAGTGGGAGGAATTCGAGAACAAGTTCCATTCATTGGAAAAATCAATTGTTCGATTGGAGGAAAAATTCCGAAATGTCGACACAGTGGTAAAATCTAGACGACATTTGGAAGATACGAAGAATGCTATCCAGGTGAGTTGACTATTTTCAAAAGCTAATTATTTAAATTGCATGAATTTGTACGCCTGCATAAATATACACGAGATTATAATATCTTCATTATACTCATACATATATGTATGCATAATTTCTTTTTGCATCTTTAGTCCAAAGCCAAGACTTTTTGTTTCCATGCCACCTAAAGATTTGAGTTCTAAACTAAATACGTTCAAATGTACTGTTTTTATGTACATATTTATATATACTGTCTTGAATACAAAGATATGTTTATTTTGGCTTTTTGACATTTTCTTTTTGTTTTCATTTTTGTTTGCTTGTTCAATGTTTACAGCCGTTTCGGCCTTGAAAACAGATTTTGATTGGAAAATAATCGAATCACTTGATAACGGTAATCATGGGGCACGGCACGACACAATGCGTTGATATCATTTTTTCTCTGTCGTTTATAAATAACATCTGTATAATTTGATATATTTGAAATCTACGATATATACATACATACAAATGTGTATAATATGTACAGTCGTATACAATAAACGCCGGTTAATTACGTCGCGGTCTTCGAAAATGTTATTTTGAAAATTTCGCTTAATTGACTTGCTGATATATGTACATATAATTTTCAATTTAAGCATTGCAGAAAATAAAAAAAAATATTTTACATGCACTCAACGTCACTTGAATAAGGCTAGTCCATCTGAAAAAAAAATTGGTGCGCCATATGTGATTCATTTTTAACCATTGAAGAAGTACCCAATCTTGAAAACTCATTCGAACCCCCATAAGTATAACTGTGACAGGATCAAATCAAGTGCTTGAATAAGGAGTGTTCTGTTGCGAAACACAATATATGTATGTCACGTGCATATGTATTTTCAGTTATCATTGTTTTATTTGTTTTCTATTTTTAGTTTAAGTATAATTATTACTTGATTGAAAAGAAAAAAAAAAATAAAAAAAATATATATACGAGTATATACATAGGTATAATAGTTGTTTAAAGCTAACGTCTCATAGGTGTTTTAAAAAAATCTTCACTAATTTCAACATTTTTCTTTACGAATTAAGTTTCTTCACTATCATCTAATATTATTATATGTTATATATAATATATTTTATATATTATTCATTTGGCTCGCACGTTGTCATCTTTATTGTCTACCTCACTGCTGGCGTTGTCGCTTCTAAGATTTTCATCTCTTGGAAAATGTGATACCATTATCAATTCAATCAATTCCTCTATACTTCAGTTATGCACTGTTGTAATATAAAAAAAACTAGAAAAGTAATATGAATTCGATTTTGAATATAAGTTTTTTCTATTATAATAGTATCAGTTGATGTAAGTTGCGTCGAAAGAATGGCATCTTCATTTTCTTATAATGAATTGGCTCGAAAGCCATCATCTTCAAAGCAATTCCTGATTGTGTTCTATTGAATATCATGTATCCAAAATGTATGAGTTTTCACAAAAAGACACATACGAATGAGGATGGTAGTATATTTAGTAAAGCACCAATGAGAGTTTAGTGACTTTATTTAACTTCATCCTACTTAAGACTAACATATAATCTGACTTGACTCTTTTACTTAATATATATCAGATGGAAATGGAAGTTCAAGTTTTATATTTGTCTCTTATCAATGGGGTAAAGATCCCAATCGCAATCGATCAAATTCGATTCCCAATTATCAATGAATAATAATAATTATCATGTAGGATTTTTTTGTTACTGGAGTATTTAATAGGAATACTGTAGGTTTTTTTTTTACCGATTTTAGTGTTTTAACATATTTACAACTAGCTTTTATGTCCTTACCTTATTTACTTTAGGTGGACCTGGGCCCAATCAAAAAGCGTCTCCAGCTAGCTCGATCTCGTGCTAGCTGACTCAAGTTTCGCACGCTAAGTTGACTGAAGTCCCCTTCCACTTGCGTGCGCCACCTGAGTCTCAGTCTTCCTCTACTGCGCTCTGCGTCGGGGGCGGATTCGAAGACTTTTCGGACCGGAGCGTTGGATCTTCACTCTTCTTGCTAGGTCGATGTCGCTGTACAGTCCATCCAGTTCGTCATTGTATCTCCTTCTCCACTCACTGTCAATGCAGACGGGACCGAAGATCACTCGAATAATTTACTTCTCGAAGGAGCCATCATCCATTTTTGATAATGTTAATGCCTCTGCGCCATAGAGCCGGACTGGGATTATTAAGGTCTAATATAGGGTAACTTTAGTTGTTCGAGAGAGGACTTTACTAGTCAATTGCCTTTCTAGCCCAAAGAAGCAGCGATTGGCAAGAGTTATTCTTTGATCTCATCGCTGGTGTCATTGTCTGAATTTTTAGCGGAGCCTAGGTAGACAAAATCCTTAACTACCTCAAAGTTATATATGTCAAAGGTGACGTTCTGCTCCAGACGTCGGTGTTGAGTGCCCTTTTTGATGTGTATCGATCATGGGTTTTCTCCAAGATCTGCGTAGTGTGAATATTTGGTCGACGGTGGACATTCCTAGCCTAAAGCCACACTGATATGGACCTATGAGGTTGTTGATGATGGGCTTCAGGCGATCACACAATACGGCAGATAAGATCATGCGATGTCAAGGAGACTGATGTCTCTGTAGTTGGCGCTGTTCAGAAGGTCTCCTTTCTTGAGGAGAAGACGAACAATGCTGAGGTTCCGTTCACCGGTCATACTTTCGTCAAACCATATTTTACAGATGAGTTGGTGTATGCTCTTTATTAAGTCATCGCCTACCGCTTTGAAGAGCTCGGCAATTAGGCCGTCTGCTCCAGCAGCTTCTCCGGACTTCAGCTTAGATATTGCTATCTTCACTTCATCCAGGTCGGGTAGACGGAATTGTTGGTGATCATCATCCTCCAGGTTGAAAAGTTCATTCAATCATTCAGCTTTTATATACTATCGAAAACAAAGTGCATTTTTTCAAAAACTAGCGCATTCTGTGTATTCATGATTCCTGCTGCCTATAACTTTTAGCAACTCCAAAGATTATGTGTACCTACCTGCCTACATAGTAGTATAGTATTCCGCATTGTCTTTCGGTTGCTTCTTTTCTATCTTTTTTTAACTGGAGTTCCAATACGAGTTATGGAGATAATTTTCTACAGAATAAAAAGCGATAAAACATGCTGCAAAATTAGATTTTGTTTTGATTTACAAAGAGTTTAAGTTATACGATCGAGAGTTTTCTTCAAATATTACATTACATCAGTCGTATTGCACGGTTCGACTTTAAGTAAAGTTTCGTTTTAAGCATTGTTAGACATTGGGTGATTATAGACTTATAGGGGTCTTAAGACCAATAGAGGTTCTAAGGAAAGTAGATAAACGCTAGTATTGTATTACCGTAGGAAATTGTTAAGGAATAATATAGTAGTAAATAACGTTTTAAAGATATTAGGTATCAGCTACGGAAAAAATATTAATCCTTTAACGATGCTTTCAGTCCCCAAGAACAATAAAATTAAACAAACTAGCTCTATCATTAAGATATAAATTATTAAGTTATACCTTTTTAAGCTTAATTTAAGCAAAATTAAACCTGCAATCAAAATTGGAGAAAAAGAGAAAAATAAAAGAATATTAAGAATAAAAGAAGCACCTATTTTGCGGTTACTCAAAAACTGCCAAAGCAGACGGTATGAACGAGTTTTCTGCAAGGCATTCGGCTTGCCACCAAGAACGCTCCTTGAGATCAACAAAAGTGGACAAGTGCGAGTTGATCTGGCAGGTAGAGGGTTCCGTACGTTGAATATGTTACCATGTTTTTGTTAAATCTGATCCAAACTAGTTTGTGGTAACTAAAATAATTTATCCCAAGAACAAATTTAACATTCCAGTTGGGAAAAAAACATGTTCTCCCATACATTCAAACGGCAAATGTAAATTTGTACGCACAGTATTACTGTTTATAAACATTATAATGTACAGACAAAAGTTTTAATGTTTAAGTCGAATGAAAAAATGAAAATTGTACTATTTCCTAGAAAGTTTCCTTTGGATTACAAACAAAAGGGGCCTATGTATATGAGCGTTAATATAGTATACCTATAGTGTACAGACTTGACATTGAAGGATTTCTTTTAGTTTACTAGAATATTATAATATTAAATTAGTAGAAAATTCTGTTTTTAAGAAAACATAAGTATTGCTTCTATACAGTGATAAACTATTTTTCCAGCTGAGTCCTATCTTCTCTTACACATAATAAATACTGAATATGGTATTTTTTTCCTCCAAGAAATGGTAGAGCTGCTTATGGTTGTGGTTGTAGTGGTTGGAGTAGCAGTGTCTAGTTTGCGTATAAGACACACAACTCCATAGTGAGTATCGGTCTTTTAACCGAGACTCAGAGCAAATGGGTAAAGCGAGGTTGAAGGCTTCATTTGTTCCCAATAGCTACTGTAGTTTGTTTCACTTTTTTAAAATATAAGGTTTCTTGTTTAGTTCCCAGTCGAAAATAGGAGCCAGATATTTCGCTCTGTCGGAGAAGGCTATGTTGGTTGGTAAATGTAGAAGCTTTTCCAACTTTTTTCAAAACGACGCTGTTTATCTTGTTGTTAAAGCAGATTGATATTAAAATACGCTTGCAAACTTTTGTCTGGTTATCTAAAACCTGTGAGCATACACCAGTTTTCATGAAGCATTATGAAAACATGAAGTAATTTAAGCACGTAGTAGGCTATTTTGAGTGATTCAATTATTCAACTTTCGGTTATTGCTTTTTGAAACGGATTTTTCAACGACCTTCGTTAACCTTGGCTTTAACCAGCTGATTTGTTCAGCCTAAAGTTTCTCTCTTCTAACAGTTTCTTAATGTGTAGATTTCCGCGGATGCGTGTACATTTTATTAGATCGTAACATTTTCATTTCCGTTGCTATCATTTTTGTTTTTTTTTTTCGTATCTTATATATTAAAGATTAATTACTATACATATCTCTAACTGAAAGGTATAATTGAACGCTCTTTATATAGTTTTCTGAATAATGACAGTTTGCGCGCTTTTTATTTCTGCCTTTTTGATGAATTCGATGTTCTTATAAATTTTCTTATTAAAATATTAAGTTGGTTTACTTAGGTGGAAGACCATGTTATAAAACAAGTGCGATAAAATCAATTACATATATTAATAAATGGTTTTATGTATTATATTTAAGTCAATAAAAAATTTAATTTGAGAAATGTTGATTGAACGAAGAGATCAAGTTAATTGTTGATAATAATGCGCTTAATAAATTATTTGACCCTTTTAGAAAAGAATGATTTTTTCTTATCTCTTCAAAACATATTTGTTTAAAAAGTTTAGTCGTTCATATTTGGGACGCCACATACCTATACATATACATACATATGTAAGAAAGGCTGAAAGCTCGCTTATAAATTTTGGTGAATGCTAAAATAATTTATTGGAGAAAAAAAGTCGTATTTTTCCAGTTCATCTTAGTTATATATACATATATATTTGAAAAAAATAAAAATTAGTAATCGACAAAAACAATGTTGCTGATTAGTTTGTTGGCATTTCTAGTATAAAGACGAAATTGAATTCGCGCTCGATATACATAGTTTAGGAAAACTAAAGCGTTGATTTTAAGTCTGAATAGGATCAAAATTTATTATTATGGCTGTCTTGTTCATGGACTGTAATTTGTCTTCTTCAAGTTCTTTGCAAGAAAGAGATTTGTGTTTTATTAATGTTTTATTTAGTCACTGCACTGTTTTATTGTGGTCACTGCACTCTCAACTCAATAGTTTTCTTGCGGACTACATATGGATATGAATCCCTTCATTCATTGTTTTCTGTTAAGAAAACAGCCCCATGATGTTTCCTTTTATAATTACAAGATCTGTTTCAAATTAGTCAGCACGATTCTAAAATCAGTTCTGGTAATTATACACTTTCGCAGTCACGTGTTTCTTTTTTTAAAATGTTCGTTTTTATTGAAATATTTAAATCATCTAAATAAAAGATTTCGAATAGTTTTTCAGTTTTGAATTCTAAAGAAAATAACGTTTATAACTTTTTTTCACGTTGCACAATTGATATTTTATATTCTTTTTTCGTAATCTATGTAAAAAAAAAAGGAAAAAATTAAAAAAGAACCTGGGTTTTTTTATGTAGATTACGAAGAAAAAATATAATAAGAAGATTTGGTGGTACCGTGAACTCAGTGAGGTAGGTCTAGTTTTGCATTTTTTATCGCTAAAAAACCAGGTGACCGCGAAAGTTTATACTTACGTCGTAAAAAAGCCGGATATACTTTAATTAAACTTTAATAAACGAATAACCAAATAAATAAACAATAAGCCCACTCTTACAAAATCTGAATCGATATTTCATATTTTCTTGGTCAAAGGTTTGGTATTATGAACCAATATTTAACATTTGATACTGTTAAATAAATGTTGAACAATACAAATTGTCAAAAAGTTGTTTGTTAAATAAAATTATTCTTCTGTCTATTTGTAACTTTTAAAAATATATTTAATCAAATCCTTTAAAAATATTTTAATGTATCTTTATTTTATATATAGGAAATACTCAGCGAATCGGAAGAACTTAAACCATCACATAAAGAGATTGAGGCGCTCTCAAAATCAATCGTCACATTCCTTGGGAAAGTTCACAAACCCTCGGCGGAGGCCATTCAGGCCAAAGTGGATAACATAGTTATTCAAAATTCAAAGTAAGTAAAGATATTACAAACAAAAAGATATACATATAGTGTTTTGAAATATGTACAAATATATTTTGGTGACTGTTTGTTTAAGTATTTAGTGCAGTTTTATATAGCAACAAAAGTAATAACAGTTGTCTTGCTACTAATTCATATGAAAATGCATAAAAAAATCGTTTCTGTTCTGAGTATAGAATAGAAAATAGAAAAAATAAAATTTCTATACAAATAATATATTTTAATATGAAGTAATTAAATACATTGAGTGACATTTACTCTATTGTTTCCACATCATGTTGAAAAGTGCAATATCAAATAATGACATCTTAATAAATATTAGATTTCATTTGGAGCGGGTTTTGTAATATGCTAAAGATAAAAACTCCTCGCTTACAATTTTCTCGTAAATAGACAATGGTTACACTTTTATGTTCGGGAATAATGCGAATCATACAAATAGGATTTGCTTTGGGTAAAGTTTAAAAAGTAATGTTTTTATGAAGTACTGCAATCTTCTGCTCTAGTTGCGTATTAAGCTCCAAGTTTACGTTCCAAGATAATTGCGTTCTACGTTTTAATGTTCATTATTTATATGTTCTCAAAAAAGTAAGTTAAATATTAAATTCAACGATCATACGAAATCAGTCAACCGTCACCATTTGGAATCGTACCCACTCATTAAGGAACGTTACCGTTAAATTAACACATCTGAACTCTTTGATGCAATTAATTGGCTAGTTTTATTTGGGCATGAACCTTTTTTAATTCAAAAGTTGTATTTCCATTATTTATATTGTCCTTAAAGCGGAAGCTCTTTCCTGCTAGCTGCTTTTTATTATTATTATTATTATTATTTATTTATTAGCAATTAGTTCAAACTAAACGCTAACTAAAACTAATAAGCATGAGCTGCAATGGCTATCGGTTTTAATTTAAATCTTAGTGGTTTAAATATTCAAATTGCATATTTTAACTATGTTACAGATACGGTTAATGTTTTCCGGTGAAAGGTCTCGTAACGATTCATGTGGAGTAGTATTGGTTTTTAGCATGAGTTTAAATAGTCTGGAGGATGGGCAGTCTACTAGCCCAAGTAGGTGCGTCCTGTCGACCGTTAGAGAGCATGTGGGGCAGGTTGGTGGTGTTTCTTTTGTTAAGAGATTTTGATGGGTTGTGCAGGTATATTCTAGTCGTAGTCGGACAAAAGTCTGTAATTGATAATTGATGGTCTTGATATAGCTGGGTAATTAAGGAAGGACCTTTCCGAATTAATTGACGTGTAGTGGTGTCTGTATAAGGACCAATCTCCTAGCAATTGTGCCTTCTTGCTGAAATGTTGGAAAAGGAAGACTGGGCTATTGTGAGCATGTTAGGCGGCACGCCGATGCTCATTTCCCAAAATCCCAACATGGCTTGGTATCCACATAAGTCTAAATCTGTTTTGAATCTTATTAGATAGTCTAATTTTGTCAATCACTTCGGTTCTGTAGTTGGGGTTACTTATTGCATTTAGTACCGAAAGACTATTGGAACATATTACATATTTCCCTTGTTTGTTCGAAAGTTAGGCCAGAGTCTTAAGAATGGAAACAGCTTCGGCGGAGAATATAGAAACAGATTGGGTTAAAATGCCATTTACATATGTGGAAGCAAAAGAAGCACCAGATTTAGTTTTGGAGCCATCTTTGAACTCTAAAGTCAAGCCTCTATTCTTTGATTCTACCGAAATAGTTGCTTATTAAATTATTTGTTAATATTAATAATTATTTAATTATGATATTGTGTATACACTGTAAATTTTAGATTATAATTACTCGTATATTTTCAAAAGCAAATATAAATTTTATGTAACAAGTCGGAAAGTTAAAATTTGACGTTAAGAGTTAGGGTTACGAATGCCGGTAATGAAACAGTCAGAGTTAACTTTTTATAATTCTAATATAAATAGGAAATAAGAACTTAAGTTCGAATATATGTTTATTGAGTAAGATGTTTCTTTATGTACTCGTATGTAAATATATAAAGTTCTGTCTGTAACTAGTGCCAAGATAAGTCTTATTTCATTTAATAAGACTTTTTGTAAGCTTAGTATCTAATAGTTTTAGTGCCAGACTTACAAAATGAACTTTATTATGCATACAGCAATGCCTATAGCGAAATTGTAAGCTGTACTTGTATATAAGACATTTATACTCGTAATAATTATTAATTTGGTTGATGTATATATTAAACCTTGTTCAGTTAAAAGCAAATGCATGTGTCAGGGAGGGACGAAGTTTGGAAGGGTCTGTAGTTTCTAATTCGTTTTTGAATTGAAAGAGATGATGTGTACCTAAAGAAAATGTGTTATTATGCTGAATAAATGCCATTTTTGTGCGAGTTAGTGTAAAGTTAGTCCAAAACCTTGTTTCATCAAATAAACTTGAATACTTTTGAAATACGAGTATGTAAATATAAACAGCTATCGCGGAATTGAAAGCGAATGGTTAATTTTTTTTGTTATCTGCTCGTTAGCCAATAGGTGCGTTCACATTGTACGACAAATCGTACGACCTGGTCGTACTTTGTCTGATAGACCAAAATGTTCTACGTCGTACAGTGTGAACGCTCTTATGACGGTCGTTCAGATCGGTCGGTCGTATGATAGTTGAACCTTTTCGTTTGGTCGTTTTCGTTTATGACTTCAACGAGCGAGCATCTGCGCGGAAGAAAGAAAATAATGTCCAGTTCAGATAAAAAGTTTTTTTCTCTTTTTCTCTTCATTCTCAATATTACATCTATTATCAACACTACAGTCGGTCGACCATGTAGTACAATGTGAACGTAGGACAGATTTTTGGTCGTACGATTTGTCGTATATTGCGAACGCCGCTTATGGCATGCAACACAAAAACCGGTGCGCTTATCTAGTGCATACCTTTTGTGGTAAATTGATAAAGTGGTGTTTTATTTTGTTGCTGTTATTTTTCTATCAACATTTTTTTTAATCTTATCAGTTATTTATAAAATTGCATGGTAGTAAGTACAAATATAAAATAAAGACTAAAATGAAAACTACATACTTACGAGCACCAATGTTTCTTCAATTTAATCGTATGTGTACATTCATGCATATGTAGATAGTAAAGCTTGTACATTGACATTTGTAATTTTCAAATTTGCTTAAAGCGAATAAGCAGATCCTTAAAAAAATAATCGAATATTCTTCAAACTACTACATTGGCAAATAAAGGCGTAATTTCAAATAAACAAAACTGAACAAGCAGGAAGTGTGAATAAATAGAAAACAAAATTTTATTGAAGTTATGTCATACGGTATATTGGTACATGATGATGATTTCATTTTTCATTTACTGGCTGTCGCAAAGACAATAAGAGCGAAAACTTGCATACATATATCAGCTATGTATATACACATGTTCAGATGTATTTAAAAAATTCTCCCAAAATTTAAATAAAAAAAACAGTTCTTTTTAGCTGAGTCTCAAATAAAGCTAACTGCAATAAATATTGATGCAAATTTGTTTCCGTTTAATGGAACAGTAACACTGGTAGTCTGGATTTTAGTCAGTCTATATGTAATCTAAAAGTTTCTGTAAGTCTAAAGTAAGTACTTGCAGAACATGAGTGAAAACTTTTGTACCCAAATAAATATGATCTTATAGTAGTGACATCAGTAGAACACAGTTAAAGATAATCAACTCACGAATAAAGTTAAAAAAAAAAAATTTAAATTGTTGTACCATTTAGTGAACACAATTACAAAAGCTCTCCCACACACTATCGTCTAAACATCATCAAAATTATACTAAAAAGCTTTTCGTCTATCTGCTGACCCTACTTAACAATTTGTTTCATTAACAATTCAAGTTGTCTGCAACGAAAATCTATTTTTAATTTAATAATAAGAAACATATACCTATACTAGTATTACATGTGTAGTTATGAGTGATATATATATAAACAAAAGTTACAGCCACAAGCAAAACGTAGTTTTTTGTAATTGTCTCTTTTTATTGCTATTGGAGCTCTCAGCTGGAGATATACAGCACCAATTTTACCAAATTGTTAGTCGCCTTCGATTCAGCACGTACACTAACGCTTTAATTCTTATTTAGGATGTGCCTTTTCGTACTTTCTGCTACAGTGACTAATAATAAATTGCAAGTTCGTTCGTTTCTCTCTGCTAGTATTCAACTTAAATCTTATTTTTATATTATGGCATTTTTGCGTTTTTTTCTCTTTTTTCTATTCCTTTGCTTTCGTGTGGCACACACATTTTTTGGGGTTGGCCTTCTCAATTGATAGGCAAAATAACGAGAATTCAGAGGAATCGACAAACGATGTTTTCAGTTTTAATTATAACTTAGCAATAAGCGGACGTGAAAGACTGGATGGCTGGAAACAGTTGCATAGAAATTAAAGAAGAGCGCAAAAAAAGAAAAAAGGGAATTCAAATAATAAAACGGATTAACAAAAGGCGGAAAATATATTTTACAAAAGGATAATTTTATTTGCTGTTTATTTGAATACATATATTTTTATATATTATTCTATTTTTTTTTTCTAAGTAAAAAGGTCTTTAACTTCAATTGTCGTCAGAAGCGAAAGGTTTGTTAGTTTGCCGGTATTTTAACATTGTATGTAGTTTTGAATTTTAATTTTTGATTAGCATTTAAAGCGATTAAGTCATCAGTAGTATTACGCGTGCGAGGTCGTTTAGTTATTTTGCATTTCCAAGGCAACTATGTATCGAGACGATAATGACACATTTTGTATTTGTATATTTATATTTTTGTGACAAGACTAAGAAAAAAAAAAACAACAATGTGTTTATTTAGTTTTTTTAAAATTCCTTCAATTAAAAAGATATAATGAAATTAATTTTTAAAATTGTATTTTCATGAAAAAAGTATAATATAATAATATAATATAATTGGCAGTTATCCAAGCATGCTTATTTTTGATGTCTAGGAAGTAAAGACCACATGACGAAATTAATGCATTGATGAAGTATTACGCACGTTCATATATAGCCAGCGTGTGTCATGGTAGCTAGTATATTTTATTTTGTTTAAAATCTGATACACAGAATACATGAATTAAAATAATTTTTAACTAAAAATAAAAACTGAGAAACAATCAAGAATGTAACATTTACTAGGCATAAGCATGAACTTTATTTATATTATAAAGATTCTTCGTCAGTTTAAAAAAAAAAAACTAAAAATAAACACGATTGAGTAGAATTTGCTTTGAAAAAAAGTATATACATGTATATGTATATGCATATATTTTCTATACTTATTACGTCTTCACTAAATTCACAATTTGTCCTTTAAATGCTATTTTTGTTCAATTTAATAAAAACTTGAAAAAAAAGAAAGGGGGATAAAGAAGATCTAATAAATACCTAATCTTATTTTTTTAAAGAACAAATTTCAGAGGCAAACGCAAATACTAAAATGTATTTCTACAATTTTAATAGATTTTAAGTAAATCATTAAGACGTAAATAGCTGTTCCATTATGGTTTAACAATATTCTTCGAGTTAGGCGAGATAAAAGTATGCATGCACATGTGCGAGTAGAAACAAGACGCGAAAATACCAAAATAAATTTTCCTGTTGGAAAATAAGTACGATGCGGAAAAAAAAACTTCGCAATTTAACGTTGAAGAATACGTATTTTTCAAAAGCTCTTTATTTGAATACATCGCATTTAAAAGGCGGAATAAGATATTTTGTTGAAATTTGTTCCCATAATTTTTTTATTTGTTTGAATTTTAAAATAAATCCATCTAAGTTATATCTTGTTTAATTGTTTCTATTTTGTTTTTGTAGATTGAACGATACGCTAAAAGATAGAGACCAAAAGGTTAGCAAGGATTTGGAAGAAATTGAAAGCTATTTCAACCTTATATCTAAATTGCAAGATAAATTTAACACGCTTTTGGAGAAAATCAGCGAGATACATGTATTTGATTCGAATATTAAAAGAATAGAAGAAGATCTTAATCAAATACAAGTAGCTGTAAATCAGACGGTAGAAGAAGGAAAAAAATTGATAAAAACCACTCAAGAAAAGTACCTTAGGCAACAGAATCTAATTCCAACAGATATATTGCAGGAATTTACGTCTTTAGAGTTGCTCTCTGAGAGAGTACAAGGCGACATGGATACAAAACAGAGAGATTTTAAACGTGCAAAAACGGTTCGTACTGAGTACTTAACCGGCGTAGATGAGATTCAAACATGGCTACAAAAAGCTGAAGTTCAAGTACAAGATCGCACTTTGGAGCCAGCGCAATTGAAAGAAGTTCTTCACAGAGTAAATCAAGAAATCAGTGGAATTCATGATAAATTCAATTTGGTTAAGAGTAATGGCGGTGTGATAATTGAAAATTGCCGAAACAATGAAGAGAAAATTTTGGTACAAAATACAATTGATCAACTAGCGCAACAATTGGGACAAGTTCGGTCTTGGTTAGAAGAGAAAAAGCAGCAAGTTGGTGATAGTATGGATGCATGGACTAGATTTATGAACTTATATCAAATAGTGATGACATGGGTGGCTGAGAAAAGGGCATTCCTCGCAGAACCACTTGATTTAAGAACTTTACAAGAAACACGCCAAAAATTAAATGATTATTCAAGCGGTGTTAAAAGTATTAAGCCAATTGTAAAGCATTTGAATGAAATGGATAAAGAATTGGAACATATTAGCCAAGTGACAACTGTCGGTGATCTCAAAGATAAATTACAGGAGGCAGAAGAAGCGAAAATAGAAGTTGAGGCTGTTTTATTAGAAAGGGTAAAACTCTAGCAAAGCGAAAATTTAATTTCAAAGTTAATTTGGGTAATATTTCAACTGTTATTTTTTTATTTTTATTTTGCCTTTAAGAACGCATTACTGCAAGAAACTAGCGAAGAATGGGATCAATGTGAACGTAAAATTAAGGACATTCGTAGTTGGATTGAAAAGACGAGATCGTATTTGGATTCAATTCAGCTTCAGAAGAAACCACTTCGTGATCAATTAGGTTACTGTGAAAAGACTGTTGCCGATATAAATGTGCAAAAGACCAAACTAAGACTTTCAATAGAAAAACTTGAAGTAAGGCAACAACAGTTAGAATCATTCAAATTCTTAACTGAGATATTATTTTTTTGTTTTGTTAATTATTTTAATAGGTTCATTTCCGGTCTGGCATTGGTGGTGATCCACGTCTTAGTGAAAATGTTGATGATAAACTGAGAGTCCTAACCGAACTTAATGATTTAGTTAAAACCAAATCAAGTAGTTTGGAAGAGACACTTGGTCAAATTGACATTTATCAGCAACAGATGCAGTCCTTAAGACAAAAAATCATACAAGAAGAACAGCAATTACGTCTATTATTGGCCCCAACATATCTTCCCCATGACCGGGAACAAGCCTTGGTTGAACAACAGGTACGTTTTTAAAAAAAAAAAACATAAAAATAGTTAGGATTTCAAGATAGAGAATGTTAGGATTACTTAGGAATGCACAGGTGGATGAATAGGTTCAAATTTCAAGTATTAAATATGATATCTTTACATAAAATAAAATCACTAAATTTAAAGTTACATATATCATTTGTGTTAACGTTTGCTGTTTTTTTTTATATATACATTTATATTTCGTATGTATACGAATACATTTCATTCCATTGCTCATTTGATTACAAGGCAATAATCCTAACTGTGCGAAGTTTCAACTGCTATAAAGAAAGCAGCTACCAGTTATTTAATGTATCACAGCAATTTTACACACATATTCGACGAGATAGAAAATTCTTAGAAATTGAAGCAAAATATGCACTTCCAAATATTTTTAAACATTTTAAGGCATGTCACATGAACGAAATTCGTATCAGATTAATCTGAAAATTCACAAAAAAAGGATTTAAAAATTAGCGTTTTTAACACCATGAATAAGTTTGTGTTTGTCTAGAAAGTTAATCTTGCTATAAATCAATATATTATGGGAAAATGTATGACGGATGAATAAAAAAAACGTGGAAGTCATTTTGTTGATTTATTGTTTTGTTTATATTTCATATACATATATGCATACTTGTTTAATATATAAAAGGTACTTTATTAAAAAAAAAAAACACACACACACACATTTCGATTGCAATCACCAATTTGGTTTTAATGTAGGATAGCACTTCCGAGCGTGAATTCTTAGATGTAGTAGCTATTGATGTGGTGATGGGTTCTACTATAGTTGGTTTCTCCTTTGTACTTAAATTCTACAACCTGTTCTCATTTCATATCATCGCCACATACACACATTTATCTTAAAATAGCTTTTTGATAATAAAACTATGTAAAGTTTGGTTTGTTTTGGTTTTATTATTACTTAGTATCTCGAATATAGATTTTTTTTCTCTTAATTTATCACTTATTTAATCATTTTATTTTATTTACTTTCATTCTTTTCCATTTTTATTTCCGTTTAAAATAATGGTGTTGTTGCTCTTCTAAAAAAAAAAAAAAAAACAATACGTACGAATATTCATAAAATATATACAAATACTTCAACTTTTTACAAACACTTACTGCTTGTTACTCGCAAACATTTTACAAAAACATTTTACACTAATTTATATGTTTTTCCCCATGACACATTAATTCTTTTTTGTTTTTATAATTGTACTAACCATTTAATTTTGTCATAACAATGTTGCATTGTCTAACATAATAATGACTTCTTCTCTGGTATCTGGGTGCTATTTGCCAATACATGATGTTTGTTTTAAACAAATTTTTAATTATCATTTAATTCGCTTTAAAAGGCATGTCGGGAACGCGTAAAAAATCTCTATTCAAAAATAACTGCTCGCAATGAGCGCATCAAATTACTTATACATCGCGGCACCCCGGATGATGCTATTTTAGATAAATAGTTGACTGTAGTTATAACTATACATTTTTATCATCTACATTTTATAAAAACAAGAAAAAATGATAAAAAGAAAGTTTAATTTAATGTACTTACAACTAAAGAAGAGGGTAATTAATATTTTATAATAGACTAGGTATTTTTTTTTTGAGGGAAATATGCCTACAAAAAAAAAGCATATAGGTATTTCTAAATTTAATATGTAAAGCATGTTTTAATATATGCTACTTCCCATAGAAGACAAACGCTTCTTAAGATATTACTTCTATGTCAAGCAGCAAAAAATAAAAAACAAAATAAAATAAAATAAATATATGCGAAGCACAAAATGAATATAAAATGAGGTTTTATTTATGATAAACGACTAGGTAAACTATGTAGGTTGTTAGCTAGGATAGGGAAATGTTATATCTTCAAACATATATTTTTATATCGATCTATCCTAACCAATTTGGCACATCTCTTCAATTCCATTTTCCACGCGCAGGCTGTTCGAACAACAATCGAAGATATGAAACAAAAATATGATGCGATAGCCGCATTATCCTGTACCCTGGATCCTTATTCAGTGGTAACAACATCACCAGCTGTATCTATGTTACTGAAACCATCGAAGTTGGGATTTACTTACGCGGAAGTGCTGTCGGGTAGATCAAGTCCTTTAAATTTTGTTACCGATCAACCCAACGAGCAAAGCACGAAACCTCATAAAGCTTCTTCAATTAATATAACGCCGGAGCAGCAACAACAATTTGAATTACCATCTCAACAAGAACAACTGTCATTATCATTGCAACCGGAGGAATCGTTTGTACCGATAAGCATTACACCCATTGAAACACAACTACAAATTGAACAACAACAACAAGAACAGCACCCACCAATTCAACAACCACAACCACAACCACAACCACAACCACAACAACAACAGCATCAAGGAAAACTGGAATCCACTCAAATAGAAAATTTATCTATTTCACAAGATAACGTAGAGATTCCTAATGTAGATAAAAACAATTTAAATCAATTTGTGTCTCAGCGATTCATTGAGTCGCAATCGTCAACGGACACTGAGCAATTCATTGCACATGAAAAATTATCTGAAGATCACCAAAGAAGAGAGTCAAGGCGAGGTAGATCTCCCAGAAGGAAAAATCTCTTAAGAAAAAAATCAGACGATACATTTAGTTTACAATCGAACTTAGATCAAAATAGTCTCAATGTTCCTGCTGAATCACGGGCTCGCTCAAGAAGTCCTATTTGGTGTCCAGGATCAACTTCCTATGCAGAAGTTCTTCGTGGTGCTGAATTAGAAAAACAGCGACAAGAAGCGCTTTTACAACAACTAGAAAGAAAACAGCAACATAAACAAGAAATAATGCTGGATTCTGTGACGCATAAATCTGATAGTTATAAAAATGAAACAGTCTTTTCTGAATCACAAATGAATTTGCCAAATTACGATATTCCACAACAACAGATAGTTGAAAATGTATCTGCAATGCAGCCTGCATATCCAGAAGCATCGAGCTATCAAGAAGAATCTTACGAAGTCTATCAACCTGAACAATCAATGCAAACAGCTATAGCTGCAAATCAACCTTCGTGGCAATATTCCACTCAGCAAGTGCAGCCAAATTACTTTGAGCAAATACTACAATATCAACCACAACAAAATGCTGCACAACCTAACTACGGCAGTTACAATTTAACGCAGTATCCTCCAGGGTATCAAATTATTAGTCAAACTATGACAGGTTATTATCACACCCAACCACCAAGTATTGATACATACCAATATCAAAATACAGGTACAAATGTACTCTATTCTGAACAACCCCAATTATTTTATTCACAAGTTGAAGCTATACCATTAGACGTTGGTTCGGCTTCCATTCCCACATACCAGGAATCACAACAGACAACACGCTCTGATATTCCTTCAGATACATTAAAAGAGCAAAAATTCCAATATCAAAACATTCCAACTACTACATCATCTTCATCTACATTAATCAATGAGAATGTTACCACACTTGCGTCAATAATGCAAAGTACAACTCAAACACCACCATATGAAAGCGATCACGATAGAGTTATGTATCAAAAATTATCAAGTACTTCTGCTATTGATATGGAAACTCGTCCTGATATTACATTTGGACAGTTTGGAATAAATGAAATTGATGTTGAAATAAGCAAAGATTCTAGCCCAACAGAGTTTGTGCAGTCGGCAACACAATTTGAAGTACAAGTGCCAGATAATGAACATTTACAAGTTTTACCTTCGGCAATCCAGATAATGCAAGATCCTATCCCACAAATGGAGCTCGTAGTTCATTCTCCAGTTGAAACTGCAATAAATAAGCCAAATAACATGCAGGGTAGCACCTATGCAGAAGTATTGTTTGGCGTAGTAAACAATCAAACCAAACCAGTTTTCCAGCCATCCAGCGGTCAACAACAAATACGACAAAGATCGTTAATTAGTTTAAGAGAGGAACAGAAACATGATACTTCGAAAAGGAACAAAGCTGAAGCGATGATTATAAATCAACCGACAAAATATGTTCGAGACGAACTGCAACCAACTGTATCTACGAATACGACCAGGCAACGAACAAAGTCTCCTTCTGTGGACTTTAAGGAGGTGCATAGAAGAGAGGACGTACACGCTCCAATACCCAAACCTAGGTCTCGTTCTATAAAGCAAATTGATGTAAGGCAGGTGCCACTATCAAAAACGAAAGACATACAACCTACAAAGTTAAGTAGAAACGTAGAGGCAATTGTTTCTAAAGAAACAACAACTACTACGAAATTTACAACTAAAACAAATGTTGCAACAAGAAGCGATAGCAAGGAAAAGGAATCTTCCTTAAAAGCTCAGCCAATACATAAGGGGAGAACTGAGCTTAAGGAGGTAGAAAATAAAACTATTATTCACAAACCTAAAGAAGACGGCTTAAGTATTGAAAGTAGATTAGCTGATGCTGAACCATGTGTATCAGCTTTGAAAGGAGAATCAATTAAAGCAAATAATGAGGAGAAGGAAATTAAGCGAAAAAAACAAAGGAAATCCCGCAAAAGAAGTGAACCGGATGTTGATAAATATGAGGATAACAATTTCGAGAAGGCTCATAAAACGGAGCACATAGAATTAAAGGAAAGTTCAATATCATTGGATGATAATAATGCACACCACTCAAAGAAAGCGAAAAAAGGTAAAAAGAATAAGAGTGAGATTAAAGAGTCAATAGAAAGAATGATCGAAAGTGAGAAGTCCGCTAATAGAGAAAGTAGAATTGCGGATCTTTTAGCAGTTGAAAATACAGATAGTCCAGTTGCCGACTTGAAACCGTCCAATATCACTCACCAAGTTACTAAAGTCGCTAAAGACAAAAATATACCAACTGAATCCAAAATTATCGAATCTGTTAAACAAAATGAAAGTGAAAATGTTATAGTACCTACAACAAGTACAGTAACATCAACTCTTATAATCGAACCAAAAACCGTTCAGATAAGAGAAATTATTGATGAAGTTTCACCCTTCCCTAAGGAAAACATCAACAATGTAAACCAAATGTTAAAAGATGCCGATGTATCTATTTCCAATCCTATTGATATCCAAAGCGGTGTTGTTCGCACAAAAATTGTGAAAACCAAGAAGGTTATCAGAACTATTAATTCTCAAGGAGAAAAAGTATATGAGAGTGTAAAGGATGAGAAACCTCAAATAGTAGAATCCATCAGTGAACTGCAAGTTTCGAATCCTCAATTAGAAAATTTAAACAAGTCACCACTTTTAAATGTTGAAAGTGAAGAAGAAACGTCAAACGCGACAGAAGTTCAAAATAAGGCTGTAGCAGGCGTTTACAAAACGACTGTAACAAAGACTAAAAGAATAGTAAAAAAAATCAACTCAAAAGGTGAAGAGGTAATTGAAAGTATAATTGAAGATGAGCCTCAAATTGAAACACATGTATCAGACGCTTCAAATATAACAGTTTTCGAAAATCAGCCTACTGTAAATACATCAACAATAGTTTCCGGAGGAAGTGTTGTAAAAACGACAACCACAACAACGACAAAAATAACAAGAAGTACCAAATCAGATGGCGATAGAATTATCGAAAACGTTTATTATCATAGTCCAGTAGTAATAACTGAGACAAAAAGCAGTTCTGAAAGCCATTTGCCTTTAGATGTAAAAGAATACAACACAGATAAGAAAGTAGAAGGTTCAGTTACCACCATACAACAAAATTTATCAGCGGAACAAACTCCTTTTATTGAAAGCGTTATTCAGCAAACCGTTTTAACAACACCGGAGTTAGAAACTTCAGACAACGTGGTTAATACTTTACAGCAAGAATTACAATACAAATTAGATTTAAATAAGTCAGCTAAAAAAACAGTCGCAGTTCAAGAAAACATTCAACCAGACATTAAAAGATTAAGTGAATCTCAGGTTGATATTAATCCAACAGACTCGGTTCTAAAACCAATCGATTCTCTTGGAAGAGACTTTCCGTTAAAGAGATCAGAAATTTCTCACAAAAGTTTTGCAGAACAAAATATTCAGCAGGAGAAAACAGTGCTTGAGAATTTAACTGAAAGTGAACCCAATACAGGGGTAATAGACTTTATCCCAGTTGATTCTGCACTTTCGGATGACGTAGTTCATCTATTAAATGTAAAAGATCAAGGACCAACTAAAAAATTGGAATATATGGAACGAATTGGAAAAGGCGATATTTTGCCGAATGAAGCCGACAAAACAGATGCAGTTATTAAGACCTTCAATATCATCACTGAAGAAATACCTATATCACCTAAAACTAGTCAGGAAGGTTTTTCTTCGATTAGTTCAAATGTTATCCAGGGCAGTGTTGTTAGAACAACAACGGTTAAAACTAAAAGAATTGTTAAACGCATAACTTCGGAGGGAAAGGAGATAATTGAAAGTGTAATTGAAGACGAGCCACAGATTGAAAGAAAAACTGAAAGCTTTGAATCACGGCCAGATGTTGGTTTTACATCGGGATCACCGTCCAGTGCTTTCGAATCAGAAGTGCATCCTGATTTTGAAGTAGGAGCTGCCACCCAGGAAGACCCTTATTTGCAAATTCATGCCACTCAGCCAGAAGAATCGTCTGTAAAATCAATTTCTCAAGGTAGCATAGTTAAAACTACAATTGTTAAAACGAGAAGAATTATAAAAAAGATAACTTCTGATGGTAAAGAAATTATTGAAAATGTAATAGAAAATGAGCCACAAATTGAAACAATTGTAACTGAACTGCCTTCAACGGCTAAGAGTTCGACACAATTTCTAGATGAAACAGAAATCAAGCAATCAGAAAGTATTGACAAACTACAGATTGAAGATGAGGATCAAAATGCACAAAATGTACAAATCGCCAAATCAACGATTTCAACGTATTTAGTCAATGAGGAACAACCATTGAAGGAAGAAGTCATACATTCACAAGAAAGACCTATTGATATTTGTAAACAAAGGGATATCAAATCGGATGAAGTTAAAGATACAAAAGAAACTTTAAATATCATTGACGATATGGAAGATGGGGTTCAAATTGTTTGTTCAGCGAAGGCTTCAAATGAGAATATTATTAAAAACAATGAACCGAAAAGCTATACAATTGAATTAACGAAAAATCAAGATTGCGAAGACTTCAACAAATCGACAACCACAACAAGATTAACGACAACTACCCAGTACACTACTGTTACGACAAAAAATACTCAGGCCCATAATGCAGGTCAGATAGACATTTTTGATGAAAATGAAAGCCCTATTTTAGTACCTCAGAATAGAATACAGAAAATATCTTTGATTACTCATGAGGAAAAACTCAAAAAACCACTTGTTCAAATGCATATGCAATTACCTGACGTTACCCTTAAAATTACAAAAACAATAACTGAAGGTAACGATTCCGTTGAGAAAAATTTAGAACAATCTGAACTTTCGGTCATTGATATTAGGGAAAATAAATTGGAACAATTTGAAGATCAAGATAAAGTTATTAATGATACTAAGGAAGAGAGTAGGGTTAAGCAAGACACTATTAATACAAAATTAAATGTTAACAAACCTACAACTGACGACTTACAGACTTTAGAGATGTTTAAATCTCACAAAATATCTGATATGCCAGATGACTTGACTAATGAAGAACAAGAACTTTTTGAAGAAATTCAAAAGAAACTTTCAAAAAAAGACAAAAAGAAACGACCAACAATCCCTGAAGAGTTTCGTAGAGATAGTAACATTTACGACCCCACATTGGTTGTAACAGAGGATAAAGCACTTGTATCCGAAATTCATACTGGTGCATTAGGGTTCAGAGAGAATGAAAGTGAAGTTTTTCTTAATCAGGAGAAAAAACAGCTAGAAAATAATGTGCATAAACTGCAACAATATAATGTAGCATCAAATATTTCAATAGAATTATATGAGAACTCAAACAAACCCTATGATAATTCTGATTTATCAAAATTGGTGGAAACTTATCACGAATTCGTTAGTAATGAATCAAATTCTCTTCCCGAGTATAATATTAAATTCCCGGACGTCCAAGAAGAAGTACAGGCTAATTTAATTCATGTTCCCACTAAAACCGAACCGACAGTTGAATCAAAACTCACTATTAACAACACTGATATTAATAATGTCATAGAGGATATTGATAGGCGCGAAAGTAAAGAAATACAAAGTAGCAATAGCAATAACATATTAACATCTGCTAATCTCGCACCAATATCTAGGCTAGCTACAACTCATGCTATTAATTGTTTTGAAGTGCCACGTTATAATTTAACGCTTTTAAATGGAGCGGAAGCTAGTTACTACAAGTTTTGTGGTAGACAAATAAGAACTGATCCTTCCAATGAAGTTGAATGTAAGATAGTGCTAGATGTAGATGAAAAAGATTTAGTTCAGGTGCAGAAGGAAGAGGTAAGCGTTTCTTCACCTACAGGAGCATCACCCATTTATAATAATTTTGAAGTTCCGAAGTATAATACAGCATTATTAAATATTGCTGAACAACATTATGTCACTTTGATTATGCCAACAAATTTGGAAACTGACACGAAGGACCAATTAGAAGAGAAAAACCAACAAACAACAAATGCAAATGAACTCTCCAAGTTGGATGTGTTGATTTCCAATCTGAAAATTGCGGAAAAGGATAAAATTGTTGAAAGACATGAACTTACATCTGAAACAAAAATTGATGACGTTAAAGAGCAGTCACAACCAATAAAGGCAGTCGCAGTAGTTAATATGAAAGTAAAAGAGACAGTCGAAGTTCCGGTCACTCAATTAATTCCTGAAGACATAGAAATTATTGATAGTAAAATAAGTTTCGATGAAGAACCTGAAATTAAGCAAATAAACCAAACAGAGCCCGAAACAACAACGGTAGAAAGTATAGTTGCAACCGAAATTCTTAAAGTTGTTGCACCAGAAGAAGTTTCAATCTCAGAGGTTCCTAAAGAAATTAAGAAAGTAGATTACGCCGGTCTTCCAGTTGATAAAACAACGGACTTGTGGATGGAAGTTCTCGATGAACCAATGGCGTTCTCTGATGAGGAGGAACCCGTTGAAATAGCCCAGCCGTTGGAACTAAAAGTAGAAGCCGTCAAGGAACAGTCAAAACCAGTAGCGGCTGGCAAAATAGTTAATTCAATAGAAAAGGAGCCAGTTCAGATCCAAGTCATTCAAATGATTTCTGAAACTGAAATTTTTAAACCAGTTACTGCTGAAGAACTTGAAGTTAAACCAACAGCGCAGACAGAGTCACTTACACTACTTGGGAGTGCTGAAACAGCAGAGAATCTCAAAATTGTTGCACAACTTGATATAGTTGAAATTCCAGTCACTGAATTGATTTCTGAGGCCGAAACTAAAAAACCGATTTCTGTTGACGAAACTAAAGTTGAAACAACAGGGCAAATCGAATCAAAACCAACGATTGGGAGTGCTGTAACAGATGACACTATTGAAGTTGTTGCACAAGAGGACATTTCAGTTCCAGCTAAGAAAGTGGACTACGCCGGTCTTCCAGTTGACGAAACAACAGATTTATGGATGGAAGTTCTCGATGAACCAATGGTGCTTTCTGATGAAGAGGAGGCCGTTCAAACAATCCAGCCAGTGGAACTCACAGTTGAAGCCGTCAAGCAACAGTCAAAACCAATAGACCCAGTTAAAATAGTAAATATGGTAGAAAAAGAGGCAGTTGAGGTCTCAGTCACTCAATTGCTTTCTGAGACTGAAACTGTAAAACCAGTTACTGCTGAAGATCCTGAAGTTGAAGTAGCAGGGCAGACTGAGTTGCAACCTAAAGTTGAGAGTGCTAAAACAGCGGAGAATCTTAATGTTTTTACACAACTTGATAGAATTGAAATTCCCGTCACTGAATTGATTTCAGACACCGAAGCTAAAAAACCAGTTTCTGTTGAAGAAACTGAAGTTGAAGCAACAGGGCAAATAGAATCAAAACCAAGAGTTGAGAGTGCTGTAACAGCCGATAGTCTTGAAGTTGTTGCACAAGAAAACATTTCAGTTCCAGCTAAGAAAGTGGACTTCGCCGGTCTTCCAATTGACGAAACAACAGATTTGTGGATGGAAGTTCTCGATGAACCAATGGTTCTTTCTGATGAAGAGGATCCCGTTGAAACAGCCCAGCCGGTGGGTCTAAAAGTAGAAGCCGTCAAGGAACAGGCAAAACCAGAAGCGGCTGGCAAAATAGTTAAAATAATAGAAAAGGATCCAGTTCAGATCCAAATCACTCAATTGGTTTCTGAGACTGAAACTGTTAAACAAGTTACTGCTGAAAAACTCGAAGTTAAACTAACAGGGCAGAAAGAGTCGCTACCAAAAGTTGAGACTGCTGAAACAACAGTGAAGCTTGAAGTTGCTGCACTTAATATAGTTGAAGTTCCAGTCACTGACTTGATTTCTGAGACCGAAGCTAAAAAACCGGTTTTTGTTGAAGAAACTGAAGTTGAAGCAACAGGGCAAATAGAATCGAAACCAAGAGTTGAGAGTAATGTAACAGCCGACAGTCTTGAAGTTGTTGCACAAGAGGACATTTCAGTTCCAGCTAAGAAAGTGGACTTCGCCGGTCTTCCAATTGATGAAACAACAGATTTGTGGATGGAAGTTATCGATGAACCAATGGTTCTTTCTGATGAAGAGGATCCTGTTGAAACAGCCCAGCCGGTGGATCTAAAAGTAGAAGCCGTCAAGGAACAGGCAAAACCAGAAGCGGCTGGCAAAATAGTTAAAATAATAGAAAAGGAGCCAGTTCAGATCCAAGTCACTCAATTGGTTTCTGAGACTGAAACTGTTAAACAAGTTGCTGCTGAAAAACTCGAAGTTAAATTAACAGAGCAGACAGAGTCGCTTCCAAAAGTTGAGTGTGCTGAAACAGCAGAGAATCTTAAAGTTGTTGCACAACTTGATACAGTTGAAATTCCAGTTACTGAATTGATTTCTGAGACCAAAACTAAAAAACCGATTTCTGTTGAAGAAACTGAAGTTGAAGCAACAGGGCAAATCGAATCGAAACCAACAATTGAGAGTGCTGTAGGAGATGACAATCTTGAAGTTGTTGCACAAAAGGACATTTTAGTTCCAGAGATTTCTAAAACAGCTGAGAAAGTGGACTACGCCGGTCTTCCAGTTGACGAAACAACAGATTTATGGATGGAAGTTCTCGATGAACCAATGGTTCTTTCTGATGAAGAGGAATCCGTTGAAACAGCCCAGCCGGTGGAACTAGAAGTAGTAGTAGTCACTGAATTAATTTCTGAGACCGAAACTAAAAAACCGATTTCTCTTGAGGAAATTGAAATTGAAGCAACAGGCCAAATCGAATCGAAACCAAGAGTTGAGAGTGCTGTAACAGCTGACAGTCTTGAAGTTGTTACACAAGAGGACATTTCAGTTCCAGCTAAAAAAGTGGACTACGCCGGTCTTCCAGTTGACGAAACAACAGATTTATGGATGGAAGTTCTCGATGAACCAATGGTTCTTTCTGATGAAGAGGAACGCGTTGAAACAGCCCAGCCGGTGGAACTAAAAGTAGAAGCCATCAAGGAACAGTCAAAACCAATTGCGGCTGGCAAAGTAGTTAAATCAATAGAAAAGGAGCCAGTTCAGATCCAAGTCACTCGATTGATTTCTGAGACTGAAATTGTTAAACCAGTTATTGCTGAAGAACTTGAAGTTAAACCAACAGAGCAGGCAGAGTCGCTACCAAAAGTTGAGACTGCTGAAACAGCATTGAAGTTTGAAGTTGCTGCACAACTTGATATAGTTGAAATTCCAGTCACTGAATTGATTTCTGAGACCGAAACTAAAAAACCGATTTCTGTTGAAGAAACTGAAGTTGAAGCAACAGGCCAAATAGAATCGAAACCAACAATTGAGAGTGCTGTAACAGATGACAATCTTGAAGTTGTTGCACAAGAGGACATTTCAGTTCCAGAGATTTCTAAAACAATTAAGAAAGTGGACTACGCTGGTCTTCCAGTTGACGAAACAGCAAATTTATGGATGGAAGTTCTCGATGAACCAATGGTTCTTTCTGATGAGGAGGAATCCGTTGAAACAGTCCAGCCGGTGGAAGTAAAAGTTGAAGCCATCAATGAACAGTTAAAATCAGTCAAGGTGTTTAATGAGGTTGAAGAAAAGACAGTTAAAATTCCAGTCGTTCAATCAAGTTCTGAGAGTGAAACTACAAATACAGTTGTTATAGAGACTGTTAAAGTTGTTGCACAAGAAGAAATATTAGTTCCTGATGTCAATGTGGCTTCTGAAGTGGGTGATAAAACCTCAATTATTGATTCAAAAATAAAATGTGAGCCAATACAGAAAACAGAGTTTCAAATTGAAGTTAATAATAAAACGACTTCGAACACCACAGAAGATTTGAAACAAGCTATGACTGAAGAAATATTAGTTTCAGATACTTCTGATCAGACTATAGAAACTGATGACATTAAAGATCCCATTGAAAAGCCAACTGACGACACATGGGTTGAGAAAATTGTTGAAAAAGAAAAATTGGAAAAGCCCGCTGAAGTAGTATCAAGTTCAGTTGATGATAGCTTCAATGTTAATTTAACTCGACCTAATATAAATAGTGCGCTCACCCGTACAACATATGAATATAATCTTCCGTGTAAGACACAAATTCAAGTTGAGTATAATCAGCCTTTACAAGATGAGAAATCAGTTATAGATACTTGGTCTAGTGTTCTTGACGATTCTGCTCCACCGAGCAATATTCAAATAGTTTCTAAATTATCAGCTGATGCTCCCGAATTCACTCCATCATTTTTGCGTACTTTGCATGCAAGGGAAACAGTCGATTTTATTACATCTGAAAGGCATGCCAATACAGCAGGCCCTCAGGAAGTGCACTTGTCCTCATCCCCGATTAAATCAAAATTGGATGTTCATATAGTAAAAAGCGGCGGACCTACAGCAGGGAGTCCGACATTGCCTGGTCAGAATGAAGCTGTGGATATAACTCTTCCTGAGGGTAAAAGTTATGCAGATGTACTATTTGGGGATCATAAAACCATCGCAAAGCCAAAATCAGATATTTTAGAGGGATCTGGTGAATCGAAAGTAGTTGAGAAGAAGAAGCAATCTGATGAACCCAAGCGTCATAAGAAGGAATCAAGGAAAATCAATTCTGAAGTAAAAGGTAAGGAAAAAGTTAAGCTTGCAAAACTTGAAGATGAACATCAGATAGGAAGTGAACCGTTATTAAAGAAAGAAACTGTTGTAAGTATTATACCGAACGCAACTCTAAACGTCGGTCAGATTGATTCTATTGATAAAAAAGATGATATCACTGCAGTTCCATTATCTTGGGCATCACTGGTAAGTCGACCTGGGGAATGGGTTGACGAAACTATTCGTAAAAAAGAAAAAGAAAACGTTACACAGATTTCGAAAGAAAAACCGGAAGCTCCCAAAAAAATCAAAAAGAAGCATCAACCAGAATCTAAGAAGAAAAATAAACAAACTAAGAAGTTGGCTCAAGTTGAAAAGTGGGAGGAGCCAGGTTTAGAAATTAAAACTGCTTCTGATTCCGATGAAACGGAAAATGAGATCATTTCATCAACAATAGCCGAAATCGATGTCAAATCAACACATGTGCAGATTGATGAAAAATTGCCTAAAACTGAAGGTATTACTTGGGCATCATTGGTTCGAAAACCAGGTGAATGGCAAGACAATACCACATATCAAAGAACTGAAGTGCAACGTGAGATAAAAGAAAAACCTTTAAAGCAAAAGAATAAACGAGAAAAAACAGTTAGCCATGCAGTTAAAATTGTAGAAAGTTCTTCGCCTGTATCTAATAGTAGTGATAGCGACGAAGTACAGAAGCCGAACGAAAAAGAGCAATATAGCAGACCTGTGCCATTGAAGAAGATTGATCATACCCAGAAGAACTTGAATCCTACCGAAAGCCTTACATGGGCCAAAGTTGCAAGTCAAATTGATACTTGGACTGAGGCCACACCTAAAGTTGATAACAAACCAGTTAAACAATCCAAGAAAAAATCTAAGAAGTCACTGACGATAGCTGTATCAAAATCGTATCCTAAGGAAACGCCAGCTGCTGAAGAGCATTTTGAATCGCCCTCAAAGCTCAAAGTAGAAGTTGAACAACCTGAATATGTTCCTAAACCATCAGGCCCAACGTGGGCCTCTATTGTAAGTTCAAAGGCCGATACTAAAATAAGAAGTAAACAAATATCTACACAGGAGCCAACTGCTGGTCAAAAGGTTGTAAGCAAGACAAAAGCCAAAGAAATATCAACAGTATTGGATCAGAAACCAACCATCGAGACATATAAGTATGAAGAAAATATAGCGGATGACTTTGAACCACTCAAAGATGATATTGGGAATAAATCTTGGGCTGAACTTTTAGAAGATGAAGGTGATGAAGATGACGTAATTCCAGTGAAGATTGAGGAAAATGCTGAAGTTGAAATAGAACTATTTCCGAAAAATTCATATGAATCTAATATCACAACAGTGTTAAAAGTTGTGGAAAAAATTGCACCCACAACAGATAGAGAAAATTTAGCACCACAATACGATGAATTTAAAGAACTAGATGAAACTGGCTCTGTTAAAGAACAAGACACAATATCAGAAAGTGTTATTTCTGAAACAGATCTCATTAATACTGACAATAATTTCAACATACCTGCTGTTACACCAATATCCACGAACATTCGTTTAACAAATGAATTTATAAATATTGAAAAACAACAGTCTTTTATACCTTCGACATCAGAGAAGGTTAAACCAAAACTTGATTCTCTTAAAGATGAAGAGAGCGATAGAATTATTCCCAATCAGGATTCAAAGAAAATTGATGTAACAACAAAAGATTCAGGCATTCAAAAGGTGGAGTCTTTGAATAAGTTAAACAATGTAACACAAGGAAGACCACTACAACAGTTAGCTGATATTTCCCCTACTGATCCGGACTTTAGCAATTTTATGTTCTGGAAGGATATACCCGAAGAAATTGTAGAAATCAAAGAAGATTCTGTGGTTCCAGTAGAACTCCCACAAGTTGTTGAAAACGTAATCAGTGAACCAGCATCAGTTGATGTAGTTAGTGAAATAGCCAGTACAACAACAAACAATCACAAATTGGAAGATATATTACCAACAATAAATAGCAAATATGAATTAACACCTAATTTATCAATTGAAAAAATTAAGGTCAAGTTTGGTTTAGAAGAAACAGAAGACAATAAGCCAATTGAAGAAGTATCTTTAATGCTGCCGGAAAAAATGGTAGATAAAGAGCGATTAGTAGAGCAAATTGAACAAATTGATGATTTCATTAAAGATGAAGGCAAACATAGCAATATTCCGGAGGATACTGATGTTCAAAATCAAACAATACAAGCACAGGATATTACAGAAGGTGCAAGTGATAATGTTATTTTAAAGACGGATGATGAAAATGTAGAAATCCCAATGGTTGATGGAAGTAAAGTTAAAATCCAAGAATCGAGAGAAGAAACAGAAAAATCTGAGGAAAAGAATGAAATCCCGCATGAAGTTGAAAAAACTATTGTATCTGAACCTTCAAATACTTTCAGTGATAATAATTTAGTTTTGCAAAAAACCGTCGACTTTATCCTTACAGAAAAAATTTATTTAGAAAGTATGAAAGCAAGCAGAGAACCTGATACATCGGATATTGTTCAGAAAGAAAATGAAAGAGTCCCTGATGAATTTGTGGACCTAAAGCGTAATTTAGAATCTGATCAACCGAATATTTCATCTGAAAGTATTGAGCCAAAAGAGAAGAAACCTGATACATCGGATATTGTTCAGAAAGAAAATGAAAGAGTCTCTGATGAATTTGTGGACTTAAAGCGTAACTTAGAATCTGATCAACCGAATATTTCATCTGAAAGTATTGAGCCAAAAGAGAAGAAACCTGATACATCGGATATTGTTCAGAAAGAAAATGAAAGAGTCTCTGATGAATTTGTGGACTTAAAGCGTAACTTAGAATCTGATCAACCGAATATTTCATCTGAAAGTATTGAGCCAAAAGAGAAAAAACGAAGATTGACTGAGGAATCTATTGAATTACCTATCAGCGCTGAACAACCAAGTGCAGACACAAAATCAATTGAAAGTGTAGGCATTGAACAAACCCCTTCGATTAGCTCTACAACAGATAAAGCGTTTTGGTCAGTATTAGTGCAACGAAGAATTCCATCACCTACAGATTTTGGTGGTGCAAAAACCACTTATAATTCTTATTCTTATAAATCTAAAGAAACTGAAAACGAACTCCCTGTTGAACATCTTCATTCTTTGCCAAAGCAAGTTTCATCAAAAACAAATCATACAATCGAAACAACACCAACTGAAGAAATTGCAGAGTTTTCTCCTGTTAAAGTAAAAGAGGAAAAGCCGAAACAGGAGAAATTAAAAAAGAAAAATAAGAAAGTATGTGAAGATTCTAATGTCGATAAGGAATTGGAACAATATACTGGTTCTTGGTCAGTAATAGTTCAACGAGTTGTTCCTACGTCTTCGATAGAGCTAAGTTCTGATGGTCAATATTCAGTGGAGGACAATGTAGGAGATATTTCTATTAAATCGCCGCAGACGTTGTCAGAAGAAGTAGTAATAACAACCAAAAAACATGAACAAATTCCAAAAGATTATGATCCGAAACTTTCTATTATATCTATACAAACTGAAGATAATCTGAAGAAGGATGAGGTAAAGAAGAAATATAAACTATTGCCTGACATTTTAACAACAGATTTGGAATTGGAACACAATTCTGAGGGGCTTTCAGAAATTCCAATTGATACCACAAAAAGATTTATTCATTCTACAGCTGATTTTATCAGCGAAGAAAGGAAATACCTTGATGCAGAAAAAGCTTATTCAGAAATTCCTTCTGAAAATATTGTAGATCCTAGTGCCTATGAAAAATTGCCAAAAGAGCCGAGTTCAGAGTCCTGGTCATCAATAGTAGAACAGAATATCATAACGACTACAACTCAAGAACCTGTTGAAATTTTACTAGAAAATTTGCCCTCAGGCCACTTGGAAATTAAAGATGAAGACAAATTTAAAATATCTGACAAAAAGAAAAAAGAAAAGCTGAAAAAGACTAAAACTGTTAACCAAAAATCTGTTGAATATCCCGTTGATGTGGGTGAAAAATCAGGGCCAGACGTAGAAGCGGTCATCGTGTCGCAAGTTAAATCTTCTTCTCAATTAGACAAAGGTAAAGAGCAGTTGCCTGGTGCAATTTCTTGGTCAACAATTGTTCAGCAAAACATACAGCAGGCGGTACCTGAGCTTTCCCCTGGTGTTGTTTCTCAATTAACACAGATAAACGATATAAGGACTAAGGAAAAAGTTGAATCGAATAAAATCTCCCTACCGACAACAGCTATTCACACAACCGAAACGATTTCAGAAGAATCTATTGCTAAAACAAAAGAGCAAATCCCTAAGAAGGAAAAATCTAAAAAGAAAAACAAAAAATTACCTGTGGATATTGCTGAACCAGTTGAAATTGTTGCTGAAATTTTGAAACCAAACATCACAAGCATAGACGATTCCCCAGTGTCTGTTAAGTCTTCAAATATTTATGAAATTGAAGTAATTGATTCACAAATTAATGTTTCAAACGATGAAATTGAGCCAAATTTAGAAGAGAAAATACCGCAGATATCTTGGTCATCTATAGTGCAACAAAATATTTCAATATCAGTTCCAACAGTCAAGACAGCACCAATAGATGTAATTGATAAAAATCCTGTTCAAAAAGTAGAATTGATAGAACCTTCAGTGACTGAAACCGAATTAAATCTTCCGACAAATTCGAAACCAAAGGAACAAAGACCCAAAAAAGATAAATCTAAGAAGAAAAACAAAAAAGAAGTTCAACAAATTGAATCTGTTTTTTCAACCACTAAAACTGATCCACTTATTCAAGATATTGGAACTGAGTCAGTCATATTCATCGAGAAATCTGTTTCTAATTTACAACCGACTTCTTCAAATGTTGTAAAACAAACTTCCGATTTCATCCTTACGGAAATAAATCCTATAGAACCTGCTAATCCACAAACAGTATCACATGATAAAAAAGCCGGAGAGGCTGAGAAAATTCATATGGAGAAAAAGCCTGAATTGCAGAAAAAAACAGAAACAATTTCTTGGTCGTCTATAGTGCAACAAAATATTGATACAATGCCAGAACAATCACTTATTACAAGTACAAATGTACATCAAATAAGTGAAGTAAAGGAAAAGAAGCCTTATAAAACATCTGATCCTCTTAAAGTAGATGATTTGACTGAAGCATCCAACTTATCAACTGTACCAATAGCTGTACCAGAAGAAAGAACTGAGTCACTTCTTCCCACTTTTTCAAAGACAAAAGAACCAAAACACAAAAATCAAAAATCAAAAAAAAAAAATAAAAAAGCTGTTCATGAACACATCGAAAATATTTTGTCCATCGATACTGACGTCGAATCAAAACAGGATACTCAAAACGATATTGATAACTTAGAAATCATATCTTTAAAACCGGGTCCGATATCTCAATCGAAAATTAATTTTGCACAAAAAACCGCTGATTTTATTCTTACGGAAATAAATTATTTGGAGCCAATGCAAACCAAGCTAGAAGCGCCTGATATACCGAATGTAGATTCTCAGCCGATTGTTAAATTTGATGAAGGCATAGCTATTAAACCTAATACTATTCTCCCGTCTAATGAAACTGTAACTTTTCCAATGGCAAAGAACAAACCAGAGCAATTATCATGGTCATCGATAGTGCAGCAAAATATAGTAGAAATACCAGAACAATCAGTAAATCAGCTACATTATGAATTAGAGGTTAAAGATAAAACACCTCATGAAAAATTGAATCAAACTACTAGTACATTATCAACTGTACTTGTACAAGCAGAAGGAACTGAATTACATCTACCAATTGGTACATTACCAAGGGAAGATAAAACTAAAAAGGATAAATGTGAAAACAAAAATAAAGAAGCATCGGAAACACATGATATTCATGATCGAGAACTTAACTCGGAAACTTCTCCCGAAATAAGAACTACTATCCCTACAGACAGAATTGATAAAGAGCTATTTGAGTCAAATCTGCAACCATATGATAATGCAGGCGAAAGCTGTATGGAGACTAAAGTTGTTGAAGAAATTAAGGAAGTTCTTCCCGAACCTCATTCTGATGAAATTGTAGAATTCAGAATTGAGTCTCATATTAAAACAGAACCGATTTCCTGGTCATCAGTAGTACAACAAAATACCAAGCCATTGACCTTAAAGCAGTCAGGTATAATTGATCCACATGTTTTACCCGCGATGGAAAATCAGAAAAATATCGATAATATCGAACCGGTTAAAATTGACATTTTGCCTCAAGTGGTATCTAGTATTTCAGCTGAACCAGATGAAGAACCACAACATCCACCTGTATCTAAGACAAGAGAACATAAAGGCAAAAAGGATAAATTGAAAAAGAAGAACAAAAATTTACAAGAAGAAACTGTAGAACCACTAAAACATGTGATCGACTTGGTTGGTGAAGCTGAAAAATCAAACCAAAATATACCAACAATGTCGGTGTTATCAGATAAAGAATCTTCTTTCGCATTCCTTCAAGGAGGAGAGGAGATTATAGGTTTAAGACAACAATGTGATGATTTCATCCAAACCGAAAAAAGTTATTTAGAATCCAGGGAACCTAAACATGCGTCAAATAGTATTAAAAGTAATGCAAAACCCCAGCAGAATGTTCTCGTTGAAGAATTCATTGAAAATATTACTGACATTGATGTTTTACCTAGTAGGGCATTCGATTCAGGTAAACAAGATTCGATGACTTGGTCGTCAATCGTGCAGCAAAAAAATATTGAGAAGCCGAAAAGAGATCAATTACCGATTGTAATTAGAGCAGAGAAAATTAATAAAGAATCTAAATCGATTCATCGCGTTGAGCCGACCACTGAAGTGCTGCCGGATGCAATTTTGACAACAATTCAAAGAGATACAATCAGATCAGCAGAGCCTAAATTTAAGAAGGATAAATCGACAAAGAAAAGCAAAAGGCTACCCGAAGAGTTTGTTGAACTTTCTCCCAAAGTTTCTTTAGAACCAGTAGAAAAGCCAAGGTCCACACAAATATCTTGGTCATCTATTGTCAACCATTCAACCGAATTTGTCATGCCCGAACATACACTAAAAAAAAGTAAAGTGGACGTCGAAGACATTCCAAAGGAAGATATTGTAAAACCTGAAGTGAAAGTGGAAAAAGATATATTGCCTGAGGAAAAACAACAATCTCTTCCAGTTCAACTTCCTGAGCGATTGCTGATAGAATCTGTTTCCGCAGTTAAAGATGTTTCTATTGTTCAAGACAATAAACCTACATGGGCAGCCATTGTGAGTAATACTACAGAACTTGTAGATGATAATGAAGGTGAAGCGATGCCGATTCAGCCATACATACAATTAAGGAAACCACAACAATTTGATGTAGATAATGACCAAGGAAAACCCGATAATAGCAAGAATGATATATTTGACGTCAAGATATCAGATATCAAAGAAGTTACTCAAAGAGTGGTGATAGAAAAACAGGATGTTGAAAATGTTTCAGGAAAAGCACAGAAACAACGGCCCTTGAAACCATCGAAACAACATGATATAATAGTAAAGGTCCAAACCATTAAAACACCCACATCGAATGATAGTGGATCACTTCAACAAGTACAGATATTAGAAGGAATTGAAGTTAATAACAAACAAGAGGTGGACAACTTACAAAAAGAAAAAGATATGAAAAAACCGGGAAGAAAATCGAAAGTATCATCAAAACCTGCTGACAAACAGATTTATTCAAATGAGACCACAGTACAATTCACACCGAATGTTTGGAATTTGAATGAAACATATGCAGAAGTTGTTAAAAAATCTGGCTTTGTTACCGACCCTTCGGTTCATTCATTTGAAGCAAATTTAATTACTGAAGAAGAAAATTTGAAGATTAAATTTGAGCCAGAGGATGATCCAATTTCAGATGTCGAACATATATCTACAACATATGTAGAAGAGAGTTCAAACAAGGCGATTGAACCACTGGATGTTAAAATACTACCTGAAAAGATTACAGAAACACCAATCGAACCTGTAATTGATGATACTCAATATATTCAAATTGGAGAAGATACGGATGAAGAGGAATTGAAAACCATTTCTTGGAAAGAAATGATGAACGAAGATGACCCTTCAGATGCTAAATCATGGGCATCTATTGTTAAGGATAACGTCCCTGAGCCAGTATCAACGACAGAGATTTTGCATTCTAATTTCGAGACTACCGAAAGGAAATCGCGGTCCTCTATTCGTCCAATTATTCATGTTACTGAAGTAGCTGAATATTCTCATGAAATTCAGAAACCAATAGATGCCGATGGATTTACGGAATATGTTTCTAAGAAGGAAAAACATAGGCGAAGATCTCGGTCTAGATCACAACAATTGACACAAGAGGTTGCAGAGCATCTAAAAGAGGAGGTGAAACCCAAAAAGAAAAAGTCAAAGAAACCCGAAAAGAAAGAAGAGCAGGCAAAGTCAGCTATCAAAAAGTCAGATGTTAAAAACATTGAGGAACCTTCTGAGCAAATTAAGGACGGTACCGAAGTGACACATCTTTCATGGTCTTCAGTTGTTTTACAAGCAGAAGAAGAAGAGATGGGAGATAATGTTATAAATAGTACTGATGAACTAAAACAAGATAAAATTGAATCAGTTGAACGAAATATGCCATCATCAACCTCGACGACATCGAAAAAAGATCATGAATCACCAAATGATCTCAAAACAACCACAGCTGGTACTAATGGTAAACATTCTAAAGAGAAGAAGAAGAAAAAGAATGTAAAAATTAGCGATAGAACTGAAGTAGAACCCTCTAAGCTCTCAGAACCCATTCAAAAGGGAGAGAGCCAAATATCATGGTCAGAAACAGTAAAACAAACTATTACTGATTCAGAGCAACAAAACATATTAAATAAATCAATACCCAACAAATCAATCACAGATGTGAAATCAGCTGAAATTATTCCAAAGAAAAAGGACATGGCCTTAGTTTTGGATGTGCCAAATGAGTTTGTTCCTCAAACTACAAAAGAGCTTCCAAAGTTTGAAGCATTCAAGACTGAATTCTCAATAGATATGGACATGAATACTGAGACAACTGTTTCTAAAGGTGGAGTTAAACAACCTTCGGAACTTGTTGAAGAAACCTTTAAAGAAAAAATAAATATATCAGAGCCTGTAAACATTTTGGGTGCAGATATTCAAAGCGATGTTATAGTAGAATCTCAATCACCATTGGGGGATATTTCAGAAATGATAAAGCAAACTATTAGTTTTATTGATTCAGAACGGCCAAACATATTGCAAACACCAACATCACACAAATCAATAACAGATGTGAAAGAAGCTAAAATTACTCCAAAAGAAAAGGGTACGGCTTTAGATTTTGATGTAACAAATGAGTTCACTGTCAAAATTACAGAAGGACAACCAAAGCTTGAAGCGCCGAAGACTGGAAACACAAATGAAGTGGATGTACATACTGAGACATTTGTTCCCGAAGTTAGTGTTAAACAACCATTGGAATTTGTTGAAGAGATCCTTAAAGACAAATCAAATACATCAGAGCCTGTAAACATCATGGATGCAGATATTCAACGTGATGTTGATGTTATAGTAGAACCTCAATCACCATTGGGGGATATTTCAGAAACTATTAAGCAAACTATTAGTTTTATTGATTTAGAACAGCAAAACATACTTATAACACCAATATCACACAAATCAATACCAGATGTTAAAGAAGCTGAAGTTACTTCAACAGAAAAAGATACAACTTTTGTTTCGGATGCGTCAAATGAAGTTACTCCTCAAACTAAAAAAGAACATCCAAAGCCTGAATTAGTAAAGACTGGAATCACATTTGAAGTGGACTTAAATAATGAGAGACCTGTTCCTGAAGTTAGTGTTAAACAAAGTGATGTTATAATAGAATCTCAATTACCATTGGAGGACATTTCAGAAACAATAAAGCAAACTATTAGTTTTATCGATTCAGAACAAAGGAACTTATTTACGAAGCAGACACAAAATAAAAGTATCACTGGTGAAAAGAGTATTGATCTTGTTTCAAAGGAAAAAGACGAAATTTTAATTGAAGTTTTAGATTTACTAGATAAGTCAAAATCTGAATCTAAAGAAAATTTAAGAGCTGAGACAACGAACCCTGCAGCTGCAATTGAACTGAATCTTAACACTAGAAAATCTGTTCCTGCCGATAGTGGTAAACAAACTTTAAAACTGGATGATGTTGATGTTATATATTCATCTTTTGATGAAGGCAATGTCGGAGTTGAATTAGATGAGCCCAAAACATCGAAGACTTCAGAAAAAAATCAAGTACAGGTACTTTCAGAAGCTTTATCAAATCAAGATAAAACTGATGATACAAAAGATACTCAGCTAGAATCTATAGTTCTCGTACCCGAAACAATAGCTTTACTCAAGGATATTGATTCTCCTAATGAAATCGATAAAAGCATTCCAGAATTGACGAGTGATACAACTTTCTTCGATGGCGAATTGCCTCTAGAGCTAGAAGATTCACATAGTGCAACGACAACAAAGCAAATTAAAATTGAAGCACAGCCAGTAACTTTCTCAATTAAAAAAGATGATGGGGATTCGGATATACAGCCAACATTTGAGGATTTGGGTTCCTCTATTGGAACCCAAGAAAGCATCCCAGAGTTGTTAAGCGATACAACAACGTCAGATATTGTGAAGACTCTAGAGCTTGAAGTTGAAGTGAAGTCTGAGAGTGAAAAGGCCAAAGAAATTCAAATTGATGCTCTGCCGGAAACTTCACCAATTGAAGTCATAGATGAAGAAGCAAAAGAAAGAAGCTTTGATTTGGAAACAGTCCAGTTAGAATCTGTGATTTCTATATTTAAAACACAAGGTTTGCCCGAGGATACTTCTCTTTTTAACGAAAATGAGGATAGCATTCCACAATTGACAAGCAGTTCGTCAACTTTAGTCCATGATCTAAATACACCAAAAGCTACCGTGAGTGATATTGTTTCCACAGAATCCAGAAGCAAAGAATCATTTTTATTACCTACAAATACCTTGGGCACTGTTCCTATAACTAATGTTGAAGATATGGTAGCTGAGTCCGAAGGCATTGAAAATGATGCGCTAAAGAAGATAACGGAGGCCATCGCAAAAACGACTGAATTTTTGCAGAAACCAGTTAAAAAAATTGAAGATAATCGTATTGAGGAATGCAAATCTTTAGAAAATCAAGATGTTGTAAAACCGAAAATAGATTTAGGTGCACATAATTTTACTCCTTTAGATAGGCAAAATAATGAAATGATATTTATAGACAGAAAAGTGCAGATTAATTATCCAGAAGAATTCATAGAACCTAGCTTAAAACTTGAAAACTTTGCAGCCAGTATAGAGGATGGTCTTTCAGCATTTGATCAGACTCGTCTTAATTATTACCGTGATAATTTCCGAACAATGTATCCTTCATTAGTTCCATATGATAATGCTTGGGCATTATTGCACACCCCGAATATCCCTTCCAAGACTGACATTTCTAAAGAAATTGAAAAGACTGAAAATGAACTTATTGAACAAACTAATTTTAACGACAAACAGACAGACGGCACTCCAGGGCAAGATGGGTTTGAAAACGATGTCATTAATGATAACTTACGTAGAAACTTATATATTGACAATCTGGTAACGCCAGGTAGATCTTGTTTAAATGCATTAGAACCAAAGTGTCGTATTCGTTTATTTAATGATTCACTAGGCAAAAATGCACCTGAGAAAGACGACAATCAAAATGAAAAGGACGAACTAAAATTGACAACAACTACCGAAACTACAGACAAACAGACAAATGTTAACATTGGAGATTATGATTGTAATCAAGATGAAAGAAGTCCTATAACGCACGCCTTGATAAAGCAAGATACAGAAATATATGAACTCGACAATACAAAAGTCGATTATCCAGTTGAAATTGGCAAAGCACCGGGTGAAAACTCTAGTATTGCATTAGAAGTTCAGGAAGAGAAAAATAATCGTAGTGATAACCAAATAATAAAATCAGAAATTGAACTTAAACCAATAATCCCTCCAACCCAAAATCCTATAACTCTTTCCAATCTCACCCTTAACCAAAACCTAACACAACAAATAACATCCAGTGTGATCGATACTGTAAGAAGTGTGGAACAATTAACTACTTTGCCTAACACTAAAATTACCACTACCGCTGTTGACGCTGCAAGCTCGCCCACAATAATTACAACCACTACCACAAGCGAAACAATTTTACCAGAAAATATGCACCCAGAACAGAAAACAGTTACCAAAACTACCACAACGACAACCACAACTACAACCACTGATGAATTATTAGAGCCTGAAATTATCGCAAAAACAAAACCTACAATTGTAAAAAGGACGACTAAGACAACGACAACAACCTTGACTGCACCCCAAGGGGAGCACTCATCATCACCTACAACAAGTCAAACAAGCAGAGACGACAGCGATGATGTCGTCCTTCAATACAACCGTCAACAGAAGGTGATAACTATGAGTCTACGTTTTTTTGTAGCTATTTTATTTGTTGCTTTTTTTTGTGGTTTTGGTTTTTGGTTTTGGCTTTTGAGTAGTTTGAATTTTTGTAATTGGTAGAATAATCAAACAATACATTAAAGATAAATGGAAAACTACCAATTTACAACCAAATGAGCGTATGAGCGTGTACTTACGAACAAGAACAAAATTTAATTAATACTTTTTTTTTTGTTAATTCAGCTTCGTAAAACCTTTTTCGTTTTTCTTAGCATTTGTATACAAAACTTTTCTTCTTTTTTATACATGTTTATGTATGTATATTGTTTCATTTAATTTTCCTTTTGCTGCTACTGTTTTGCACTAATGCCCTTAATTTTTATTTTTCTTTAAATATACATATACTGTACTTTTATTTGAATAAACAATACCATGTATTATCTTGTAATGGTTTTACGATTGAAATGTTAACAAAATTAAGTTTTTTTTTGCATGGAAATGTTTTTATTTTTTTTTATTTTTAAAATTATCAAAGAAATAAACATATTTTACTAATCCATAACAAGAGTAGTTTTGATTTAAAAACAAATTCATACAAATTGTATTATAAGAACTACACTGTAGTAAAAGGTAAAAATATGAATTAAATGCACATTAGATTCATTATCTTGAACATAAATAAACTGCTTGAAAACAAGTTACACAGAAACGCGAAAAAATGCATTTATTGATAAACGCCATTAGTTTTCCTTTCGATACATATGTATTTGTATGTATGCAAAGCCTGCAAACCTGTGCAAGAGCTTTTAAACTAAAAATTTGTTCGAAAATTTTCCAAATACCGTACTTTTTCCAATCAATTTAAAAATACTTTTCAGGATTTTTTTTTTTTTAAATTAGACCAGAGTAAACTAATTAACTAACTAACTAATAATTGGCTTTAAATATATGACTAGATACATTAAAAGACTCGATAGAATTCCAACTCAATACACAAATTTTTCAAGATGATAAAATAATAATTAAATAAATCAAATTATAGTATTTAAACACTACTACTCTAATATACCTTTTACTTCCCCAAAAATGCACATGTTAAGCCTTTTGACTTCTTGAATAAAATTAAAGCATGTTGTAGAGCACACTGGTTTAATTTTTTAATGTATTAAGTTCTAGCACATATACATAAACGTATATACATACATATTATATGTTTGTGTATATACTCGTATATATGCCTTTATGAAAAACATGCATAAAGTTCAATGTCTTCAATTATCGAAATCACATATATAGAAATATTAAATTCCTTAACACACACACTAATGCTGAAACATCGAAATGACTTAAAATATAGTTTCCGTATACATGTTTCTTAAATAAATGACGAATTTGCATTTCGTAGACATCAATGAGCGAGCATTAACAATATTATTTTTAATGTTAATTCCTTTGTTGCATCAGCTCCTAAATTTAAACATTTCCCTATATTCCCTAAGTAGTGAATTAAGAAGCGTGTATTTCATATTACCGATCACAAACTATTCAAAAATAACCATTTTGGGATAATGAATTTTTGTATGGAGTTGCATTTTTATTTCAACAAAGAACAAAAGGGGAAAATTAGAAAAAAAAGTGCCAACAAAAATTAATATATACAATTTTCATTTTATATAACAATTTTAAACATTTTCGGTTAGTAAAAAAAGAAAAATTAATATTTTTCTCCTATTTTATTTGAAGACGTTGAATCTTTAAGTGGAGGAATTATCTAAAAATAATATTTGCAAAAAAAAAAGAAAAATCCAAATTATTAGGCATATGCCAATTATTATTATTTTTTTATATGTCGTTGCCAACAAATAAACGCAGAGATAACATTCGCATTTAATTAGCCACGAAAATTAAGAAGAAATAATAAAAATAGTAAATAAACGCTAATGGTTTTCCCGCTGCTGTTTTTATTTAACAAATATAAATGTTTCGATGATTATTCATTTTGACGTAATCGAATTTTGTTTATGAAAAATTTAATATTGTAAATATTTTATACAATGCTTGATTACGTATCGGAATAATTAACGAATTACATTTTGGTAAGCTTATAGAGGCAAAAAAGTGTTTTATACAACTCAAACTATACAGAAAGCCAAGACATCCTTTTGCATCTTCTTAACATAAATTTGTTTTGATGTATTTAATAAAAAACGTATTTCTTTTATGAAAAAATTCTAATATATTTTTCTTTTTTTTCCTTTCTTACAATTTTATTTAAAATAACTATTTTTGTGAAAAAAATATATATATAAATATACAAACATGTATGTGTATGTAGGAGATCATTTTACAAGAAATAGATGAATTGCTTCAATCGCTTTCAACTGTTGAAGATGGAATTGGCAATTTGCCAAATACTAGCCTTGATAACATGCTACATGGCCTTAAGGTAAGTCGAATTTCGGTAGCTATTGCTACTGATTATTAATTTCTTGAATGCGTGTGATTAACACAAGCATAATGTTTTCATACACCATCCATAAATCATGGTCAGACTTCAAAATTGGATATTTTGTTGAGAACGTTGGATCCTTAATGTCCTTTAGTCTCTGAAAAGTGATAAATGCCTATAATTTAATTGAAGGATATTCATATTTCTAAATGTTTCTTGATATTATCATTATTAATTGTTTGGAATTTTAGCTTATTCGTCAAAATTTGGATTCATATATGAAGGACGCCGAACGTATAAAGAATGCAAGTCGAAGTCTTCCGACTGATCCGCAAACTGAAAGAGTTCTCAATGACATTATAGATCGAATTGATTTCTTAATTTTAAGATCTCAACAGGGAACAACATTGATTGAGGTAAATTGAAAACATAGATTTGGCTTCTTTTTTTTTTTAAAATATTTTAATTACATTACTTTGACCAGAGTGCACTACAAGAACAACGAAAACATCAGCAAGAGTTAGAAGATTATCGACGTCATTTAGGTGAAATTGAACAATGGTCGAAGGATGCGTCTACGGAAATTAACAGCATAGATGCAGCTTCGTTGGAAGATCAAAGTATTAGTCTTAAAAACCTTTCAGTAAAACTGAAAGATAAAGAAACGTCCTTGAATGAACTTGTTCAGCGAACAACAGAATTGCAGCGACACAATGACACGGAGGAACTCGCTAAAGTACTAGTTGAGCAACTAACATTGCTAATAATGGTGATTCAAGAGCAAATTACTTTGGTAAACACACGAATCCGTGAAAATGTCTTGAAAATTGCTGAAAATAAGAAAAAAGAGGAAGAAGAAAAAGAGAAGAAACGAAAGGAAGAAGAAGAAGAGGAAGAGAGATTACGAATAAAGAAGGAAGATGAGAGACGAAAAGAAGTAGAAGAAGAGAAGCGAATAGAAAATGAAGAAAAGAAAAGAATAGAGGACGAGGAAAAGAAACGTGTAGAAGAAGAAATCCAAAAGAAGGAAAAACAAGCTCAAGAAGAAGAATATAAGAAGACGGAAAAGGGAGCTTTAGTTGAAAGAGTACCTATTCAAAGTGAAGTATTGCCTTCGGAATCTAAGAAAGAGAAGACGCTTTCAAAACCAAAAGAAAAGGAAACAAAAATTTTTGAAAAACAAGAAATTGAAGAAGATAAACATCAAGATTCAATTGTTGATGAAAGCACACTTGATTCAACTTCTATGCCAGAAGAAGAAATTAAGCCCGCCCTTGCTCAATTTGCAGTTGAAACCCAAACTTCCGATAGTCTCATGCCTCATCCGATAATCGTTCAATCATGTGAAAATGAGGCACAAACTAGTTTCCCTATTATTGAAACCATTGAAACATCAATGCAAACACAAACAGAACGTAAACCAACTGAAAATATATTTGTGACTCAGAAAGTTTTAGGCAATGAGGAGACTATTCGAATAGATACTGTTCTTAATAAAGATATACCCGAAATACCAGAAGATGTGTTTGTAGAAGCCCGTTATCATAAACAACCCCAACATGATGTTGACCGGGCTTCAGAACTGGTAATGAAAAACATACCTTCATCATTTGAAACCACTTTTGTTGAACCCGATGAAACAACCACTGAAGTGTTTGTCAGTCCGGACGGGACGAAACAAATTGTTGTAAGAAAAATGACACGCACCGTTCATGTGGGTGCACCTTCAAAAATTCTTCATTCAGACAAAATTGAAGAACTTCCAATCTCTTCTTCGACCCTGAAAGGCAGCGATATCGTCAAAAGCGATATTGTTACAGCTCCAGAGTTGAATATTCAAGACTTACCCACAACTATCACTGCTCATGAGTCTTCGAGTATTCGTGCAGCAGTCCAACAGATAACACGAAAAATTATTCGCAAAACTCGTAAGATTGTAAAACGTGTTGTAATAATCGATGGCAAGGAATCTGTAACTGAAGAAATCATTGAAGAACCAGAAGAGATTGAAATAACAGAAGAAGAATTGCCACCACAAGTTCAAGTAAAAATTGTGCGTACAATTAATGGGAAAGTCGTTACCGAAGAAGAATTTGAAAGATTCAAACAACAACCGGTTGTAGTAATAGAAGAGCAAAAAGAAGAACACACACCTTCGACAGCAACATCGGTAACATCACAGGTATTTGAATTAGACCAAGCACCAGTAGAATTATTAACATTTGATAATGCACCAGTAGTAAAGATGATTACCGAAATACCTACTAGCATTAACGTTACAGACAGCAAAATAGAAACTGAAGCCATCATACAAGAACAAGTAGACACACCTGCCACCTCAGTGTTGCAAATTCTGTCCGATACTTTAAATACAACTGAGACTCTTGAAACACCCCAACACATTGAACAACCACAAATTGAAAACATCGCAGAAATTTGGCCAACTAAACATCATATGGTTTCGACTACGATTGACATTTCACCTCATGACTCATCGATTCATAAAATTGAACCGGAAGTGTTTGATGAAACGGATAAACCTTTGTCGGAGAATGTTATTGAATTAAAAGAAGTGTGGCCTGTGAATGAACAGACAGGCCATTTCGTTTCATTGAAACCTGATAACGATAAACTATCTCAACCAACCTCTAACCAAAAGATAACAGCACAAATAAGTAAGTTAATTTCAAAAGAATCTGTCGATGATGTTGTTATACCTCAAGAAACACCACTTAAGGACCATATTGTTATGAAAATATCTCCAGGAAAAGAAGAAACTGATAAGCCTACTGTCACCTCAGATGAAAGCATTCCCATCGAAATTAATTCTACTGAGATTTCACAACCAGTCGAGGATTTGACTTTAGAAATCTCTCGGGAAACTCCACAGGCAGAATTCCAGAATTTACCTAAAACTGACAAGTCCAATCTTGAAATTCGACAAGCCACTCAACTGTTTATTGCTGGAGAATCTGCTTTGTCAGAATCACCACGGAGAATTGTAACAATGACTGCAGCGACCTCAGACAATACTGGTGAAAGTACATTAAAACTAGCATTGGATGTAACAGAGACATCTTCCCCAGTGCCAAAAATCAATCTAAGCATAGTTGAAACTGATGTCAAAGAAGTTGAGCCTACAAAAGCAACTCTTAGTGATGAAGTTATCGTAGAGCAAAAGGAAACTGAACTAAGAAAAATCGATATTAAACCAGAAGACAAAGAAAAACCACCATCCACGTCTTCAGCATCAGAATTGGAAACAACTGAAAACAAAGGCTATGAGGCGGAATTAACATTCGATAAAGACGGTGATACACCTCAATCAGAAGACTTAAAAAAGAAACGCAGAAAGAAGAAAAAACAAAGAGTCAAAGTAATAGGGGATGAAGATTCGTATGTACCGCTATCTTCAGAAGACACCAATGACCAAGAATCTTTAAGTATTGAATCAGAAGGTAAAATATTACAAGAACAAGTTGTCGAATTAAGTCCGGACAGCGAGGCTACCAGTATTAAAGAAGAAGAGACTGTAAAAATTGTTGAAGAAAGCGTTATTTCATCAAGTTCTGATTCACCACGAGAATGTCCGACTGAATTAATTATTCCAACAGAAGTTATTGAAGTTACTTATGTCGGAGATGAAGAACAGCAAACAAGTCCTATAGAAGAAACAATTCCTGAAATGGTTGTGGAGGGGGGGCCTAAACCAACTGAAGTCAAATCGTCTCAAACATCGCCTGAACATCACCCTGTTCTACAAGTAATAGAGGAAACAGATAAATTGCCTAAGATTGATATTCAGGAAACTGAATCACAAACTATTATAATTCAGTTGACAGAAGCCGAAGCACAAACTACTCCCCGAACGGAGGATAGCGTTGAATTGATAGTAAAGGAAACTTGTTCTGAAGAGGCGCAAACAGACGATTTGTTACCAGTTATAGAACAAATAGCTGCTGAAACTGTTGACACATCTAGCCAAACCATTCCAACTATTACAAATGAAAAAGAACTACAAACCACTCCAAAAGATTCTCCTAAAACTTCGCCAAAACATGAACAGACGTTTGTATCAAGTGTAGTTGTAACTCCAGTATTAGAAAGTTTAATTACAAACTTGGATCTACCTAAAACTACTACTAAAGATCAGTCTATTTTAACAGAAACGCAACCTACTACGGAATCTTTTATGCAAACGACTGAAGTAGAATTTATAGAAAGTGTAAAACCTTCATCGATTCAAACAGAAACTAGAGATATGGCTTCTTCACCTCTAGGAGAATTAATTATCCGAGAAGACAAGCAAACAGCAACACTTGAGTTAAAACCCACATCTGAAGTTGCCATGCAAACGGTATCTCATGAACCCAGCGGCGACTTGGACGATACATCAATTACAATTTCTTCTTCATCGGAGCCATACAATGTCGAAATTTGTACAAAGATCGCTATTTCTCCCGATACAGAAAGTTCTGAGTGTCAACCTGTAGTATATGAGTATAACCAAATGGTAGAATTACCCAAGAAATCGCACATTAAATCAACTGCTCTCGAAAAAGAAGTCGAAATTGAAGACACGGTTCCAGAAGTAAATATTAGTATTAAGGTTGACAATAGTACCATACCTGATTCTGAGTATGTTGAACAAAGGATTAAAACTCTAGTAGAGCCAGATAAAAAACAAAAATTATATGTTACTACAACGACCATATCACCTGAGGATATTACGGAGCCTTCTGAAAGTCATGAGCAAAGTAAAATAGTTGTAACAACAAAACAATCTCGCTCCCGTCCAACATCATTAGTTATGATTGAGGAGGTTATGTCTCCCACAGAAATAATAGATGTTCCCATCACACCTGGTCCCGATAATGAAAGTAAAGACTCAAATTTGTGGGCCACAGCCACTAGTTCATTAATTCAAAGTCCAAAGGATGCTACGCAAAGAATGTTGATGTCGGAAAGTCTTATTCACTACCCTGGACAAAAAGAAACAACCATTTGGACTGAGACAAAAGACGCTATTGGAGGAAGAATTCGTCACTTAAAGGAATGTCCATTTAGACAACAAACACCCCTGAGTAATGTTTTGCATTTGGCCACTCTTAGTGAGCATATTAAAGATGAACCAGTGGAAAGTCGTATAAAAGATATCAATGATTGTCTGCAAGGTTTGGATCATGTCATTGAAGAAGCTAATACTACTGTTACACAAACTACAGTAATCACAATAATTGAAAAGGTGTCAACTTGGTTAGAAACTATAGAATATAGAGTATATTTGATTCGACAACAATCCAATGAAGGACCAAGCGAAGAGAAAGTCGATGGTTATAATCAATTAGGAAGTGAATTGAACTCCATTAGACAAAGCGTAAATTTACTAGAATCAAAGGTTAAAAAGGCAGAATTTGGAAAAGATCTAGACTCTCAATCCCAGATGTTACAATGTGTTGAAACGCTTAAAGAACATGTAGCCGCTGTTGAAGATGTTACTAAAGATAATCAAGAACAAGACACTAAAGACCTGGAAAGATGGAATCATTTCCAAGTTCTTGTTTATGAATTGACTTCTTCATTAGAAAACCTTCAAGAACGATTTGAAGCTATCATTTCTGAAGATACAACGCCTGCAATCAGGTTGTCTAATTTGGATAGTCTTGAGTTGCAAAATGTAGATACTCTTAATCAGCTTTCGCAGTTAATAAACACAGCTCGGTCGTTCCAAAGAGATTTCCCAGGGAAAAAGGTACCTCAAGATATTTACAACTCATTTGAGGAAGCTAAGAATCTCGATAACAATATCATTCAAGAAAGAGATCGGCTTATTCAATTGCAATTATTGGCTGAAGACTATGAACAAACGCTTAAAGAGTTTGCGAAGATTACAATCATAGCTAATAAGCTCGTTGAAAGTCCTATTGTTGCCAGTACTCTGGAACAGTTAAATAATGAAGTTCAAAACCACAGAAAGTTTTTCGTAAATTTGAGCCATTGTCGTGCAATTTTGGAATCTCTCGAAGAGAATATTGACTCTGAAACGAGAAAAAAACATAGTGCGTTACATAAAGACCTCTATGAACAAGCGACAGAACTTTTAGATAAAGCTTCAGATCGTGCATCAAAACTGGCACAAGCAGCATCTCGTTGGACCGTATTAGAAAAGGGAATGAAAGACGAAAGACAGTGGCTTCAGGTGGCTCAACAACGGGTTCCTAACTTATCTAAAGTAACCTCTGCAGATTATGATCAATATAGCACTTTTTATCAGTCATTGAATACTGATATTTCGTACCATTACGTTAAAATGACTCAATTGTCAAACATATCTAATAAGTTGCAAGAGCTTGTTCAAGCTCCAAATTTAGTTGAGGAAAGTAATGAGGGACTTATAGTTCTTCTTAAGCTACGCGAGGAAGTTGCAACTTATCTACATCGTCTACTTGTCTTTAAGGAAGATTGGACACTTTACGAAAATCAGACGGAAAGAATTGAAGGTTTTGTTCGTGATGCCGAAAAAGAGTTAAGTCAAATTCTTATACCAGATGATCCGCGAGAACAACCAATAGAACATATGCGTCAGTTCTGGGAAGTAAAAGCTCTATTTGAAATGCACAATAATATACGTCATGATGCAGGTACTAGCTTTGAAAAAGCTTTAAGAGTTATTCCATTGGCTAATGAAATGCTTCAACGACAATTCCATGCACAACTAGAAGATCGTTGGAGAGGAGTAGCATTTAAAATCGAAGATATTCAAAATGCTATTATTAACAGTATGTCTTCAGAAGAATTACCTCAAGAAGACAGATTAAGATTACTTGAACGTGAACTGCAAGAAATCTACCTAACCATGACTAGTATTAAAGGTGTCATTAAAAACGAAGAAGAACTCAACTTGTACATAGAACGAATTCAAGTACTTAATACTAGAGTTGGCTTTATTGGAAATGAATTAGGTCGTATAGGACTTCAACCAGCCTCGGAACCGGAAAAAATTGGCCAACTGTTCTCGCTTTCTCATAAAATAACGACTCAAATAAATGAAGAGCTCGAGGGTGCCACAATCCTTAAAGAACGCCTTTTATCCATTCAAGATGGAATTAATAATTTACGAAAAAATCAGACAAAGCTTTCAGTTATTTTAGACGAATGTGAAAATGCTGAGAAACTAGGCAGTGATGCCATTGAAAAGGCCATAATTGATTGTCAATCAGTTGGAGAGGATCTTATTTGTAATTGGCAGGAGATTATGCGTTTAAGACAACTTCTACATACTCTTCCTATGCGATTGAAGATGTCCGTTTCGCCAATTAAGTTAGAGCGTGAAATATCACAATTGCAGGACGAACACGCATTCCTAGAATCACGATGTGCAAATATTATGACGATTTTACGAAATCGACTATCGCTTTGGTTACGTTATGAAAAACAATTAGATTTAGTTCGTAATTCTGTTCAGGAAACAGAATTTATGATTGAACTACTAAAGGTTCATGGACAGGTTGACTACGAACGACTAAAAAAGGCCACAGAGCGATTAGAGGTAAGTAAAAGATTTAATTTGTTCTTTTGTTTTTTTTTTTTTTGTTAGAGAATGGTTCACATACGAAAAACTTAGTCAGTACTTAAATGAATCCGTGTTTTTTTATTTTTGTTGTTAAAAACTCAACCACTTTATAGTTAAAGCTCACCCCATTGGTTTGGCTAAATCCACAAGCCTCTAGAGAAGGTGTTTGGAAACTTTACGAGAAGCTTTTAAATTAAAAAAAAAAATACAAAAATTGTTCTCTTAATGAGCCTCTACTTTTTCGGCAATGGAGGGTTTTGAATATTAGAAGCAACATCGTTGAGAAGTAATAAGTGATTTTTTTTTTTTAATTATTTCTAAAATAAGAAAAAAATATTAATTGAATATCGGGCAATTTATTTTTAATTTTTTTTTAAATAACTGTTTTCACATAAATATGCGTACTCCTATATACATATGCAAGTAAATATAAACATATATGAAAATGTTAAGATATTTAATTTTTGTTCTAAAAGCTTATTATGTTCAACTTAAGTTGGCTTCCATGTGCTTAATCTAGTCATTAGATGTAGGTAATTCCTACATTGTTTACTTTTTGTTGTTCAACCCTTTAAAAATTTGCCACCTACCACCTCCACAATTAAGACTGACTACCAAACAGAACTTTATTTGAAATTTATTATTTCAAACAAAAGCATCGATTTTACACCCTTTCAAGGCCATTTCAAAATGTTCTCTCTTGTTTGAAATTGCATTTTATAGCTTCGTGCGTTTTCGATTTGCAAGTACTTTCGTAGTAAGATAAAACTTAAAAACAACGACAATTTTTGAATCGAAAAATTCTCTTAAATTACGAGTTGAAGGTATCGTTATGTGGCGAGTATGTATATGTAATACGATTCCAGAAAATTGTGTATTTTAGTTCGGTGCGAGCAGAAGTACTGTGTGGACGTTCTATCACATATATTGATTTCTTTGTTTCGTTTAGAATGTTTAAAGTATTGACAAAAAAAAATTGTGTGCTTAAATAGGGATTGTCAGATGATCTTCTTAACCGTGAAGAACTTCTAGGAGATCTAAGAACATCAGCCAAGCCGTTGATTGAGACGTGTGATGGACAAATTGTAGAACAAATTGAAGCTGCTGTTCAAGAAGCTGTTGTTGCATGGAACGATACATCTGAAAATCTTTCAAATCTTTGTACAAGATATCAACGTGCTGTGGAGCTGTGGGAGAAGTATCGCAAAGCATCGGCCGTAGTAAAGACGTTTGTTGAACAGCAAATGGACAGTGTAAAAACTTTGGAGCAGCCCATGGATATGAAACAACATGCCAAGGTAAAAGAGTTAATTAATTATTCTGTGACATATGTAAGCTTGTAAATATATAAATCTATTAGGGTGAACTTAGAATAATTTCTGTATAAAACACAACTTGAAAAGTTTCTGCATATGTACGTACAATACGAAAGTAAAGTACATGCTTAAAAAGTGATAAAAAAAAAACTTTATTATGAAAATATTTTTCTTTCTTAAATATTATATTCCGTCTACAGAATACATTATTCTTATCAAAACGTTTTTTATATATGCGTACGTAACCCACATAAGGTGATAAGCAAAAAATAAGTAAAGTCCATTTCACAGCATCAAAAAGGGAGAAGCGTTATCTTTAAAGTAATTTCTTAATTCGGTAAAATCGCAGGGAAATTCTTATCTCTTTTCAATACAAAATTAGCCCATCAGTGATCAAAATTAAAATTAGAATATGTAAACAAAAATAGAATGAAAACTGGCAGCAGACGTGCGTTATCTTCGCATACCTGCGATGCTCTCGGTTTCGTACATACCATTTGTATATATGCTTTTGTGTTGAGCGCACCCTGACAGGATGAATAATTTAATTATTTATTTGTTTGCATAATGAATCATCAAAATTGTTTTGTATTTAGGTATCACAACAAAATTTGGTGGATCATGATGATAAACTGAAAGAGCTGCGTGAGATGGTTACAAAAATTTCGGCAGATGTTGGTTTAGATATATCGAACTTACTGCAAGGTGAACTTGATGCTTTGGGCCAAAAATTACAGGAAGTGAAAGAAAGCATCACAACTATAGCTAACGTCGCTGAGAAAAAGGACAATGAACAAAAGGAAATTGATGAAAATATTAGCCAAGCTCGTGTATATTTAAACAATGTTCAACAGGTAAGCGATGTCTGTTCATATACTACAAAAATATATGCATATTCAAATTATGTATGTATGTAAAAGAATTATGATATCATATTTAACGTTATTGTAATATTCGCGTTCTCGCTTTAACCGCATAGAAACAACGAAAATAATGAATGCAACAAACTTTTATTATTTCTGTAACGAAAATAATGAATGCAAAAAAAGTTTTTAATATTTCCGTTTAGAATACTTATTATCAATAAGAGTTATGTCAAAAGAAAGTTGAACGTTAAAATGTTTAATTTTTTTTTGTTTATTTAATACTAATTTGTATTTTGAAAGGGAAACGGATTGTTTTTTTTCCCTTTAAACCAATCGCTTATTTATTTTACTTGTTAAGTATTTTAAATATTTAAACAACTTTGTAATTATATGTGTCTTTTTTTAAGGATATGACTCGAGTTCTTTCGAATACAAAAGATAGCGAAGATCAATTATTGGCTTTGAGAAACCACCTGCAAACACTAACAAAAACTGAGGAGCAACTTAAGGAATTGAGAGAACGAAGCATGGATGGTGGCACATCAGATGTATCAATTTTAGAAGTTCTAGAATTATGGCAAAGAGTTTTCCAAGACACCTTCCAAGAATACCATAGATTGTCATCAAAATTGGTTCGATGTCAAAATAGCACCGAAGCCCTGAAACTCTGGAGACAATATCTACAGCACGTACAATCATTCTTATCGTGTTCAATTCCTGATGACTATAATAGCTTAAGTGAACAACGTCATCTTTGTGAAATACATAAAAATCTACTTGTCAGCCAACAATCTGTACAAACTATTCATATTGATGCTAATAGAAATCTTGATCCTACAATAGTTGAACAGTTTAAAGTCCTTACAAATGTTCACAATGATACTCTAACGAGAATTATACAAAGGAACAATGAAATTGAAACTAGAATAAGTACATGGAGTATCTACCGCAGTGAGTTGAATGCATTATTTGAATGGCTTAAGGGCAAAGAAAAGGAAAGGTCAATGCTACAACTCAGGTATATTCACTTAAAGAGAGTGCCAAGATTAAAACAGAAAATTGGAAGTCTTATTGAAGAAATACCCATTGGTGAAGCTATGGCGGCACAAATTAAAGACCGGCAAAATAATTTATTAAGTTTCAGCGATGATGCCTTAGCCACAGCAATTCGAATGGAGCATGCATCTGTTTGTCAGAGAATACAGAATCTTCGTGCTGCTCTTGAAACATGGAGAAAATTTTTACAAAAAATAAGTGATCTATCTGAAAATTATGAGGAAAAAGTTAAAAGATTAAGATTAGAGTTTTCTAAAATACAAAATCTAATTGAAGAAACCACAAACAATTTGCCTTCTGATCCAAATAGTACTCATGAAAAACTAAGTGCCTTAAGAAATCAAAGAATTGATGTAGCAGATTTTGTTCATGAACTTGAAGACTTGAACGTTAATCAAGAGGAATTAAAGGAATGTACAAGTCCGCATGATATGAAATTAATTCGTCAAACAGTCTGGATTTTGTGGCAGCAACACGGTGATTTGGATTATCAGCTTTCGAATTTAATAAACACAATTGAGGATAGAATATCAATACTTTCAATTTATAATAATCGATATGAACGGATTTCTATTTGGATTGAGGAATTAGAAAAATTAATAGAGAAGGATTCTTTCTTAAGTCAAATGCAAAATCCTGAGGAAGCTGCTAGAAATCTTGAAAAGCAAATTAAATCCGAATTACAACTCCGTGAGAAGGACCGTGAGTGGCTGTTATCAACGAGCAGGGAAATCCTTTCAATGTATAGTGAGAGTACCAATACAGAAGCCATACGTGCCGATGTTCAACAAAAAGCTGATACGATAATCGATCGTTGGGAAAGACTTAAGTATTTGTGTAAGCAACGTTCCAATAAAATTATAGATTTGAAAACAACAATATTACGTCTAGAGGAAAGGATAGCCATTATTCGACAATGGATGCTTGAAATTGAAACCAAACTTGCCGAACCATTAAATTTCGAATCGCACAAAATATCAGTAATTGAGAACAAAATGGGGGAGCATGATAAAATTCAGCGCTCAATCGAAAATCAAAGCAGTAATGTTGGAGAAGTTCTTAATCTTGCTGAAGTACTGTTAAATGACTTTGATACATGGAAAGCTAATTTGAATACAGGCAATCTTCAACTAAATGCTCAGAATCTGGAAAAACGTTGGAAGAGCATTTGCCAGCGATCAACTGAAAGGAAAATGAAAATTTTAAGAACCTGGGAACTATTGCAATTTATTGTTAAAATAACAAATGATAATCAATCATGGGCAAGTAAACAAGAAACAGAAGTAGCTGCTTTGGAAAAAGATTTAAAATCATTGTCAGGAACTGAAATTGTAGATCGTCAAAAAAATGTCGAAACAAAAATCGACGGTATTAAAGCTAACGAGTCGAAACTCAATGAGTTGGAACAATCCTACGCCAAATTAGTGATGGAAAAAGGAATTGATGTGGAGAATATGCAGAAGTTAACATTACCTACAAAGGTTTTAATCACCAAGTGGAAAGCATTAATTCCACGATGCTTTGCTATTCTGGACACAATAAATAAAGAGGAGAAAATTTATAGAGACTTTATAACACAATATGAAAGTATTGTTTCAGGTTTGAAAGCAACCAACTCTGAAGTTGATAAAGTTGACGACGTTGATCCTCAGACAGGTCTTAAAAATATTGAACGCTTAGAGAAAAGATTAAAACAATATGGTGAAGCTATGGAAAATGCGGATAGTCTCGGTGATAAGGCAAAAAAATTGAAACAAGTAGATGTTTCACGCATAGTCTCTCTTATAACCGAATACACCACATTATGGCAACAGCTTCAATTAAAAATCACAACAACAAAGACAAATCTTTTGAGTAAAATATCTGCGTTAGAAGTTCCAATTACTGCAACAAAACTACTGGAAACCGACGCGGGTGTACAGGTTGATACACTCTCCAAGAACAAACACTTACAACGTATGACTTCCATAACGGCTAAAGATGCCTACATAATGGAACTTGAAACAGCAATAAAGGAATGTAAAAATAACTTAGATGAACTTCAGCGGGCAATAACAGACAAAACTCGTAAACCCGGTCCCCAGCGGATATCGAAATTGATGGCGAATGCGCAATCATCATCTGAGTTAATGAAGCATTTAAGCACAATTTTAATAACGGAATGTTCAGCCAGTAACACGGAAGCTGAAACGGAAATAGTTAACGAGTTGATTTTACGTTTTGAGACCTTACAGTCACAGTGGAAGGCACGTTCACAACATGATGAAAGTGAAAGGTAAACTATATAATAATTCTTAAATTTTAATACACATTATATTATGTATTATGTTTTGGTTTTGGATTGGTTTTTGGTTAAGTTTGATTTATTTTTTACGTTGGGTTCAGCTTGTAAATAAATTTTCACTTAGGTACAGTACTCTTGTGAGACTCTTACTCATAAATTCCTGATTTTATTTAACAAACTTAACTTTAGCCCTCCAGTCTTTTATTTCTTCTTTTTTTTCAATTCAATTCCTCTTTTAAAATGCAAATACAAAAGATTTATTGTTTTTTTTATCAACACTTATCAAATTTTTCGTATAAATGCTGCTCATTTTGCTGTACCATAATAAATGAAAAATAAACAGGTCTATTATCCCTGCCGCTTACAATCTCACATGCCCACAGTAAGTATAATTTAATAAAAAAAAATATAAATAATAAACTAACAAAATTAGACAGTTGGTTGCTGTAACACTTTGTATATATGTCATTTAAAGTTTTCAACATGTAAAAAAAAACCTTCTAAAAGCTTCTTATATGTGTTTTTATGTTTTATTACTGTGTATATTTTAATATTATAATTTGTTTTTTTTTTTATATTATTGTAGTGATGTTGGCCGATTAACTTGCCCTCTATGTACTCAACGAAACTGGCAGCAAATTGACAATGATTTGTGGCGACTTGAACAATGGTTGCAATTTGCTGAAGGAACCCAACGATCACAAACAACACCACCAAGCAATATTGAAATACTGGAAGATATTGTTCAGGATCATCGAGAATTTCTATTAGATCTTGAGAGCCATAAAATAATAATAACTTCTTTAAATGTTGTTGGTGATCATTTGGCCACTCATACACTTGATACTGAGAAGGCTGGACAATTGAGGGCCCGACTAGAGGATGATAACTCTCGGTGGAACACTGTTTGTATCAATGCGACAAAGTGGCAGAGTCTTTTGCAAACAGAATTAATGGGAAACAGTGAATTCCATCAAATAATTGATGAACTATGTACATGGTTGCAACAGACTGAACAAAATATAAAGGCATCGGAACCCGTCGATTTAACAGAAGATCGAGAAATCTTAGAAGCGAAATTCCGTAAATTTAAAGATTTACGCGCCGAGCTAGAACGTTGTGAACCAAGAGTGGTTAGTTTGCAGTTTGCTGCTGATCAATTATTAAAGACTGTCGACGAGAGTGGTAACTCATCTCACACATATAATAGGTAAATTGTTTTAAAAAGTAACTCAATGGGCGGAGGAGTTTGAACATAATATAAAAAGATTATGATATAGCCGGGTTTGATGTATAAGTTAAATATTCGTATAATACGAGTACAAGTACTATTTCAAAGCGCTTCTCATTTTCGATGATATAATTAATTTTATTTTATTCTTCCGCCTATATAAAGTTTATTTACATAACTTGTGTAACAGTTTTATGACATCTCAAAATTATCTACAGAACTCTTTCTAGGTTAACTGATTTAAGATTGCGTTTGCAATCATTACGACGATTGTCGGGTATTTACATAGTCAAACTAGGTGCAGTACTTGGCTATGACGGTGATAATATAGGCGTTTCTCTGCATATGCTCTCCAATGAGGTAAGCTTAATTTGTTTGTAAGTAGTAATAAAGTTTGTTATGTAGAAACATGTGTTTTTGCACCAAAAAACTGAGTAAAAAAAACGCTTTCACTTTCTATGGTTTTAACTTTAAAAAAAGTATAGTAAACAATTTTCTTGTACCTATTTATAATTTTTAGAGTTTTTACATTTCTGTTTTATTTTATACGTACGTTTTATTTTTTATTTTCGTGTCATGTATTTGTTTTTGCTGCGCAGCTTCTGGAACAATCTGAATTAAGGATTCAACCTTCTTCTTCCTCTTCTATTCAGGCATCATCGCACAACACTGAAATTGCAAAGTAAATATTTGAATTTTCTTTATTATTTTGTATGACTTTTTTTTTTCTTAGATTTGTTTTCATATAGTTTAGTGTAATGTTACTATATTATTTAAGTGGTTTATTTGTTTTTTGTATTTTTAAATTATTAGAATGATAAGCTTATCTTTTATAGCCTATTTCTTTTTTGATATTTTTGTATTTTTATACCTACTTAAGGAATTGAGTTTTTTTTTTTCTTAAAATGAAGAATGTGGAGAATTTGTTATTAATTTAAAATTATAGGTCAAACAAACTAAAATAATTTGTTGTAAGATTTGCTTTCCATTAACAACAATTAAAAACAAGTTTTTGTTAACAGTATTTTTCGTGGTTCCTATCAAAAGGAGTAAAAAGATTTCTGCGATACGTATAAATTCTAAACGAAATCACTTTCATCAAAATATTGTTCGAGTAGTATTAATAAATTGTCTCTATAAATACTGGAAAATGTAATTTATATGAAAACGATTAAAAACCTACAGTTAAAAATGGGGAATTAAACATTTAGATGCAGAGAATACACTACTCGAGTAAAGTAAGGTCTACGAATATTATTTTTATCATGTGGTTTAAAAGAGATCTTTACAACGTTGAATATCATCATACATTATGTAAGGAACGGTCTTGTAGTTCTCGATACAAATTAACTTAGTCAATTTTCCATTTTTTTAATTAAAAGAAAAAAAAAAAAATTTTATTTTAGCATTGCAATTATTTGCTAAGCTCAGTTCCTTTAGTAGACGTTTACATATGAACTAAAGTATTATAAATTTAAATTATTTAAAAAAATTTTTAGCACCGAAGATGCTGCCGATGGGGATGTTATCAACACTACAGTTCTTGCTCGCGGGTACCGATTCTTAGGTCGCGTGGTGCGTGCTTCTCTGCCCATTCAAGCGCTCATGTTGCTCTTACTGGGTGTTGCCACACTTGTGCCCCACGGTGAAGACTACACTTGCATGTTCTCTAATACATTTGCTCGGAGTTTAGAGCCAATGTTATCGTATCCTAATGGACCACCACCAACCTAAACTCAACTTTTCAAATACTCTTAAGAAATTCAATCAACATTACTATATATATTTGCTAACGATTTATTTAATATTTAATTTTTGAAAGCGAAACTCATTGTTTAACGTGATAAAAAAAATGGTTACAAAAGAAAGAAGAGGAAAAAAAACTAGAAAAAACAAATCAATTAAGAAAAAGAATATATAATTTGCAATTATTTAAAAATAACAATGATGATTTAAGATAACAATGATTATATGATGACGATTTTATATCAGCATTATCTGATTCATTTGCATTAAATGAAAAAAGTATTTGACTTCTTTTCACTTAAGAACTTTTGTCAACTCATGATGTTGTTGTTGTATGAGATAATGTAAACTCTGGGAGTCACAACTCTCCCATTTATTGAATGGCTCTCAGAGTTTTTCTTTTATATTTATGCAACATATTCCATTTTCATTTTGTTATTACTCTCCCCTTGAATATCATGAAGATAGAAACAACAGTTTTTGAGTTAATACAAAAAGTTCTATAGTGAAAATACAACGAAAGTATAACTAAACACACAAAACAAATAAAAAATACTATATCCTACCGGTGCTACATCCCTTAATTTTTATTTTTCTTGTAGGAATTTAATTTTTAAAATCAAAAACATTTATGATAACAATCCATCCATTTATTTTATTTAAAAAAGTTAATACGTTTTGTTTTGTATTGTAACATATGTACTGTGTAATTTTAATTTTTTATTTTTATTTTGGAAATAATAGTTTTGCGAAACTGTAAAAGAAAACTATCAAAGTCGTGGAAATTATAAAAAAAAGTGTTTATATAAAAATATTTGTTACTTGCATGAGGCGAAAATTAAAAATAAGATGCGAAAATTACTAAAAAATTAAAAAAGAAAACATTGTACCTATTACAATTTATATTATATATCCACAATAAAAAAAAAGCTAAATTTTAAAAAATAGTGTTTTTTTTTTGCACGATGCGGATAATGCCCATTTGGTTAACCGGAATGCAAGGATGAGTATTTTGATTTCTGCAATAAAAAATTTTAACGTTTAATGAAGTTATAATTACGTGGTTTCGAGCGTAATAAAAAGAAAAAAAAAAAAACACTGGCGCTGACAGCCCGGCATGGGCTATGGCCTAGCTTCTTGACACTCATTTGTGTTGCTTATGTTGGAATTTTTGTCACAACTGAGCGGGGCCTACGGTTTATCGCCGAGACCGAACGGCACTCTTTAGAAGCTTTTTTGTAGGCAATTTTATTTTCTGGAGTCTGCCATTGCCCGCCGAAAGGGTGATGGTGATTTGAAAAATTGCTGGTGACCCAGCCTGGAATCGAACCCAGACTCCCTACGTGATAGTCCAATGAGCTAACTATCGCGCCATCGTCATTGAGCGTAATACAGTTAAAAAATATATCTTCTTTATTTATTATAAGAATTTACATATATTTGAAAAATTAATTTTAACTTAATTTTAGTCCATAATTCGCGAACGATACAGGTATTTGTGGAGAATGCATCAAGCCGCTTTCTCGTCGGAATGGAATGCTGGAATGCAGGCTTGTCTCCGCGTGCAGCGCGAAAATGCTTATTCGCAAAAAGGCTTCCAAGTGTACCAAGTGCTTAACGGAATATGTAGGATGCGCGTGTTCAAATGGATCATGTGGGATGCGCGTGTTGAAAGTGCATCATGTGAAATTTGCTTATCGTGAGAGAGGTTGCGGAAAGCAAACTTTACTAAAGGGTAGTTCCGTGTGCGACGTAATTCTAAAGCGATGAACACAATAGCTTTGTTCAGCGAGGTTGTTCCAAACTGTTCGGAACAGAAAAGTACAATCTGTTTTACTTTGTGTTCAGTGAGGTTGTTCCAATCTGTTAACATATTCTTGTTCGGGATGCCCTAAACTATAACATACTAAAGCGGCATGGCTTAATTGTTGAATTATAAATCTTATAACGTGGCTTTTTCAATAATACAAGAACAATGTTTTACCGAGAGAAACTTAATTACAACACATATATAATATTTATTCCGGAGGTAAGGCTTTATTTTATATGTATATTTTCAATTCTATCAAGAGTGGAAATAAGTTATTTTCCACCGTTTACACTGCTAATATATCGATATTGTAATGTAAAGTTACATATTTATACAGTTATTATTTAACTCTCAACCTTATCGCACGTGACAGAGTTAGGAAACTTTACAGTCCCAAGAGTCTAAATCCTTCCTTAAAATACGGTGAGGACGGTCGGATGACTCCGGGAAGTGGGAACTTCGCTTATTAACCGGGGACGAATGAACTCCGAAATTTATGTATCATACATAATATGTTCAGATGCCATAGCAAACTGAACCTTTTATTACAACAATATGTGAAAGAGCGGAAAAATCAAATCATTTTCCAACAGGACACTGATCTTTGTCACACTGCGAGCAAAAGCAAGGGTTGGTTCCAAAAAAGGGGTAAAACCTTGAAGTCGTCTGTTCAGGACTCTGAGTTTAACCCAATTGAATATCTATAGTCTTTTCTGAAAAAGAAAACTGTCCGCGAAGTGTAAATTCATACCGGAGTAAGAACAGATAGTGGAAATCCTACTGCATGCAATCGATTGGTGGCTAGCTTTTACCACCGATTTCAAGAAATAACTTTTCTTTTTTAAATGATTTTTAACTATACTTATACAAGTGAAAATTCAGTGGTGCCTCATAATTTCGTTCATGTTTATATATTAGCTTTGAAAAACAACTAGTAACCAAAAAGCATTTTTCTAATCCGTATAGCTGTTTACAAGATTTTTGTTTTTTGTTTTTATATGACTGATATATTTTTTTAATAAGTTTAACTTTCAAACAAGTTCTTTGACATTTATTTATTGTATTGTTTGATTGCTAGACAAATCATCCCAAATTCTTCTATAAAAGATTACGTGATTAGATATAATTTAGCAACTGAACTCGTACATGATCCAAAACCGACAACATGTCAATATAGCATACAGAACTTGTAAAAGATCCAGTTGGTTCAGGAATTAAAGCCCTGATACCATAGCTTGCGAGGATTGAAGTTTTGAGCCTTTTCAGGGGCACCCTTTTGTCTTAATTGGTTTACGAACAGGCAAAAAGTGTACTCGCTCTGGCACCTTCATCGGTCCTTGTTTCTTTTTGTTTTCAATTAGTTCAGAGTTTTCATTAGAATCAATAATCAACGCTACCGAACGTCAAGAAGGACGATATGTGGCTTCAGTACGATTACGCTTGCACCCATGAAGCAATTGACTGACCTACTAAGCACCCCATTCAACGATAACAATATATCCTGAAATGAACCAGTGATCGATCATGTGACTTGGCGTCACAATCAATTAGGTACTACTTGTAATATTAGGCCGTTTTCGAAAACGTCATCTGAATCAAATTGCTTTTGCAAAATGTTTACAAGCGCTGAATGACTGAATTGGATTACTCAGAGAAATCTCGTGAACAGTAACACATACATATAATCGTTTATCTTACTTCTTTTAACTAAAAATTATCATTATTGAACGCCATCACCTTCTCCCACAGTGTGCTTTGTTCGAAAACGTCGAATGCGTTTGCAGGTAGAAAATCATTCAGATGACAAAGATCAAAGACAGCAACGTTTGCAGTTTGACGTTCGCAACCCTTAAGTGCTGCAATGACGATCCAGTGACGTATTCGAAAACAGCCTTATATTAAATATTTGATGTATGGAAACTGTTTATCACGTTATACTTGAGATAGAACTCCAAAAGCCTAGAAAGGCATGTGCCAAAAATCGTATTCAAACATATTGTCATAAGCATAAGTTTTTGGTTTTATGTGTTTCCTGAAAAGTTGGGATTTTTTAAAACTATAATACATATGCTAAAGTTATGTAATGTTAGTAGCATAACTGGAATACTAATCTGTGGAGTATTATACAATTTAACACACTTTGTTCATTATAGTGAACAAAACGAAAAAAAAACGTACAACGTCCTACATAAAGTATATTTTGTATTTCCTTAAAATCTTGCACTGTAAATTTGTCAAATTACCCATTTGTTTTCCATAAAAAATAAATGTAAAAGTGCCTCAGGACTTTACCCTATTAAGTAAATTTAATTATTTATGTATTGTATAGTATTTATGTTACGTCGAAACTCGTATAAAGTATTAAGCTGAGCTTAGGGCCCACGAATTGGGCATAAAATAGATGCGAATAAAATAGTTGAGTTAATTAAGTTAACTACATACTAAGTGCTTTATTCTTTTTTTATGAAAAAACTATCGGCTTAGTGGGTATATTGAAATCATTTGAACATTTTTATAATGTTTCTCATATTTTGATTGATTTATTTTCAGTTCAATATTTAAGTATCAGTTGTATATATTCGTTCATTTCTGTATTTGATGCATCCTTCAATCAAGATATCGAAGTGTTATTATTGTAACATCAGCATAAATTGTGTATAGTTGTTTTCCATAGAAACCAAATAACTCATTTATACTTTTTATATTGAAAACTTATAGTCCTACTGGATTTAAACTTCAAGAAAAATGGAAAATAATTTTTAAAATTTTTTACAAAAAAAAGTAAGTAACACAGTTTGTATTAGGCAATATGGCTTCAGGGGACCACATAAGCCTTATGAGTAGTGTTACTGAGTCGGACAAAGAAGGTAAATTATGTGGAATCATTTATGTAAGCATGAAAAGACTTAATTGGTTTATTATTTTTCAACATACAGATAATATTATAAAGGAGCAAATTCAGAAAATTCCAGAAATACCAACTCCCACTTACACTGAAGAAGAGATAGACAAGCTTGTTAATTTTGTACAAAGAATGACTATTTTATTTGGTTTCGACTGTCGAGATTGGACTAATAGTGCCCTATCCATGATACGCAATTGGTTTTTTAAAGTTGATGAATTTATTTTGACAATTTTTTACGACAACAATCAAATTGTTTGTTGCCTTGGTGTTCCTATTGTGTCAGTGCAAGACTTGAGTTATTTCATGAGAAAACCAAATGAAATTTTCAATGTGGAAACCTTTCATGATGAAGTAATTTACGGAACTTTGTATGAAAATGTTGATAGAGCATTTTTGTGGACGCTTAACTTAGTATATGCTCCGATTTTTCGTAATTTTTCGGATTGGAGCGATAACGTTCAAATGCGCTTTCATAAAGCACTGGATAAGGTTTTGGCCAATGCAACAGGACTACATTATAAAATATCTGGCATGACAGTGTTACATGTGCCCACAATACAAAGTGAGGTTAGGCAAGGAAATATAGCAAAAGACCAAGAATTTGTGAAAAGTCTAGAAGAAATCGCAGTGCATTGGGGTACCCAAATAAGGGCGTGTCTAACCGACAAGGTGCTGGTGGCTTCACACGATTTAGTTTGTCCTATTGAAGAATATGAGTTCTGGTGTTATCGATGTAAGTCTATGTAAAAATAACTTCTGATTTTATTGTACATTAATATGTTTATTAAAATATAATTTTTAGATGAAGTGCTTCAATGCCTATGTGAGCAATTACATGCCAATGACACTCAGCTTATTTTTCAAATACTTCGTGCGGCTCAATCTGTGTATACAAAACAAATGGATGAGTTGATTCAAGACTGTGACAATGAATTTATTGAAGCAAAATCAAATGTAAGATATTTGCAGCTACTTATCAATCCATGCAAAGATCTGGAGAAAGCTACAAATCCGGCACAAATACTACCATTGCTGCCGCGAATAATACATCTGATTTGGTTTATATGGTGGAACTCTGAGTTTTATAATAAAGTCGGACTTATAATGAATTTATTCCGGAATCTTAGCAACCAAATAATAAAACTTTGCACAACCCACATTAACATCGATAAAATTCTGAATGGCAATTCAAGATTTGGCGTATTGATTTGTAATATGTCCATTGAATGCTGTTTATCTTACAAATTAGTATTTGATAAAATTTTCACTCAATACAAAATAAACCAAAATAATGTTGGATATGAAGTTGATAAAGCAATGATATTTAACCATGTCGATGCTTTTGAGGAACGACTATATGATTTGATTGATATTTGTCAGTCAATGATAGTATTTGGGAGGTTAGATGAAACAGAGCATATTCCGAAACCTATATTTGGAGGTACCCGAGGCATTTATTTCGAGAAAAAAACTGAACTTGTTGAAATTACTTTTTTGGATTATCTTAAAGGGATTAAGAATGATGCGAAGCATTTAATTTTTGATGTTCATAGCAATAAATGGTAAGAAAGAGTTTAATTTTTTATTAACTTCTTATTTTTTGGAATCCTTAAGTGCTTAACTTTTTGACAACTTTGGTGAGATTTCTAAGTATTTTTTTCGTGAAACTGCTTTATATGAGTAGTTTGCAATTCAAAATTTCTATCATTAGATATTTAGTTTTTGGGGTTTTCTATTCTCTAGAGAAATGTCCACGTCTACAAGCATAGACAGTAATTATATTATCGCCACACAAATTTAGTAATAAATTAAGTGTTTTACTATAAGCTTGAAAGCTTTTTAAAACTTGCAAAGATCGATAATAACTTTTGAATGTAGTTATCAAACATTTCTTTGAAAAGCATGCAGAACAAGTTTACACAGTTACTTCATATCGATAAAAAAAATTAAAGGGAAATTATGCTTATTTTTAGGTACGTAGAAGCGCTTAAATATCGGAAAATGATTCGAGGCCTTGAAGAAATTATACAGCGCTTAATAACTAACGTTTTCCAAAGTATTTGTAATACAGAAGAAGGTCTTGAGGCTTTGGTTACACTTTACTTTTATTCGTTTCGAGATACTTTGCGTGAAACATATTTGAAACATATCACCCATGTTTGGGGTATGTTCATCTCTGATCTTTCAAATACTAGTAATAAGATACAAGACCAATCAGACCTTCATGAATCATGGATTCCGAAATATGCAGCCAAATCAATGATTTATCAAACAAATTTGGAAAGACTAACTTGGTTGAAAGAGCGCTTACAAACGGCTGAATGGATGCCGCAAGTCTCATCATATAAAGTGGCAGTAGATAGATTCAAATTATGCAAAGAAGAATACCTCAACGAAATAAAAAAGCCTTTTAAATTGTGGACTAAACATTTTGAAATTGATCTTACTGCCAAATTAAATCGTACACTATTACTTAGAAGTAAAGTGCAAAGTGGACTGTTGGAATGTAATATTGATCGAACAGTAATTCAAATTTGTATTGAGGCGCATTTCTTTACTCAAATGCTCTTTCAAATTCCATCAAATATCAATAAATTGTATTGCAAATATTCGAGCTTTAAATTTATGTACAACAGTGTACTGACTATTTGCTTGGATTATAATCGTGTTTTAGAATCGTTATCTTCAGGGGAAAGGAAACTCTTTTCGATCTTAATGCAAACGTGTGATAGAAAAATAGCTCCTGGGGTTTTCAAACTTACATGGAGCGGTGAATTCAGTGATGCGTTTATCGCAGATTGTGCTAAACACACAGAGAAATTACAAAACACTGTGGATATATATAAACGAGCTAATTTTAACATAAGTCGAGTTTGCGAGAAGATATGTAACTTAACCTTTTTTGATATTTCGAAATCTAATCAGAGTTTAGAAAATTTTGAAAAAGATTTAGATAGACAGTGCAAAGCAGCTGCTGAAATATTGTCAAGACAATATTTTATTATAATTGAATTGATATTGACAGTTTTGAAGGATTTTCAAAGTGTTTATACTGAGGTAAGTTTAAGTGAAGTCGAAAAGTAAAAGTACTCGTAAATGATATAAGTTTAATTATTAGATGATTCCCGAGTGGACCAATTATATTAATCGGTTAGATAGTATGCTAGAGTCAGCTTTTCTTACTTGTGTAAAATTATCTTTAACAAGTGTGTATAATACCTTACATGGAAATGAAAGTGTTGGACTTGCGCAAATATTGCTGGTATTTGTTGATATTGAGGATCGAAAGGTACCAACTTTTTTTTGGCTAAATGATTGAATTTTTATGTTGCTTATTTTTGCAGATTACATTTTCACCTAAAATTGCAAGCATTATGAATGTATTTAAGAGTGTATTACCACGTATCACTAGAGTTTTAGATAAATATCCACGTCTTTGGCAAAAGTTTGGTCTTTCATCAAAAGCATGTTCATTCAGTGACGCTGTCAACTTTAATCTGGAATGCGTTGACATTAACAAAAATATTTTATTAGAAGTTGAATATAATGTGTCCGAGTTAAAAGCATACCTTGTGAATTGGCTAAAGTTTCGTATCGTTTGGGAGATGCAAGAAGTAACTTTTCTTAAAAATTGGGAAGAAAATGAACAGACAGCTATAGTCTTTGACAATAGCATTGCAAATTATACTAGTCTGGCAAATGAAGTTGCTGCTCAAGAATCTATTTATGCTATTCATTCAATTCTTCTTAATTCAACGAAATTAAAAAATACTATTCTCGATTTCATAGACCATTGGCAAGAAATTAATGTTAAATTGTTGAAAAATAAATCATCGGCTCAGATAAGAGGTGATATGTGTAGCAATGAATAAAATTTAAAAATAAATAATAACAATTGTAAACTTATAGGTGTATACAAGTATATGAGTAACAATATTGAGAAGATTTCTACTATACCACGCACCCTGCAGGAAATCAAAGAATCAACCAAACTCTACGAACAGCTTGTCAAAGAACTACCTGAAAAAGCAGGTGAATTTCCATCGATTTTCGCACTTTTTAAAGTAATGGACAAATATCAGATTGAATTTCCACCTAACACTCATGAACTTATGATGAATTTGGATGCCGAATGGCAAAATTATATAAAGAAACTATTGGAAGCTGACGAAATATTAGGAAATACAAAAGAAGAGTTCAAGACGGCTCTTCTGGGGCAAGCAGAAAAATTCAAAGGTGCCATTAAATATCTCATGGAAGATTTCCTTTTAAAAGTTCCAACTTCATCCCAAATGTAAATTCCCCTTTATAATCATGTCCATTTTTCCCATTTATTAATTTCCTCCAAATTTCCTTAAATAGACCTCCAAAAATAGCATTGAAATACCTAGATTTAGTTGTAAAAAAAATCGAAGCATGGTTTGAATTTGAGCAAAGTTTAGCATTGGATCTTCAAGTTTTTGGTATAAATCTTCTATGTAACTTGGAGCTGAAAAAAATTGATAGCGAATTAAAGAATATATATGAGATTTGGCAACAAGTTTTAGAATGGGATAATTCTTGGAACGAATGGAAAATTGGAAACTTTTGGGAAATGAATATTGAACTTATTGAAGATACTGTAATATCATTTTTTGCGGAATTCAATAAATTATTTAAATTGCATTATGACCGAAATTGGGAATTTCTGGATACAGTTAGAAAAAAAACTAATGAGTTTAGAAAGACTATGCCACTTATTACGGCATTAAGAAATCCTGCAATGAGAACTCGTCACTGGAACAATGTTCGAACAGCTGTGAAAAGGTATGTCGGTATTTCGGTTTTGTTTTTAATAACACCGAGTCAGGTTAATTACAGTTCATTGCTTGTCTAGCGGACACAAACAAAGTGAATAAATATGGGCCATTTGTTTTTGAAATGTCAAAAACGCAAATGAAGTTTTGCTCAATAGTTATCCATTAAAAATAAATTATGCATTTAATTTCATTACAGGAACTTTGATGAAAGCTCTTCAGAATTTACTCTTGGCAACATAATTTCTATGAATTTTCAATCATATTCTGAGGAAATACAAGATATTTCAAATTCAGCAACAATGGAGTTGCAAATTGAAAATGGAATAAATAATATAAGCGCCATATGGCAAGATCAAAAATTTGAGGTAGTACGGTATAGGGATGAGATTTACAAAATAAAAAACGTAGATGATTGTATGAGGCTATTGGAAGAGCATCTTATTCAAATTTCTGCAATGAAATCCACGAAATTTGTAGAACCTTTCATTCAGAAAGTAGACTATTGGGAACGCATTCTAGCAAATCTATCCGAATCTCTCGAAAAAGCTCTTGCTGTACAGCGACTATGGTTATACTTAGAGAATATTTTTGCCGGAGAAGATATAGCCAAACAATTACCCGACGAAAATGAACGATTTCAAACAATAACCACAGAATGGGCTGCTATAACATGTAAAATGTATTTAGCCGAATCAGCCGTAAAGGCTGTTCATCATGAAATACCCAATTACGTTCTTAATCACTGTAAGAAATTAGAAGATGAAATTGAACGGATTCAAAGAGCACTGGAAATCTATCTAGAATCAAAAAGACAACTTTTTCCTAGATTTTACTTTATATCAAATGATGACCTTTTAGAAATATTAGGAAATGCAAAAAGACCCGATTTGGTACAAATTCATTTAAAAAAGCTGTTCGATAATTGTTATAAAATAGAGTTGAAAAAAAGTATGGGAAAGACAATACGTTGGCAAGCAATGGGCATGTATTCAAACGATGGAGAATATGTAGAATTTCTTTCAGTTTTATATATTGAAGGTGCAGCAGAGAAATGGTTATCAAACTTGGAAATCTTTATGTTATCGGTTCTCAAAAATAAGTTAAGACTTTGTAGAAATTCTCTTAAAGAATTGATTTCAAATCGCGAACATTGGTTAAATTTATGGCCAGGACAATTATGCCTTACGACATCTCTAATGAAGTGGACTGCAGAGTGTACACGTAGTCTTACGCATTGTAAAATAATTGATAATAGAAAGCCTCTACGTAAACTAAGGCGAAGGCAAAATAAAATTCTTGGCACATTTTCAGAACTTAGTAGAAAAGAGCTACCGAATTTGTTACGTTTAAAAGTTAACACACTAATAACAATTGAAATTCATGGGCGTGATGTAATTGAGCGTATGTATAAGATAAATTGTAAAGATATAAGCCATTTTGAATGGTTTTCGCAGCTGCGGTTTTATTGGGAGAGAAATGATCACACTTGCATTATTAAACAGACAAATACATCATTTAGTTACGCTTATGAATATACGGGTAACTCTGGAAGATTGGTTATAACTCCGTTAACAGATCGTTGTTATATAACGCTCACAACAGCACTGCATTTGTACAGAGGTGGAAGTCCAAAAGGGCCAGCCGGAACAGGAAAAACTGAAACTGTAAAAGATTTAGGAAAAGCCCTTGGCATATGGGTAGTCGTCACAAATTGTTCAGAAGGATTGGATTATAAAAGCATTGGTAAGAACTTTTCAGGACTCGCACAGACTGGTGCGTGGGGTTGTTTTGATGAATTTAATCGGATTAATATCGAAGTACTATCAGTGGTAGCACAACAAATTCTTTCAATTATGACCGCACTTTCCGCTAAGCTTACTACTTTCAATTTTGAGGGACATATTATAAGACTGAAACCTACGGTCGGCTTGTTTATAACAATGAATCCAGGATACGCTGGAAGAACTGATCTTCCAGATAATTTAAAGTCAATGTTTCGACCAATTGCTATGATGGTACCTGATAATGTAATAATTGCCGAAAACCTTCTTTTCTCCGATGGTTTTCAAAACACAAAAATACTTGCTCGGAAAGTTTTTACCCTATATGAGCTATCTAAACAACAGTTGTCCAAGCAGTGTCATTATGATTTTGGATTACGTTCAATGGTAGCTCTCTTAAGATATGCGGGTAAGAAACGACGTCAATTGTCAGAAACTAATGAAGAAGAAATTGTATATCTTTCAATGAGAGATATGAACGTTGCTAGACTTACTGCTGAAGATCTTCCCCTTTTTAATGGTATCATGGAAAATATTTTTCCTGGTTTAACAATACCCGTCATAGATTATAGCGATTTCGAGGCTGCTATATCAGCTGAACTTCGCAGCAATGGAATGCAATTGGTTTCAATAGCTATTAAAAAGGTAATCGAAGTATTTGAAACAAAAAATTCCCGGCATTCTACAATGATAATTGGAGAAACCTGCACAGCCAAGAGTGTTACATGGAAAACTCTTCAAGGTGCCTGTAATAGATTAAAAAATTTAAAGAAGGAAGGATGGGAGAACGTTGTTGTTTATCCATTAAATCCCAAAGCATTAAATCTCGCAGAACTTTATGGAGAATATAATCTTGCTACAGGAGAATGGCTTGATGGGGTTCTTAGTTTAATAATGCGAACTGTCTGTGCGGAAGAATCTACTACATTAAAATGGATCTTGTTCGATGGTCCAGTAGATGCTGTATGGATTGAAAATATGAATTCTGTTATGGATGATAACAAAGTGCTTACATTAGTGAACAGCGAACGAATAACAATGCCACCACAAGTTTCTCTTCTTTTCGAAGCTGCAGATTTAGCTGTAGCATCACCTGCAACCGTTTCTAGATGTGGTATTGTTTATAATGATTATAATAACTGGGGATGGCGTCCCTATGTTCAGTCGTGGTTGGATAGACAGCCCTTAAAAGAATATGTCAATTATTTAGAAATTTTGTTTGATGATTATATTGATCGAATTTTGGAATTTAAAAAAACACAATGCAGTGAGATTGTTGTAACGAGTCAACTTAATGTCATTGTTTCTATGTGCAAGTTGTTGGAGTGTTTTGGGACCAAATCAAATGGAATAGTGGCAGGAAATAATGAAATTCTAGAAACTATGACTAAGCTATGGTTTTTATTTTGCATGATTTGGAGTATATGCGGAACAGTTGATGAAGAAAGCCGACTTAAAGTCGACGCTATGATTAGAGAAAGAGAAAGCTGCTTTCCAATAAAGGATACAGTATACGATTATTATGTGGACCCATACCATAAGTCTTTTATTTCGTGGGAAAGTAAATTGTCCGAAGCCTGGAAATACGATACAAAGTAAGTAACATATATTCACTTTACGTATGAGTGTATGCTTGCTTGTACATATGCATTTTATCTTATTAATATTTTTACGTTATTTACAGTGTCCCATTCTACAAGATAATTGTGCCGACCATAGACACAATCCGATATGAGTATTTAGTTGCAAAATTATTAGTTTCGCAGAGTCCAGTTATGCTTGTCGGTAAGCCAGGCACGGGGAAAACTTCAATAGTTCAAAATGTTACAAGCACAGTGAATCGTGACACATATACAATTTTAACAATTAACATATCAGCTCTGGTAAATGAAAACTATCTTCACTGTAATTATTATTTGTTGTTTAATCTATATATGATATTTCTATAAGACAACACCTGTGGGACTTCAGCAATCAATCGAAAGTCGTACTGAGAAAAGAACAAAGGTATTATATGTACCAGTTGGGGGAAAAAAGATGATATGCTTTATGGATGACTTTAATATGCCTGCCAAAGATACCTACGGATCTCAACCGCCTCTTGAGTTGATTCGACAGTGGATCGATTACAAGTTTTGGTTTAATCGGAAAACTCAGCAAAGGATACATGTTGAAAACACGTTAATAATTGCAGCAATGGGGCCACCAGGAGGCGGACGACAGGAGATATCAAATAGAACATTGAGTCGTTTCTTTGTTATTAATTTAACTTTTCCGACGGATGCAATTATATTGCAAATTTTTGGCACCATATTACGGCAGAAACTCGGAGATCACGTTCAAGAGATAGTCACAATGTGGAAATCCATAACTTTGGCAACTATTGATTTGTATAATGGTGTAGTTAAGAAAATGCTACCCACTCCTTCTAAAACTCATTATTTGTTTAATTTGCGCGATATTTCAAAGGTATTCCAAGGGTTGCTACGCAGTGAATCAAAATGTACAGTAAAAGTGACCACCATGCAACGTCTTTGGATTCATGAATGTTTTCGAGTATTCAGCGATCGTCTTGTGGATAATTCTGATCAAGTTTGGTTTGTTTCAGAAATAAATGATGTTATAGGTAAATATATGGGAGTGACGTTTCATAGCCTTTGTCAGAATAAAATTGTTCCAATATTTGGAGACCTGTTAAACGCACATGGACATTACGAGGACATAAGCAATCTTGAAATTCTTCGAAATTATATGGTCGATAAATTGGAAGAATACAATTCAGTTCCTGGTGTAGCAAGAGTTGATATAGTATTCTTCAGAGAGGCTATAGAGCATGTTACAAGAGTAGTTAGAGTTATATCACAGCCTAGGGGACATATGTTACATATTGGTATTGGAGGTTCTGGGCGTCAAGTTCTTGCAAAGTTGGCTATCTTTATTTGTGATTTTGGATTATTCCAAATCGAAATAACTCGCAAGTATAGAACTGCAGAGTTTCGGGAAGACTTAAAAGCGCTGTATAAGTTGGCGGGCATTAAGAATAGACCTGTTGCGTTTTTATTTAGTGGAGAACAAGTTATAGAAAGTGAATTTCTTGAGATTATAAATAATATGCTTAGCACCGGTGAGGCAAATCTTTTTAGGACCGATGAATTTGGAGAACTGAAACCTGGTCTTGAGAGGCAAGCCAAGAAAATGTTGATACCACCAACAACAGAGGCATTTTATAATCTTTTTATGCAAAATATTTGTCAAAATCTTCATATTATAGTATGTTTAAGTCCAATCGGTGAAAATTTCAGACTTTTTCTTAGGCAGTACCCAGGTCTCGTCAGTTCAACAACAGCAAATTGGTTTCGAAAGTGGCCCCAAGAGGCTTTGCTGGAAGTAGCTCAAAAGTTCCTAACTGACATTCAAATAAATGCTCCGGTTCCTGGGCAGCCGATTTCAAGAAGTAGAGACGATCTTTTGATAATTGAAGAGGAAAATCTGCAATTAGGCGTAGCGCAAGTTTTTTCAATTATTCATTCAAGTGTTTTAGATACTTCTAAGCAAATGTTGTTAGAAATGCATCGTTACAATTATGTCACCAGCATAAACTACCTCGGACTTGTAACTGGGTTTAGAGATCTCTTGCAAAAAAAAAGAATAGAAGTATCGTCGAGTTCAAATAAACTCCGTAATGGTCTTTCAAAAATCCAAGAAACTCAGGAAAAGGTATCGACAATGTCGGAGGAACTTAAAATCAGTCAAGAACAAGTTAAAGAACTTACAAGTCAATGTGAGGTTTTCATTGCTGAGATAAATATTCAGAGCCAGGAAGCCGAAGAACAAAAGGAAAAAGTTGATGAGGAAAGTAAAATTATTTCAGAAGAAGAGGTAGTTTGTTTAGAGTTGGCAGCTATAGCCCAGCAGGATTTAGACATTGTCATGCCAATGATTGAAGCAGCAGTTAAAGCACTCGATGCCCTCAATAAGAAAGATCTTTCAGAAGTAAAATCATATGCTAAGCCACCGCTGAAGATTGAGAAAGTGATGGAAGCCGTAATGATACTTTTAGGAAAAGAACCCACTTGGGAGACAGCTAAAAAAATGCTTGGTGAACAGAGTTTTCTTAATGACTTAAGAAATTTTGATCGAGATCATATTCCAGACAAAACTTTAAAAAAAATTGCTTTGTATACCCAGAACCCAGAATTAGAACCGGATAAAGTTGCAACTGTATCATTGGCTTGCAAATCACTTATGCTTTGGATAATTGCAATTGAAAACTATGGAAAAGTTTATAGGATTGTGGCACCAAAAAAGGAAAAACTTGATAACGCCAAACAATCCTTAGCTGAAAAACAGATGCTTTTAATAGTTGCTCGTCACAAGCTAGAAGAACTAAATGACAAATTATCAAGGTTGAAAGCACAGTTTAAGGAAAAATCCGATCTGCTCGGTAGCCTCAAAAAGAGAGCGGATCAACTAAGGTACATTGAATTCTATATTATTTGCTTCTTATATTTTATATATATTTCCAATTTTTGTTTGTTTTTAAAATAATATATCATAGGCATGGTCTTTTCTACTCACTGTGTTTTGTTTTCTGTCGTCGTGTTATTTTCTAAAATTTTATTTCATTATTATTTTGTTCTTTTTTTTTGTAGAAAACAACTCGATCGTGCAGTGATATTAGTTGAGTCCCTATCGGGCGAACGACAGCGGTGGATGAACACAGTTGCATACCTCGATATTTGCTTTGAAAAATTACCCGGAGATTGTCTAATTGCAACCGCGTTTATATCATATTTCGGCCCTTTCGATTCAAGATACAGGGAAATACTGATGGAGATCTGGCAAAAGAGTATTCAAGAGATGAAAATACCACATAGCGAAGATTTGAAGATTATACAATTTCTCAGCGATCTTGTTACTATTGCCGAATGGAATATAAAGGGATTGCCGCTTGATGATTTTAGTACTGAAAATGCTGTAATTGCAACTCAAGGTCATCGCTGGCCGTTGATTATAGATCCGCAAGATCAAGCAAATAATTGGATCCGTAATCTTGAGCAAACAGATTTAAAAATTGTCGATTTTGGCCAAAAGGATTTTCTTCGAACCATGGAGAGATCTCTGCGATTTGGTTTGCCAGTTCTTCTGCAAAATGTAACAGAGAATATAGATCCCGTCATTAATCCAATTTTAAGATCGAATTTTACAATTCAGGGTGGACAAAAGTGTATTAAGTTCAATGATAAATTTATAGCGTACAACAATTTATTTCGACTTTATATCACAACAAAAATTAGTAATCCGCATTATCCACCAGAAGTATCTTCTAAGGTTGCAGTTATAAATTTTGCTGTGAAATTGAGTGCCTTAGAAGCACAATTACTAGGCATAATCGTTCGCAAAGAAAAACCAATATTAGAACATCAGAAAAATGAAATGGTAGTTACCATAGCAAAAAACAAAAGGCTCCTATTAGATCTTGATAATCAAATTCTTCGGCTCTTAAATGAGAGCAGAGGGTCACTTTTAGAAGATGACGAATTATTTCATACTCTTCAAAAGTCTCGACAAACTTCAGCGTTGGTTAAAGAATCACTTAGTACAGCTGAGGCAACAGAGATTGAAATTGATATTGCACGTCAAGCTTATCAGCCTGCAGCAAGAAGATCATCAATATTATTTTTTGTATTGTCTGATCTAGCTAAGATAGATCCAATGTATCAGTTTTCATTGGCTGCCTACATTTTGCTCTTTGTCAAATCGATTGAGCGAAGTTCGAAACATCAGATTGTTGCAGAGCGCATAGCTAACTTAAATGAGTATCATACATATGCAGTTTTTAGAAATACCTGTCGGGGCTTATTCGAAGAACACAAATTACTGCTTTCAATTAATATGTGTGCAAAAATATTGGAAAATGCAGGAAAGTTGGTGCTAGCAGAGTACAACTTTATATTAAATGGTGGCATAGTTGTTGATAGGCATGATCAACCCCCTAATCCAAGTCCTAGTAAGTTCATATAATATACGATCTAGGATCGTACATAAGAGTATTAAAAATATATATGTTTCTTCTACATTATTAAATTTAGATTGGATTACTGAAGAAATATGGGATAATATTACAGAACTAGATAAGATAGCTGGATTTCATGGCATTATAAAATCCTTCGAACAATATCCAAAATTGTGGCATGGTAAGATAGATTTAGGAAAAATAAATAAGGCAATTTAAGAGAAAGTTATATTTTCATAGAATGGTATGGCAACAGCTTTCCTGAATCTGAAGATCTAATTGGTGAATGGAATGAAAAATTAAATGATTTTCAAAAGTTCTGCGTAATTCGAAGTTTGCGATCCGATAGAGTAATATTCTGTTTCACTCAGTTTGTCAGTTCTGTGCTTGGACAAAAATATGTCGAAGCCCCTATTCTTGATTTGAAATCAGCCTATGAAGAATCCTCTAGTGAAACTCCTCTTATTTTTTTTTTGTCACCTGGAGTAGATCCAACAAACACCCTATTAAGTCTTGCGGAACAATTGAATATGTCGTCAAAGCTCTTTTCTCTCAGTTTAGGTCAAGGGCAGGCTCCTCTTGCAACTAAGCTTATAAAAGAAGGGGCAACAAATGGTAATTGGGTATTTTTGGCAAACTGTCATCTCTCAGTTACTTGGCTACCTGCTCTAGAAAAAATTATTCAAACCAGTCAAGGATTAAAAATAAGTAAAAGGTTTCGGTTATGGCTCAGTTCCAATCCAACAAAAGAGTTTCCTGTTTCAATTCTACAAAGTAGTATTAAAATGACAACTGAGCCACCGAAAGGAATTAAAGCTAACATGAAACGATTGTACAACAACATTTCCGTAGAAAATTTCGAACAATGCAAAGACCAAAGCACTTACAAGAAATTAATATTCGCCTTGTGTTTCTTTCACTCTATACTGATTGAGAGAAAAAAGTTCCAACAGCTTGGTTGGAATGTTGCTTATAGTTTTAATGATTCAGATTTTGAAGTATCTGAAATTTTGCTATATCTTTATATAAATGAATATGAAGAAATTCAATGGGAAGCCCTTAAATATCTAATAGCTTGTGTTAATTATGGGGGGCATGTGACTGACGAGTGGGACAGGCAATTATTAATGACATATATAAATAGTTTCTATAACAGTGATGCTATAAATACTCCAGATTACAGGTATTCCTTTCTACTCTTATTTGAAATGAAATTTAAACTTTTGTTTTTCAATCAAAGACTTTCTTCATTGCAAACATATTGTATACCGCCAGAGGGAGATCTTCAATTTTATAAAGATCATATTGAACTGTTACCAAATTTTGATAGATCTGAAGCTTTTGGCCAACATTTGAATGCAGATATTGCATCCCTAATCGGTGAAACAAGACAACTTCTTAAAACCCTGCTTTCGATTCAACATCAATCAATTCAAATTGACGGTGAAAATATGGAAATAAAGGTTTTAAGAATGACCCAGGATATTGAGTCAAATATTCCAGAAGAAATAAATTATGAACGAACTGCGAAAATGCTAGGATCAAATCGTAATCCGTTTGACGTAATCTTACTGCAAGAAATTTACAGATACAATGTATTACTTAAATTCATTAGAAATTGTTTAAAATATCTCCAAAAAGGTATTAAAGGTCTCGTTCTGATGGATGTTGACTTAGAAGAAGTTTTATGTTCCATCTATGAGGGCAGAGTTCCTTCTAAGTGGCTAACAGGTATTTCAAATCTTTAACACATTGTCATTTTTAATATTAAATAAAAATTACGCAGCCTATCCCTCACAAAAGCCACTAGCATCATGGGTACGTGATCTAGTTTTAAGAATTAATTACTTCAGTCAATGGGCAATAACTCTCAAGCCACCTGTATTGTTTTGGCTATCAGCTTATACTTTTCCCACTGGATTTCTTACTGCTGTACTTCAGACATGTGCTCGAGCAACTAAAACACCAATCGATGAACTTTCATGGGAATATTCTGTGTATGTAGAGGATGAGGCAGCTGTAGCTAGAATGATTCAGATTGAAGGAGTTTGCATTCGTGGACTGTTTCTTGAAGGTGCTGGTTGGAATAGAAAGGCGCGCTGTTTGCAAGACCCTTTACCGATGGAATTAATATATCCGATGCCTGTCATTCATTTTAAGCCTGTAGAAAATTCGAAAAAGAAAACGAAAGGAATATATCAGTGCCCCACATATTATTATGCGGAAAGAGCTGCATCTTTCATTACAACTGTTGATTTAAAGTGTGGTAATGAGCCTGCGAACTATTGGATAAAGCGGGCAACAGCACTATTGTTGAATTTGAGTTCTTGAAATTGTTAATAAATTTCATTTTTTTTCCTTGTATTAAACGGTTTTGACCTTTTAATGAATTCATATTTTAGTTTGTATAATTCGTTGAAATATTAAAGTGTACACACAGTACGTTTTATTTTTTTGTTACTAATAATTTTATATATAAAACATAGTACGGTTTACACCACAACATAACCAACGTACGGAAAAAATATTAATGTAGAAAGGCACCTCTCATCGACTAATGCTAGATTTCCACTTGTCGTTTTAAAATTGACAAATGACGTGTTTTTACGTCAATTATAAAATTGGCAAGTGGAAATAACGAAAAACCGCTTGTTAATGAATTGACTAACTGCGCTTGTCAATAACTGACAAAGAAATCACATGACAAGTGGTAATAGCTGAGTTGTCAAACAAAATGTGACTTTGTCTTTAATTCGCATCATTTTCAATTGTTTGTCAATCAAAAGACACATTTTTACAGGTTAAGAAAATTTGTCTTTTCTCTAACCGGAAAAATTAAATTTGTATATAAATAATTTCCATTTATATAAATGAATAATCCAAAACCAGAATTGAAAGAAGTTTCGGAAAAAGACCATGGAGATGCAAAAAAAAGGGTTAGAAAGGCATCTGTGGAATGGAGCATGGAGTCCTCAGTTGCTCCTATCCATCAAGTGGAGCAATATTTTTTTTTTTTTTTTTTTTTTTTTTTTTTCCGGCGAGGGCAGGTGAAAATCTTCCATCAGACACTATGAGGATCAGAAGCGTGTGCTCATAGTAGTGTGAGATTCTTACTCACTAAAAACACCTCCCTTCATTGTTGATTTTAATACCGCAACTAAGTAGAACTTATCAAACAGTTTTTATTTCATAAGTTAGTCACGATTGGTAGGACACTTTCCAATGGAAGACCCTACATATTCCGCTTTCTTAATGCGGTTTCAATTTATCGCGCAAGGTCCAACGGTTTAGTTCGTTGAAGACGGCGTAGTATGTTTCGTTCGTCCAGGACTTCTAGGACTGTATTGTTGATATGGCCGCTTAACCGGACTTTATGTTTTCGTGCGCAGTTCCTGACTTCATCTTCCACGAAAGGAACTCCGAGGTCTCGATGCAGGTCATTATTTCTTATAAACCATGGGGCACGCACAGATTGTCGTAGCACTTTATTTTCAAAAGTTTGTATTATATTTACATTTGATTTCTTAGTACAACCCCAGAGTTGTATACCATAGGTCCACACCGGCTTTAGCACTTGCTTATAAAGAAGCAGCTTGTTTTCTAAGCTTAGCTTGGAATGTTTACCAAGTAGCCAGTACATTTCTCTGTATTTGGCCTCTAGTTCTTTTCGTTTCTTTCTAACATGCGTTTTCCATTTAAGCTTCGCGTCAAGTGTCATTCCCAAATACTTAGCCTCGTTTGCAAAGGGGATACACACCGAGTTTATAGAAATGGGCAAGTGATTTATCTTTCTGTAGGTGAAGTCAACATGTACAGATTTTGTCTCATTAAGGGTAATTCGCCAGATCTTTGTCCACTCGTAGACTTTATTTAAAGCAGTCTGGAGTTTCGCCGTTGAGTCTTCTATTGATTCTCCAACCGCTAAGATAGCGGTGTCGTCAGCAAAAGTAGCGAGAACAGTATCCTCGACGTGTGGTATATCTCTTGTATATAAAAGGTACAAAAGTGGGCCCAGTACGCTTCCCTGCGGTACTCCGGCTAGGATATCTTTAAATTTCGAAACATCATTTCCGTATCGAACGCGAAAAATTCTATTTTCAAAATAGCTTGTCAATATATTATAAAGCTTTAATGGCAAAATTCGTCGCAGTTTGAAATTCAAACCTTCATGCCATACTTTGTCAAAAGCTTGTGAGACGTCAAGAAATACGCTCGAACAAATCTTTTTTTCTTCCAGGGATCTTTCAATTACATCAGTAATTCTATGCACCTGATCAATTGTTGAATGCTTAGTCCGAAATCCAAATTGATGGCTGGGAATAAGATTTTGGTTTTCGATAATTGGGAGAAGACGTTTTAGCAAAATCCTCTCAAAGATTTTCGACAGGATCGGTAGAAGAGAAATGGGTCTGTATGATTTTTTATCGTTTGGAGGTTTTCCTGGTTTTAGTACCATAATGACTTCTGCAACTTTCCACTGGCTTGGCACGTATTCAAGCCTCAGAGCCGCGTTAATAATGTGTAAGAGCTTTATAAGTGCTTTTTGGGGTAGCATTTTCAGAACTTCTCCGGTAATAAGGTCATACCCCGGAGCCTTCTTTGGTTTTAATTTCCTTATTACAGTTTTGATTTCAGCAAGAGTTGCATTTGTCATTACAAAATTACTATATGCTATTTCTAAAGAATTGGTGCCGGGTGCCAGTGTCGGGCCGTCGGAGGGCTTGAAAATTTCTTCAAGATAGTCGGCAAAAACCTCCGCTTTTTCCTTATCCCCCTTAGCCCATTTGTTATTGCCGACCTTGATTGGTGGCGCGGGGATTTTGGGCCTTTTTAAGCATTTTAAAGCTTTCCAAAGCGAGTAATTTGTTTCTTTTCCTGCCGTCAGGTTTTGAACATATGTATTTACTTCGGAATTTCTGTAACTTTTAAGAGTCTCCTTGAGCAGATTACAGAGCCTGTTTAAGCGTGTTTTATCCTGCGGCGCTCGAGTTGTTTGCCATCTTTTGCGAGCTTTTCTTTTTTCTCTTATCATATCTTTTACCTCAGGCGGGTAGTTTAAGTTACGTTTAGCCGTGTTTTTTCGTTGACAAGGTGTATTGTTCCACGCAGCACATTGGACTATTTCAACGAAAGAATCCACTTCGATTTCAAGTTCAAGTGCTGCTTTAAGTGAAACGTCTAGTTCTAGGTTATTATTAATCTCATTTCTGAATCCTTCCCAATTAGTATTTCGTCCAGTTAGTCTTAATGGTCCTTGTTTTTTAATAAACGTGTCGTTCATTGTCAGTATGACTGGAGAATGATCGGAGGAAAGATCGAAGCTTTCATCAACGTTTATATCCGAGTTACGAATTCCTTTAACAACGAAGAAATCGACAAGATCGGGTATTTTCGTTGTGTCTGTTGGCCAATAAGTCGGCTTGCCCGTTGAATAGAAGTCACAATTGTGTTCCATACATGCTTTATAGAGTATTTTACCCTTTTGGGAGACACATCTTGATCCCCAAAAAGTGTGTTTGGCATTGAAATCATCGCCAATCATAAAAGCCGATCCAAGAGAATTGAATATATTTTTAAATATATGTTTTGAAGGCGTAAATCGTGGAGGACAGTAGATGGCTGAAATAGTAAAGGAGTTCCGTACCAATTTTACGCGCACCGCAATTAGTTGTACAGACTCGAGCTCTACTTTTATATCTTCGTTGTGCTCAAGAGACTCGTTAATGTATACAGAGGATCCGCCTCTCGCGTTTCCCGAAGGGTGATACGCGTAGTAGTCTTTAAAACCTCTAATTTTTGCAGATGACCCATTTTTCAAGTGGGTTTCGGAAACCAAACAAACGTCAATGTCGTTTTTCCTTAGGAATAACTCAAGTTCATAAAGTTTTTCTAAGATTCCGTTTGCATTCCAGGTGAGTACGTTTAATTTTTCCCTTTTCATTTTTTAGGTGGACCAATATGAAAAAAATTTAGGACTCTAAATCCAAATTTTATAGAAACAGGGACATGAATAATAATTCATGGAAAATTAATTTCAGAAACTCTGAACATTCAAAAACCTGAAGTTATGTATTTTGAGGTGGAATGCACTTCGGCTCCATATTGCAAAGTTTTGCGTAATATCCGCAAGACTCTCGGTCGAGAAACAAATGTTGGACCCAACAACTAGGTTTCTTTCTTTTTCTGCTTTCATCATCTTCTGCCTGCAGCTCCAACTCGGATCCGACCAACACAACAAAAGAACCGTAATAAATTTTTACAGTTTACTAAATAAAAATTGTCTCAAAATTCACGAAAGTTTTGAATTTTGCGCCATTTGTACGGCAAAGTGTTGCGAACAAAAGAAAATGGCACCATGAAAGTTAAGAGTTCGGGCTTAATAAAAATGGAGCTCTTACTCATTTTTCTTGCTGAGCAATATGATGACGGTATTAGTTTGGGGATCGTTGTGGATTGGAAATAAGCCATAAAACCGATCTTGTCCTCTTCTCTAGAAAATACAAAATTCCAACAATAGGCCCTTCCTCAATCAACGGTACCAGCTAGGTTTTCTTTGACACAGCGAAATGTCTGGATCTAATTTTTGACAGGAAATTAAGCTGGGAACCTAATATAAAAGAAGGAGTAAGAAAAGCCTCAGTATCTTTATTCTCTTGCAAAAAAGCCATCGGGAACAAATGTGGTTGACGTGAACAACCTCGTATTGCCCATTGGATATATGTTTCGGTTATAAGACCGATACTCACCTTCGGGGTGATTGTATGGTGGACGGCCTTTGACAAAGCATTCAGTTGCACGAAGCTAAGCAAAGTCTTAAGAACAGGATGTGTAGGGGTAAGCGCAGCCCTACGCCCAACGCTGCTGTGGATGTACTCACTTAACGCCCCTCGATATTTTTAACAGACAAGTAGCTACTAATGCAGTTATTAGCCTTAAAGCAACTTCACCGTGGACAAGTAAACTTTTGGACCACGTAAATATTCTTAGCACACTAGGAATCCTACCAGAGAACATCGACTATACAATACCCAAACAATGATTTGATAAAAAGATAAAAACTTCCACGTAAGCATTCCCTCCACATCCTTCTGGCAGGAAAATGGCTTCTTGGACGACAAATTAATCCGCTTTTATACCGCCGACTTAAAGACCTATAGTGGTCTGCTGATAAGCTGGCTGAAGAAAAACGTAATATCCACAATAGACAGCCCGCTATCAAATCCCTGGACTCATGTTCTTCAAAGACAGTTATAGACTGCCCTCTCATGAAGAGATGGGTGCCGGAACATAGAGATATTCTAAGAAACTGTAGGGCCAACGAACTTGCTATCGGAACCACTATATCCATTATATCTGTAAATGGTAACATTGGTATTCCTATTGCTACGTGCAAACTAGAAATAAAGCTGGATGCTTATTCAAGAACAAACCTTAGGGGACGGTTGGATCGACATGTTTAACGACCGAACGATTCTGGCCAAAACTGGATCTGAATCACTCCTTTGTTTGAACCTTTAAAACAGAAAACCATCTCAGCGCTATCATAGGTGTCATCACTGGACACTGTCTTCTTGGTATACTTGCAAGAAGGTTTGGTATGTTTACTAATGATTTCTGCAGAAACTGCATGGACTAGCAGGAGGAGGAGACAATCCCACAATTCCTTTGTACATGTCCAGCTCTCTCCCAAAAAAGAAAACTCCACCTAGGAGCTTTCTTCTCATCAAAAGCCTCCTACGCTTTATCAAAAGCTCAAAATGGTTTCTTGAGTAGGTTGCTTGAGTAGGAGGATCACAGATCCACGTGGTATCACAACGGGCCAACAGTTGGTCCCTTCCCAATAGACTCTTCAACCTAACCTAACTTATTTAATGGTGCTCGATATCGAAATGTGCTAAAAATGCAATATATTCGTTATACTTTGTGAATAAAAAAATAACGGTGCATTTTTTAAAACTAAAAACCTTTGTTTTCTATCAAAATTACTTCTTTCGTCCATTTTGTGATACCCGTTATATTATCTTGACTTCCAACAATTTCCCCATCAAGTGTAGTTTCGCCAAACCTGATTTGGATCCTCGCAATCTCTGTAAATGTAATGTATTATCTTTGTCGATAGCCGACCTTGAGTATACTAGCTACTATTTTAATGTTTAGTTTATGCCATATGTTATATGATTTGCATCAAATATATAATACTATGCATAGTATTTTACAATGAATGCCTGTTGAGATTCTTAAAAATAAGTACACGTACTTACAATGTATGTGAAAATATAACATTAACCTCTTATACAAAATACGTAAAAATATAAATGAAAAGACAGCTGGCAAGTTAATTGGCTTTTAACCCATGGATATCAAACATGTTCATATCTCATTGCACTTAAGTTTTGTATCTATCAACTTCTGTCAAGTTAAAATACATTTCAGTATTACTGAAACGCTTCAGCAATAACAACTTTACTTGTAGTGGACTTGAGAAATGTTATTCACCGAAAATTAATCTAAAATATATGTATACCATATTTGTTAATTTTTCCTACCCGAAATCATGAGATACTCATATGTCCTCGTAGTTTTAATAATGTTTAAAATAACTTTCAATACCGAGTCTTCTAATATTTTGTGCCTTTTCACAAGTGTTCATAAGTCACACATGTTAGTGTATACGGCGCTTATAAAGAGTCTTTTAAACCGTAACCATAATATTACTGTTGTTAGTGTATTACCACTTAAACATTTGGTTTCGGGAGAAATTTCGGTTGTGCAAATAGAAAAGCCTCCACATCCATATAATGCTTTTGGAATTTTTCGTCAAATCGCTGTTATTCAAGCAAACAGCAAGGTTTTGAATAATCCGGCTTTTAAACGATTTCTGAAAGAAGAAAATCAGTTCGATTTAGTTATTCTGGGTTATTTATATAACGACTACCAGCTTGGTGTAGCCGCTCATTTTAAATGTCCTATTATTGTTGTATGGACAACTCAACCAATAAGTTTTGTTAATAGATTTACCGGGTCTCCGAATGCGTGGTCATATGCCCCATCTCCATTTGAAAAGAGCCAACAGGTTAGTTTAAGAGGTGTTTTATATGGTATTTTTGAAACGATTTTTAGATGGACAACCGATTTCATAATGGACGAAGCTTATAGGTAAATACTTACATTTGTATTCAAGTGAATCATCTAAAATTTGTGCTACTGAATTTTGTTTAGTTAAATTTATTTTTTTCCATAATTTTGCCACTAGGTATGCTTAAAACTTGGTTATCGAAAAAACCGCCTCGTGTAGTGATGGGAACTATACGATCGTTCTGTGTAGGAGGGGCCATTCATCGATCTTTATATTACCTCCTGATTAACTGGTATTTGATAGATTCAACCTTGTTATACTCGTAGACAAATACATGTGGTATAAACAATAGTTAAGGCATAGCAGACGAAATCAATCAAAAAACATATTTATGACTTTTCTTGTTATAATCTAACCATTTGAGACGATTGGTGGTTATTTCTATTATCATTATCTATATTATTATTGTAACAACAGCCTTTCTAGTTTTCTTGCCCTTGCTGATAAATGCGGTTCATCGGCAAATTTTTTATATATCTTTGGTTTACCGTTTATATCTTATATATCTACCATACTATATAAATCGCATTTTCATATCGTCAATTTTTTTTCCTAAGCTGCCAATTATTGGTGACTGTGTTCTGTTAACCCCTACATTAAAGCTCACGACATATTCATTAGTGGCGTTGTTTACAGTTGTATATTTAACTTTAATCAATTTATTCAGTTCGTATTTGGCGACAATAGTCTATAAACAATGGAAGGCATTCAATTAATCCTAATCGAATATAAGATTTATTTTCTAATGGTTTGAACAGTTTTCAAACCATCATATCATATCGTCAACAACTTCTTGACAAGACTAAGTGACATGTTATTAGTTACATATGAATGAATAACAACACTCAAATAGAATTTAGGTATTTTGATGACTTTGGATAATGCGACTAAATTTAAAAATATCGACTACTTGATATATTTGACCGTGGCTTAGGTATCAGTGTCAGCACTCGTCGTTTGGTTAATTGGCAATTTGAGGTTTCCTATAAGTTAATTTCTTAATAAAGTTGCACAAATATAAAAGTTAAAACATAAGTAATGCACATGTACTCTTGTACATGTGGCATTTTAAGAAATTTAATAATTATAATTACGATAATTATATAAGAAATTATTATTATTTTTTTTATTACGAATTAATTCATTATTTAAAAATATTTTTAAAGAAAACTATTTCCTTCAACGAATTATCCCTCTTTGGAGGACATGAGAAAGAACGTTTCCCTAGTTTTATGCAATCACCATTTTAGCGAAGGTCCAATTACAGCTAATATGCCTGGCTTAATTGAGATAAGTGGTATTCAAATAAACAACAACATAAGTGTATCTAAGGTAAACAAACACTTTCTTATTCTAACAGAAATGTAATTGAATTGTTTTAATTTACAGGAACTTGAAGATTTTATGAATGCAGCAGATAAAGGTGTCATTTACTTTAGCCTTGGCACTGTTGTTTCGCCCAAGCAAATTAAAATGTCTACCTTAGATATTTTCATAAAAGTTTTTTCTAAACTACCACAAAGGGTGATCTGGAAGATTGAATCTTTGCCACAGAACTTTTCCAATATATTTATTGGTAAATGGCTTCCACAGAGCGGTATCCTCGCTCATCCCAATACCAAGTTGTTTATCACTCATGGAGGAAAAGGCAGCGTTACTGAAGCTTTATATTATGCTGTACCTATGATTGCGATGCCAATGTTTGGAGATCAGTTTGGCAATGCTTATCGCTTGGACAGCCAAAACTTAGGTTTAAAATTAGATGCTAATGCTATAACCGAGGAATCTCTTCGCAAAAACATCTTTCAAATTTTATATAATAGCACTTATTCTGAAAATATAAAAGTTGCTTCTGAAATTTATAAAGATCGACCTTTATCTTCAGAGGAGACAGCAATGTACTGGATAGAGTATGTAATTCGTTATCGAGGAGCATCACATTTACAAACTATAGCCAAAGATATGAGCCTCATTCAGTATCTCGACATTGATGTATATTTTTTCTGTTTTTGTTTCTTATGTGCTGTAATTGCTGCACTTAAAATAATTACTTTTTTGACATCTGAATATTTACTAAGTTTCGCAAAGCTTTCTTGGAATTTTATAAAGATGAGATTAAAAAATATTCTGTAAGTTTCGTTTTACGCAAGTTTTTATAGTGACAGTGTGATATAAAAAAATGAAATCCTCTATGTAAAGAAACCTAATTTGAACTAGTAGGTAAATATCAAAATGATTTTCATTTTGACGATATTGTACTCGTAAAATGGAAAATAGATTTCCACTCGTTTTGTATTTGAATAAAAAAAGACGGAGACGTACCCGTATTGCTTAAGCTGCACAGGTCTGATATACATATACATATAAATATAATAAATGCAGATTGTTGTCATTTTGACTAGCTTTATTAAATTCACATTCGATTGTTTGTGTTAAACTTAACGTAAAGAAAATGTACTGGAATGAGTACATTACTTAAATATATAATGTATTATTAAGTAGTTTTTTAAAAAATAACTGACAAAAGTCTATAAAGAAATATGAAGATGATTTTTAATAGATTGTCGAATGCATAATTAACATAAACATTTTATTAGGTTTATAATTAAGTACTAGTTTAATCAAATACACAAATTTCAGAATGCCTCGTTTTTGTATACTTGTATATTTCGTAGCTATTTCAATAAAAAATAAAACATACAAATTTTAAGAATGCCCTAATTCATGTGAATAATAAACGTATGAATAGACATTCATTTTTAGAATTTATCTAAAAATAATGTCCTTGACGAGTTATTTTGAAGTAGCAAATGATGCAGCTACCTATAGTCGAATGGTGATATTGTTCGCTTTTGATGTTTGACTTTAGGACAGCGTCCACTGGAAGTATTATATGGTCCATACTGGCATGTAGGCATTTGGCACTTTTTATCTTTTATACATCTGCAAAATTCGAAAAGAAATATTACATTTCGAAGTCAACATATCTAAATACTATATTCTGCTATTTAACTAAATTTCCACTATAAAGTTAAATGTCAACAATATTTTTAGTATGTTAAAATAGATAAAATAGAAGAATAACTACGAGTACATATAAAATAAAGAGTAGAACAGATATTCAACAATTTTGTTTCAGGTTTTTATTTGTATTTCATACTTACTCTTGATCCACACCAGGGAAACCGTCTTGCCCTCTTTTAAGTATGTTACAAGCTTGATTGGTATACGAACAATCACAATGACATCGACCTCTAGATAATTCATCTTCGTCGACATTAAAATGGCTAGGACATTGACAAGTTTCATTTCCGCTTAATACTGATGCTGCTAAAACTTCTCTGTTATTGATTGTGTTCCCTCCTCCGCTATTTATGCAGGAGCTTAAGATACAACGATCTACACAATGACATTCAGTGTGATTGACAAAAGACCGCACCTCTACTCTAACTGACCCACCCAAAGAAATCACCTGCAAAGAGACGAAATTATGAAATTTATATTAATTTTGACTTTGTGTTACATTCGTAAAATATATATATATATATATATATTTTTTTTAAATGGAGAATCAGAAAAAGCTTTTAATGATGCTGATTGCAATGTTAATTGTCAAAATTGTCGAATGTTGAAAAACAAATACATAGATCAACAACGTGTCACTGCTTGATGCACGCTGGAGTCATCATCGAACCATTCTTCTTTACAAATGCGGCTGTTTAGGCAAAACTGTTACTCCAGGTTTTGTTAAATTTTGCAAAGGGCACTCTGATCGTAATCAATATTAGATTTGCTGTTTTGTGTTTAAATTTTTCTATAACTAGTCTTTAACAAACTGAAGATTGTAAAGGTTTAGCCACGAAATATCAAACGGTGCAATTGACCTTTCAAATAAGTCAATACTATTGTAAAATAGAAAAATATAAAAGTCATTTGTATCACTTAAACATTTTTAATTCATAACATTCAGTTTTAATTCTCATTTATCTTTGTTACTATTTCTATAAATAAAAACCACAAAGATTTGATGTTAATGGAAGATTTTCAGGGGCTAACATCAGATGGCACATTTAGAATAAACTACCAAGTAACATAGATCAACAACGTGTCACTGCTTGATGCACGCTGGAGTCATCATCGAACCATTCTTCTTTACAAATGCGGCTGTTTAGGCAAAACTGTTACTCCAGGTTTTGTTAAATTTTGCAAAGGGCACTCTGATCGTAATCAATATTAGATTTGCTGTTTTGTGTTTAAATTTTTCTATAACTAGTCTTCAACAAACTGAAGATTGTAAAGGTTTAGCCACGAAATATCAAACGGTGCAATTGACCTTTTAAATAAGTCAATACTATTGTAAAATAGAAAAATATAAAAGTCATTTGTATCACTTAAACATTTTTAATTCATAACATTCAGTTTTAATTCTCATTTATCTTTGTTACTATTTCTATAAATAAAAACCACAAAGATTTGATGTTAATGGAAGATTTTCAGGGGCTAACATCAGATGGCACATTTAGAATAAACTACCAAGTAAAATATGGTATATGATAAATATAGGTTGGCGCAAAAACAAAACGTTATAAGTTGTCTTTATATTATCGTGCAGATAACGACGTTTTTTGTAAGCAACAAGATTGCAGCAGGCAATTATCGCATAAAGCGCGTAAGATTGCCCTTTTTCAGAACACTCTGGCCCAATTTCTGACATCACGTCCCATTCATTCGTCAAAAGTGACATAACTCTAAAAAGTCAGTTTTCAATTCTTAAAAAATAGCCCTTTCAGCCTGTGAGATTTTATTTGCGCGAAGTACTAAGAAACAGCCAATGGGAAGACTTTAGTTTGAGTCAATCAGTTACTATTGGTGATAACTTACAAAGGTCATCCCAAAAGTAATCAGGATTCGAAGAAGAGGCCTAAAAGAAATCTATTGAATCCCATAAATGCAAAAACACTTGCAAGCATGTGACTTTATTAACGTGGTGATCCAAAATATGGTGGCCTACGGAATGGGCCTCAGCATTAGCGGGGGGAGAAAATATATGTGTAGCAAATTTTAACAATTAATTAAAGTAGAAGAAAGGCAATCCTGCTCTTTCAGCGGCGGTATTAAACGATAATGTGAAAGTTGTTTGTTTTTTAGGCCTAAATTGAAATATTAAATACGAGTATACTTTTAGAGTTCAGTATTCAGTTTCAGTTAAGCGACCTTAACCTAATGATGTTGCAAAATTAAAACAAATAAAAACCTTACATTTGCCTGGTTAAGTATAGAAAAAATCGCATCAAAATATTAAACAAACTACTTATAAAATAGCTGGGAAAAATTGTAGTTGTACACGAGTATAGAAATTATTCTTTTTATATTTTTTAAAATTTTCATCAGCCAATTTACTTTAATTGCAAATTGCCCTTATATGTCAAAAAATGTATGTATAGGTATTATTGTCTTTAGTTTGTATAACTTCTAGGCAATACACTGTAAATGTATATGTACTTACAAAAAAATGTAAATGCACTGTGGACATACTCTTTGCTATACAGGTTTTTGTGTCGTAATCGCAGCACCCAGTGTCATCCCCACAACGATGCAAAATAGTACAACGCGGTACAAAACGCTTGGATGCTTCAGTGACCATAATAACTTTTGGATGTGGCCAGCGGCATCTGCTTTCCTCTTGAATGCGCTGAATATGTGCGGTGGCTGCTGACTGTTCTGCAAATAAATGTTTATTTGTAAAATCTCACATCATTAAATTTGCTATTAAAACATTATTTCAAGTTTTATGCATCAAAGTGGCAATAAAGCAAAATAAATTTACAGCTACCGTATGGTATAAAAAGAAAAAAAATTGTGTCAAGAGGTACTATTTTATTTGTAAAAGTTAATGATTTTCTTGCTATAACATTTTTGTATATTTAAAAATTAAAAAGTAAGCATGTGTTAGAGTTCTAATTAAATTGTCCTAATTGCTGTCCTTACGAAATAAAAATAAAATTAAATTAAATTGAGTAATGCATTTTAAAATTGCTTTAATTGCATTATTTATTTTATTTTCATTTCTTTGAAACTTAAATTTATTATACAAACAGGCGCAGTAATATAACTACAATAAAATCTTATCTTAAAATATTTTTAGGATTTTTAAAAACTGGCCGACTCTTCTTCTTAATAGATTTTGTGATAATGGTGCTTGTTTTTCGGTAACAAATTCATAACTGATATAAGACTTACTATTATCGAAATCACCTTGACAATGAAGCTCTGAAAGTAGGTGCTATTCAGGTAGGTCGGGGCCAGGCCAGATTCTACAGTACTTAATAAAAGTTTACACAAGAACCAAAGAAAATTTTTTATTAAGAATTTTATTTTATACACATACAGTTTTTTAGCCGCAAAGAAAAATGCTTGTCCGAAGGGGGTTCTTAAAATTGGAATACTCGTAGAGTTTGAAGTGATAAAACTTTTCTACGAAAAGTTTATATATTACATATTGTTTTGCTCGTTGTTGTCGCCAAAGAGAGCCCATATTCAAGAGTTGTCATCGATGGTAAGTCCTATATATAGTACTTTATTTTGCTAACTACTTCTATTGATGTGTTGCTGATCGAACAGAAGGCGTTACGGTAATATATGTAAACTAAAAGTTAAGGTCATTTTGGCAAAATATTTTTTTTGCAAAATTGGAAGTGCGTTTTCTAATGATGGTATAAGTACCTGTATGTATGTGTTCCATGTCTTTGCCATATGCAGGCTTTTCTTTCTTAAGGCGTATATGAAAAAATGGTGTTTATAAGCTTACATTTATTACAATAAACTACTTGTACGTTAACATGCTCAGGTCTTTCTCGTAGATATACCAGGTGGGGCAAAAGTAATGTCAGTAGTCAGTATGTGAATGTCCCATAATTGTTGGAAATGGTGTCAAATATCATTGTGATTTGATATTTTTGTTATAGACAGACAGACAAGCAATGGAGCGATTCACACCTGAAGAACGCCGAATTTCCGGTGTGTTGTTTTAAAGCAGCGTGCATTCGATGCCGTCCTTAACCATGTGAGCAATAAACAATTAAGCGTTTGGTTGATCATCTAGTGGAAACTGGGTCCACTAGAGCTGTCGCACTGAGGGGCCAGCCTTGTATTGCTTGTTTGACTGAGAGTTCACAGACATTGACAACGATGCATACGATTTGGCATAACCATACATTCGTTGCGTCGAATTTTAGTAAAAGACCTGAAGATGTTTCATTAGAAAGTTCAAACAGTTCACCAATTGCTGTCCACTGACCAACAAGTGTGGCTAACTTACTCTCGTGCTCTGTTGAAACTGGTGCAAGAAGGACGTCGACAGCACCATCGTACACGTAATTGATGTGCGCCATATACAGATATTAAACGAAATTTTTTGCTGGAGGAACCGCTCATACAGCTTGAAGCAATGATGAAGATTATGAGTCATTTGCGAGTATTTCAGGCCGTGTAATTTTCAGTTTTGGAGATTTGAACTGGCCGGCCAGATCGCCAGATCTTACAGCGTCACACTTCTTCTTTTGGGGGTTTTTGAAATTTCGCGTTTACCAAAACAAACCGCAAACCATTGGAAGTTTTATCTATTGAAAGCCAACATTAAAGAAAAATCACCAATTTGGAGTCATATGTTTTGCTTGCGACAATTTAAAGTGCCGAAAAACCAGCATAAATGTGCATCAGCTCAGGAGGGTGTCATTTGGCCAATATCATTTTTTCAACCTAATGTCATCAATCTTTGGGATGGAAAGGCAAGTTTGGAGAAAGAAAGTACGAAAATTAACCTTACGCTGGAACGAGAGGATAATGAAGTGTCATACATATTCTCCTCTCTTAAGAAGGAACACCCGACCCCCATGTCTTCGACAAATTGTCTTAATAGCAACTCTGCATTAAATGCAACTGAAGGCGATATCGATTTCTCTAAAACGTCTTGTAAGTTCTAGTTTTGAAGTTTCAAAAGAAAATAAAACAAATATCCATCCACTTAGTCTTTGATAATTAAAAAAAATTATATTTTTGTAGTTCTTATTTTAGTAAATACAAAGAATATAAATTTTAATAGTTTGAAACGTCGAAAGACATAGCGTAAGAATTATGTTTAACCTATTAACCTAGACTACTCGCATATAAGTCACAATAAGGTTCTTTTAAGTTATTTAAACTAATTTTTAAATATTATTTGACTATTATGTAAGAATTATAAAAATGCATTTAAAATGAAGTGGAATGAATTTAGAGGAATCGGAGTAAGTAAATACAGAGTATAACTCTGTATAGCTTTCATTTGTATTTCCATGTTTTGTTGAAGGTTATTAAGAAAACATATTACATATAATTTAAACACTTACCTTCGCTGATGTATCGTCGACGAGATCTTTCAACATCTTTCGCAGTTCCATAGTTTTTCCATTTCTCTTCGGTAAGGCTATTATCTTTAAAGGAATTTTGATTTTTCTCATCACTCTGAGCGTGAGGTTCATCATCCAAATAATCCTAAAAAAAAAATAAAAAATTAAACTTTGTTTCAAAAGCAAAGTATTTAGAAAACAAAATCAATTTTTAATCTTTCAATTGACTAACAAAACAAGCCGTTGGTTTTTCATTACGGAATTCAATTTTCTATAAATAAAACACTGATAATTGGTTTTTCTTCAATGTGCAAACGTTGGTTTTCTTAAGTAAGGCAGGTTTCTAAAATTACTCGTATTAATGCATTTAAATTGATTTGTTTTACCAACAGTTTACAAAGATTTTCTTTTATGAGAGAGTTAACTTTGCGAGGTGAAGTAGCTTCATAAGAGTTACAACCTTCTCAATTTAACCTTGTGCCCACAGTGGTGTTACCGTCTTAAAAGGTTTACTTTGTATGCACAATGATGCAATTCAATTCTTACACGAACCTTATTCATTTTCTATTGTACACATGTTCATACTTTTAAAAAAGAAGAATTACTTCATCTCCCAAAGGTATTGTAAAAATTAAAAGTTCATAGCTGGTACTCAAGCAGTATTTCTTCAGTTAAATTTTTACGTAGGCCAGTACATATCTGTATTTGTGTCATTTCTTTTCAGTAGACCAAAAAAAAAAAAAAAAACAGTCGCTACGCCTGTTAAAGTGCTTCTTATATTGGTTTTTGAGTTGTAAACTTCAATTTAACACAGTTAAAACATCTTTAAAGTGTTTAAAAGTTTATGTATGAGTATTATGTAATTGTACTAAGTGGGCTATAATGTGTGACCCTATCGGAAATGGGAAAGTGCTAGCAATTTTACAAATGGCGAAGAATATCAATTCGATTTTGATATTTGTGAAGCAAACAAATGTTTTTGATGAACAATTCGTCAGTGATTTTGGCGCAACGGGCATTTCGTGTACATTTTCTTGGCCACCCGTCCTCCAATGGTCATTCAATGCAACGTTTAGCCACATGACTCTTAGAGACTTGAACAACACTGGTCCAAGCAATAATAATAGGCCTCTCGTTCGGCCGAAAATATAGCTGCCATGGCTGAAGATATAGAGGCTCGGCCGAAACGACCATATGACATGGCACGCAATTGGCTATCCCACTTATGTCTCTACAGCGCATTTTAGTGAATTATTGTACTTGAAGATATTTGCTTACAAAGTTCACACAATCCATCAGCTAATGGGTGTTGAAGTGAGTGAGTTTGCGTCAAAAAGAATCATGAGTGACGAGACCCATTCCCACTTGCATGAACAAACAAAATTTGCAGTTTTGCGCACAAAGAACAATAAAATCCACTCAAAGCCATGATTAAAGAATTTTTATTTCCCAATTGGATGAATTTGAACTGGAGAACATGTGGAGCAGGACAAAGCAATGGCGCATACTGCACGAGGAATAATCGACATTCCAAAGTAAGAGTTTCCGGTTGTCTGATATCGCATTTTGGCAATAAAAACCGGCCCGTAAGAGCATCCAGGGCGTCAATCCCTTCATTGAATGTGGTTATAAAAAGTTACGGGTTTATATTAACTAGCCACAAACTCTGGCAATGAGAACATCCGTCCGTTTCCATGGAAAATGCCACAAAAGAGCCCAAATGGTAACCAACAATGGCAGCGGCCAATTATACATTAAGGCCCACCTTCTATAAATATTTTGAGGGTTATTGACCAACTTGTGTGAGTCATTTGAAGCTAGATCTGTCTCTACTCCCTAGTGTCTTTTGGTAGGAATGAAAAATTCATTGGGTTCAACCCTAGTCATCTTAGACGACTAATACCAGTTGTCTCCCCAGGTCAGTGTTGCTGGACAACTGGTAACGTACGCTGTTGTATGAGTACCATCTTTAGCAAAACCGGTCAATGCAACCAAACATTCCTTAAAGTATTTTGAGATCAAAACAAATAATCCAGATGATAAGGGATATGCGATTTGCAATGCCATTTTCGTTTTGTCGAAATTGCAGCCGTTCAACGTTAAATTTCCTCATAGCATTCCAGCGTTGCTTAAGATAAAAAAAAAAAAAAAAAAGGAAAGTACTGACACTTTATTATATATATGTACGTACATGTAGTCGAACATTCTTGATCACGTAATTTGTCTTATTTGTATCTAACCAAATATTAGAAGTTATTTATAAGTCTAGTCATACGAACAGTTCATAAGAAACTATAAAAATTAATTATTTAATGAAGCATACTCATTTTCTTTCATATCGGCTTTGAATTGAATATACATATGTATACGAGTATATGTAAGTACATAGGATATTGCATGAATTAAGTGAATAAAACAAAGGTACATCATGGTTGCAATAAGAATACTAAATAGAAATAGGCATGTACGAATATATACAACAATTGTATGTACCTTACCTTCCTCATATCTCTTACAAAGCTTAAAAATCTTTCTAGCAAATTGCTATTCAAAGTAGTTATGCATGTTTTTTAACGGTGGTTACAATTCCATTTGTCAATTGCATTAATTGGGGTATTAACGCTTCCAATTAGATCTTAAATTATGTGTTAGATCTTCGTGATAAGTTTCGCACCTGTTGCATTTATTTGTAAAATGTTAAATGACGGGGCATGAATGCTAATAACATAGCAAGTCTATATACATACATATATCATACATCCATATTTGTGTATATGCATTAAGTAAGTTTACGTGTATCAGCGTCCATAGATACATATGTTATTTGAATGGGCATGCTTTCAAATTAGTGTTTACAAGTTAAGCGAAGCAAAGAAATTTTCATATGCCATTGAACGTGAATGGTAGTATGTTGATTACCGAATTTTAAAAATAGTTTAAGCAGACGTCTAATGATTTGTAATGATGAGGCTTGGGCGCCAAATATAGACGCCTTTTAATGGGCAATGTAAATATTCGTTTGATTACGTGCCCACTGCGTTTTTATAAATACGAATACGTTGCGCTTTTGTTTATTGCAATGATTTCTTCGTATTATGTACTGATTTTTAGTTTTGAGTATACAAGTAGCTTTGTTATAACAAGTGTTTCACTTTACACCTTAGGAAGCAACAAATGTAATTAGTGTTACAGTCCTGGCAGTTCACTTTCATTCCTAAGTATTAAAAATATAAAAGTTTCCCAGAAGCCATATCATGTTGAATCTTCTCAACCGATAAGTAACTTTCTCATCCAGTGTTCCTTCAACTATTGATTTGTTTAAAAAAAAATTAAGCTATTAAGGTCGCGTTTTGACATTCCTACAGACATCCGCAATATTTTTATCTCCCTCATTGTTATTTTAAGTTTGAACAAACCTTTGAAATTGAGCTGTATTTTTCTGTTGTTAAAAACGTCTGAGTTTTTAGGCCATTTAAGACACGCTTGCTCTATGTGACACAATATCAATGCAGTTTTCTTGGAGGCATTTGAGAGAGCTTAAATATTGAAATTCTTCTTACTTCCACACTTTTTCAAAAGTTGCATGTACAGATTCTAAATAACGGCAATGCGATTGAAGCTCTTGCGAGTTTTTTATTTAGTAAGTAGCCATTTTTCAAATATTAACCCGCTTGCTTGAGCTTTGAGCTAGCACCTCTTCTAAAACTTGTCTATATTTTTGAAACGCCGATAAGAGTTTTTGCACTATTCTACCATTTTCCTTCGAAATTGCTCTACACATATTACGTACAAGATTCTTCCACTGGTTGATACTCGTAGTATTTAAGAAACATTATCAAAAATTTAACGTTAAATCTGCATTCTTTTCTTATTTAAGTTCATTCGGCCGATATTGACTGGGTTGGCTGTCTGCCGCTACAGTACGTAATTTATTGTTGGTCTTTCTTAATAAAAAATTCAAGTGACTTACGTAAGTTATAGCAAGTATGTCTTATACAGCTGAATTATAAATAAATTTTCCAAAACTATTTCCTCAGTTCTTATTCATAGTTGGATTGCCTAACATATAAATTTAAGTGGCTAACGTTTTTGTGACCCTAATAACGTTCTGGTGTTTCTGCCAGTTCTAAGACAAATTGTTTACTTATTATTTAAAGCTAAAACTGGGAACATTTTTTTGAGGAATGTTGATGATTTCATGTAGTTCTACTTGCTGGTTCTGTTATTAATTTGAAATTACACCTATATGTGGTTGTTAAAACCAACCTTAATTAATGCTTATACACCTCTTAAATCTACAGGCATGACAAACTTAAGATTGCCTGTTAAGTTAAAAAACAGCATCCAGTCCTTAACGTATAATGTTTTGTCAGAAGAAAAATGTATAAATTGTAATAACAAAATTGTAGCAGTCTTTAAGAAAATTATTGTTAAAGTAATGTGACTTGGTATCACCAACTGGAAAAGGAAATCTAATTGCTTTGCAAACGACAAGAGCTACAAACGTCAAAGGAAGAGTTTGTTGCCACAGAAGGTTTATTACCTTCGATTTTTTGACTTTCCAAGCAATGGTGCACCCTTTTAGTGGTGACGACACATACGACATTCAGAAGTAGTTCGATGATGTCGAGGACGCTTTCGCAGTGTTGGGTTGCAATGATCGTGACAAATTTTTAAGTGTACGTCCTATGCTCAGTGGTACTGCCAAAGAATTTGTACGTGCCTTCACTATACGATGGTATGAAGACCTAAAGGAAGCCTTGATGGAAGAATTTGGGGGTGTGCAAACCATGAACGAAGTATTTCAACAGTTGAAATTACGCACATTTAAGTCTATAGAATCCGCAAAGATTACGTGATTGAAATGAAAGAAATTGGCTTGCACGCTAATATTCCAATAGCTGACGTAATTGAGTGCATTATTGAGAGTCTGAACGACTTAAGCAATAACGTTGCTACATTGATCGGTGCTACTTCTCATATACAGCTGAAAAGAGACTTATGTACCCGAGTGGCCCGATGAGAATTTTCTGTTCCCGCTACCTACACCCCGCAATTTCAAAGAAGCCGAATGTCTCCTACGTTGCCGCTCAAGTGCCAAATGCTATGTCGGGCAGGTCCGATGTTTTAACTATCAGCAGTTCGGGCCTTATCAGACCCAGTGTCTGAAGCCTAAGTGACTGCCGAACTCGTTGCATATGAAGTTCTTAATAAAATAATTAATAAATTAAAAGAAACGATCAGTGCGCTTATGTATGTATGTCCTTTGACTTATTAAGAAATCCAAACCAAGTAGATATTATTATAAAAAACACACGATAACAGATAGTTTTTCTATGCAGCATATAGAGGATTCTTAAAAATATTTCGCCAGTATTAATATTTAGATTTTAAAGACGAATTCCATCTCATAAAACTGCCTGAAGAATCCGTGAAATATACCGCTTTTGTTACACCTTTTGGACAATTCGAATAAACGTCTATATGCCCTCCGGTCTTCAAAACGCACCATCAACACTTAAACCGTTGATTTTTAAAGGTTTAGTTGTTGTGTACGAGGGCGGGTCAATAAGTCCGTGACTTTTTGAATTTCTGACCTCTTTACTGAAACAGCAACACTGCTCCTGTCAACAGGCGTCTGTCAGTTGACTCCTGTCAAAATTTAAACTTGCTGCGTCAGTTAGTTTGTGTTTGACAGCTATTTTTATCAGACTACTCACTAATTTGAGGAGAAAATGGAAAAAAAGTGAATTTCGTGTGCTTATTAAGCATTATTTCTTGCGAAAAAAACCATTACCGAGACCAAGGCTAAGCTTGATAAATACTATGGGGACTCTGCACCATCGATTTCAATGGTAAAAAAGTGGTTTACTGAATTTCGTTGTGGCCGTACAAGCACTGAAGATGCCGAACGTCCTGGACGCCCAGTTGAGGTCTCTACACCCGAAACAATCGAAAAAATTCACGATATGGTGTTGGCCGACCGAAGATTGAAAGTGCGAGAGATTGTGGAAGCCGTAGGGATCTCGCATGGCTCAGTGGTTTCAATTTTGAATGATCACTTGGGCATGAGAAAGCTTTCCGCAAGATGGGTGCCGCGTTTGCTCACAGTCGACCACAAACGCAATCGTGTAACAACTTCACAGGAAGGTTTGGCGTTATTTAATCGCAATATGGAGGAGTTTTGTAACCGTGGACGAAACATGGATCCATCACAACACACCAGAGAACAAACAACAGTCAAAACAGTGGGTTTCTAAGGGTGAATCGGCGCCAAAGAAGGCCAAGGTGGGTTTGTCAGCCAATAAAGTTATGGCGACTGTTTTATGGGATGCACGCGGGATAATCCACATTGACTACCTTCAAAAGGGAAGAACAATCAATGGGGAATATTATGCCAACTTATTGGACCGATTCAATGACGATTTGAAAAAAAAACGACCTCATTTGGCCAAGAAAAAAGTTCTTTTCCACCAAGACAATGCAAGGGTGCACACATGTGCAGTTGCCATGGCAAAAATCCATGAATTGGGCTATGAATTGCTCCCTCATCCACCCTATTCTCCAGATTTGGCTCCGAGCGACTACTTCTTGTTCCCAAACCTGAAGAAATGGCTTGGTGGAAAAAGATTTGACTCCAATGATGAAGTCATCTCGCAAACAAAGGCCTATTTTGAGGACCTCGACAAATCATTTTTTTTGGAAGGGATAAAAAAATTGGAGAAGCGTTGGACAAAGTGTATAGAGCTCAAGGGAGACTACGTTGAAAAATAAAATTATTTTTTTATCAAAAAATCTGTGTTTTAATCCAAAAGTCACGGACTTATTGACCCGCCCTCGTATTTAGACGATATTGCAATTAAAGACATGGAATCGCACATTGAGATTCTTAGTAAGGCTTTGCGGTTGTTGAGAGTGGCCGGTTTAGAATTAAATATGAGAAAGTGTAGGTTTGCGTATAGCGAAATTGATTACCTTTATTACCGTGTAAATAGAAATGGAATTTGTGCTAATGATAATCACTTAGAAGCAATTCGCACTTATTCGATTCCCCGAAATACGAAAGAGAGATTCAATGGTCTGTTTTCCTATTTCCGCCGCTTTCATGTATAGCCAGACCGCTGAAGAACTTTTAGAAGAAGAGTGACGTTAAGTTTCTTTAGACCGATGAGTGTACTGTTGCCTTTGAAAAGTTTAAGAATATGTTGGTCTCTTCATCAGTATTGGAAATATATGACGCTTAGCGAGAAAGAGAGTTGCATTACGACGCAAGCTCACATGGGTTCGGTGCCGTCCTTACGCAAAAACAAGATGACATTTAGTTTCACTCAGTCGCTCTCTTTTTTCGACCGTTTAGCGTTTGTTATTGTCACTGATTGTGAAGCGCTTTCTCAGACCTTAAAAAAAGACGTGAATCTCTGTATAGCAAGTGGGCGCTGACGTTTAAGAATTATAACTATCAAGTGCAACATGGGAAAAGCAAACGGATGTTGCATGTTGATGCACTTAGCATTGTTCCTGTTGCTGCCGCAGTGACAACTGAACAAAAATATTCAAATCACCACAAGCACTTGATGAGAATATACAGACAATCCGGTGTCGTTTTAGAGGATGGTTTGATGGTTTGATGTTGCGTGTGGGCTACAGAACAGGCGTCAACTTTTTGTACCGGAAACATTTTGAAGAGAATATCATGCGATCAATACATACAAAATACGGTCACTTAGGTATGGACGAGTGCGCAAATCAACTTCTGAAACATTACTGGATTTCCAATGTGAGAGAAAAGTTGAACCGAGTCATAAGAAAAAGCGTATATTCAATTCAGCACCTCCTAGGAATACTGAGCGAAGTTTGTATAATATAGGAAAGCGATCAGAGCCTTTTGATACTGCACATATAAACCATTTCGGTCCGCTGCCTTCGATAAATTTGCATGGTAAATACGTTTTTGAAGTAATAGACCGTTTTTTCAAAATTATTCCCAGTAAAAACTGCCGAAAAAATGGAGGCAATAAGCGAGAAGGAGCTAAAGAGCGGGTTACTAGTTTTACTTCTCATGAGTTTGTTAATTTTACGAAAGAACGTGATATTGATCATGTTGAAGTTGCGGTGGCCTCTCCACAATCAAATGGACAAGTTGAGCGCATTTATCGCGATATGAAGGCGATGCTCGCGAAGTTGACAGAGTCCCCTGAACATGCCGACTGGCGGCAAAAATTTACTAGGGTAGAATATGCTATTAAAAACACTAATAACACAAGCATCAGAGTCTCGCCGTGCAAGTTGTTGTTCGGCGTTGAACAAAGGGGTTATAGTCGTATCATCGACGAGCTAAGGGAGTATTTGGATGAGAGGTATACAGATGGCAAAAGGATAGCAATTTCAAGTTAGCGATTTCGTGGTAATTAAAAACCTCGGAACTAACAAAAAGTTAATACCTAAATATCGTGGCCCATATGTTATAAAGAAAAAGTGGGAAAACTATTGCTACTTAGTAGAAGACATTGAAGATTTTCAAGTGAAGTAGATATTTTAGTGTCCAGTAGATCAAAAAATGAGCTGAGTTTGGTAAAAATTTAGAGAAAAAAGGTTTGGATCTTGAAGGTAGCACTTCAAGCACAATCGAGGTCGACTGTATAATGAGAATGGCTGAACTCTAATAACAAAATTGTAATAGCCTTTAAGAAAGCTAGTAGGGTAACTTGTTATCCCCAAAAAGTAATGCCGGAGACAAACGTAACACATCGTATCATGTATATGGACGATCTGTCATTCAGTTCTTGTTCTTTCTTTGTATCGGATGTAAAAACAACGTTAAAAAGTATATTAGAAATCTGAAAATAAAAACGTGATTACACAGGATATTTTAAAACAATATTATCCAGATTCTGAGCTGGCTGTAGATGAAATCCCACCGAAATTATAAAACATAAAATAAAGATTTACAATGCAATTCTGAGCGCTAACAAAGTTAAAAATAACTATTAATCCAGGGACATGACTATAATTATGATTTCTACTTCCTCAAACAAATAACATCACTTCTATGTAAATTTACTTAATTGGATTTTTATTAAATTACATTTCTCCATATGATACGAGTACATTTCTTTACATCTTCTAAGCTAGACTTACATATAATTACTTAGCCATAATAGGTTCTCTAAAGATAATGTATACGTACGAGTAAGTATCAATATCTGCGGTCAATTGTGTTTTCTGAACTTGTTAAAACAAAATATTCAATTTATATTTAAAATATGCACGTTAACGATTGTCGGCAAAGATAAAAACTGAAGTTAATATTTATATTTATTACTTAAATTATATGGTTTACTGAGCCTGTGTTGTAAATGCAAAACTAAAAAACTGCACCCTATTTTTATCTATAATGAAATCCAACAAAATAAAACCATAAAGTTTATTTTCGTAATTAATTGACTGGATGTTTATTCAAAGTGTTGCCAAATCAAAAAAATATATACGAGTATACGAGTATTAACAAAAAAAAAAAAAATGGATGCATAATTTTGATATGAATGGAAATGGGATTACTTATTTTTCCTCAATCGATAGAAGCTTACATAGTTGAAATCTAGATAAGCACACATACATATATACATACCTACGTTTACAAATCAATAAAGTTTTGATGTGATCATCTATAGTTTTATTCGGCATTAAATTGATGATTTATTGATTAATTGAACAAATATGGCCTCCAATATTGAATTTATTTATTGTATTTTAAGTAAAATAATGTTAAATGACATTGTCTTTTAATTTATGGTTTCAAGGAACAAATGTGTTCACTTTAATTCAGTCAAGCAACTAATTATTTTTTTTTGAATGTAACAAGTTTCCATTAATCTCTTATTTTGTCACTTAACAGGAGCAGATTGAGAGGAACTGTATGTACGAGTAAAGGAAAATTTCAAATCATTCTTCCAATTTTTGTGTTTAAATTAATTAAACCTACAAGTTTTGTGTATTAGGAATAGACACAGTGGGTAGAAAATTAAGTTAGCAAGCTTAAGTTTACACATTATCGACCCCACCTGCAGGGCAAATTGATTGCGGCGTCAATCTCAAATTGGAGGTTTACTCTTGCGATAAGATTTTTCAAATTATTGGATAGGAAATATTAGACTGAAATGTCTTTAGTTTTTTCTTATCAGTCACTGGAGATATTACTTCTCGTATTTTTGAAAATATGGTGACAATTTAATTTTATTAAGTGATATCAAATATCATTATTCGAAAATGAAACAATTGCGGAGACTAAAGCAAAATGGGATAATAATTCCAGAAACTCTGCAAAATCACTTGAAATAATTTACGCCACAGGGTGTGGGCGTTTTGAATGAGCGGGCGAACAAATTATTTGAACAATAACAAAAAACTGTCGGCACAATAGTATATTATCCCTCTTAATCAAAAATGGATCTGGATGAAGCAGCGTTAGGACGTATTCAAATCCCATCTGAACGAGTTTATTCATCGTTTCGTAAATTTTGTTCAAACTTGGAACCATCAATACAGTTAACACAAATGATATCTGCTGGAGAAGGTGCAAGAAAGAAAGCAAAGCCATGGCCTTCGCAGGGAATAATTTTCTTTTGCTATTCGGAAAAGCAAAAACAAATTACTGCTGTGTGTAACAGTATTTTTTTAGGAAACAGAAAAAAATCAGTTTTTCACAGTTCATTCAATATTAAAAGGGTTTCACATGTTTGAAGCTAATAGCACGTTAACCGAAAATGTGCACCATCAACCATGCAGCATTTTTGTACTTAATGCCAACATCAATATCAACCAACTTTGTGCTGCACAACTGTGCAAAAAGAGATTTACATTCACTTTCGAAGAAAAAAAATAAATAAAACGTACTTTTACCAAAAATTAAGAGATTTATTTGGTAAAGTACATTACTGTCAGAAATATCTAAATGTAAATAATTTGGAAATATTAAAAAAATGTCTATGGGGTAGGTAGTATACTACGAGTATATACCTATATACTCGTATTAGTTCACTTTGACATATTTTAAAAAAAGTCGTTCCGTAAAAGATTCTGAATTTTCACCTTCCGTTTTCTACTGACTTAAAATCATTACATATTTTATCTTATTATATAGTATAAATGAAAATTGTTATCAAATGTGTATTATTTATACGCAATTTATTTGTAATTGACTGAAAAAAAGTGCTGTTGATATAAAAAAAGACACCGGCCGGCGGTCAAAAGACCAATGTACACAAGGCGTTAAAGTACAACCTAAAACTGAAATAACCTGTGGCATTTTATTTAATGTTTAGGCTCTGTTATATGAAACTATAAAAAATACATCGATTATTGCAATTAGAACAAAAAAAAGGCATTAAAACGTTTTGACTTACAAAAGAAAAGAAAATAAAAACAAACAAACGATTTGTAAATGAAAATTACTTATAACTTTACAAAAACTTCATTGGGAGTCAAAGACTGATAATTGTTTGTGGCGGTGCATATTGGGGAAATTCCTATTGCATCATCGTCAATTTGCCTTAAATTAAATATTTACGTCCAAGTCAATCAATTAAAACTCATTTATGAAGCTAACGGCTTATGAAACCCGTTTTATGCAATACATTATGACACATAAAGCAAAATGGATTAGAGCTTCTCGTAAAAGCCAAATGTATTTCAATATTTAAATAATTTTCTCATTAGTACCTATTCATGTATTCGAGGTGGATAGGCTTTTATCTGACTTAATTTTTAACGGAGAACTTGCATTCGTATGCTTTTATATTGTAACATACGAGTATCTAGGTTGCTATGTACGTACAGATTTATATATTATTATTTATAGAATAATAAAGGAACGCACTTACGTAGTTGATATTATCCACCCCGTCCGGTTGGACATTTGAACGAGTATCTAGAACCTTGTTCTCAGTCAGAACATCCTCACTTTCATTATCATCTGCATCGTAATAATAGTCATAATCTTCTTTGTTGTTTGATATGTTCTTGACCCTATCATCTTCGTGACGTATCTTACCAGGATCAACATAAACTATTCTAGTCGCTTTTTCTAACAATGTGCGATGATTGCCCTCAACTCGTTGCTGTGCTTCTTCATTTTCTTGCCCAGTATGAATATAATGAGACCAAAGAGATCTTTCCACATGATTGGATGCTGTTTTCGTAATGTCCGTACTCGAAGACGACTTGTTGTTCATTTTCACTGGGAATATTCCAATAAAAATTTGTTTGTTATTTGCACTCCATTGTTGCCTTTCGCCACTGTTGAGCCTGTTTTTGAATACTATAGAATCAGCATTGGTTTCATTGCCACTCTGACGTTTTATGTGTGCCAATTCAGGCAATCCCAGATCGGCTGGAGTAGTAGAGCGCCATTTCCATGATGCACTGTAAGTTCGCGGCACTGTTCTCGGAGTAATACTCGTTGTTGTTGTTGGCCTATTGGTGGGGCGCTTAACTTCATAATCCCTTTCATGGTAAAGATGCAAATTTTGCAACTTAATATGCGTATCACGATTACCGTTGTATATGTGCTTGTGGTGATGGCGATGTGGATGAGGATGAGGATAAGGTTGAGGTTCAGATTGAGGATGAGGATGAGGATGAGAATGAAGATGAGAATGAGGATGGGGATGTCGAAGTGAAGAGAGTCTTTGCTGTGTAGTTCGCGAATGGTGATGAATGCCTTGATGATGTTCCTGTTTTACTCCCATTGGCTCCTTAGGTTCATATCCGTCTTGATACGAACCGATTGATTGTCTGATAAGAATGATCACTAAAAGAAGAGTATGAAGGATCATTTTTTTCACAACTGAACTACCCCATCTGCAGATCATATTCTTGTTTAACAATCAGTCAAATTAATTACAAAAATGTATGTGAAAAAATACACTCGTACGGAATTTTAAAAACAAAACTATGAAAATCAAAAGCCGAATAACTAATTTTCTTCATTCTAAAAGTGATTTCGTGTTGTTTTCGATTTTTTTCTTTGATCCCGATTGACCGAGGCACTTTTCTTAAAAAATCTACGAAGACCGTAGAATAAGAGTATAAGTATTAATATATCTCCTGTAAAAATAACAGAGGTTGATTTATTTTCACTATGCTATTGGAAATATGTTGTTTTGAATTCAATTCATGAACTTGTATTAGATGACACCCAAAAAAAAACACGAATGATTGCACTTTGTAAAAAGGAGGTATCACTTGACGATACAAAATTTTTAAACTTCAAACATCTGGTATCTACATCACAGCGAATGCCTGACTATATTCATGTACACAGCTTTAATTACTCAAAAAACACAAACAGCTTCTATTCAATTGAAATAAATTATCACTTTAACGCCCACGCATGGTCGCCCCTCTCCGTGGATATTCTTTATAGTCTAAGGACATACAATTACACTTCATGCTACCAGGCAGACAGACACGCGTTCGATTCCCAATGTGTATACAAGTGAATGGCGGCAGTAAAATATAAATAAACCGCGAATTCTTTTGCAAATTTCTTCAGTCTGAATGAGTCACACGCGAGACAGTTCTTCTTCAAAAATACAAATGCACGCCTTCTAGTATCTTTCCATCTGTTTACGCCAATGATAAGATTCCATTTGATAAACCTTTAAATAGATTACTGAGTAGCGTAGGTATTTGAACACACGATTCCTAATTGCAAAAGTGAGCCACCAAAGCAATTAAATACTTATGTACGTACGTATATATATATATATATATATAAGTTCGCGGGCGCACGGCTGATCGACCGAAAAACGAAAACGATATTTAGATGCTGACGCGATCAAAGTTCTCGACTTTCTGTTAGTAAAATGCTCTCCCAAAGGCAAGAAAACCCATGATTCCGTGCCATTTGACTTCGTCCATTAATTTATTTTCATTTACTTTTCGTTTATTGTCAAAGAGGAGACTGAGAACGGCGAGGGAAATGTACTCGTATCTGAAGAAAAGAGAAATTCTTGGAAAGAAAATTTCGATTCTAAACACGATATTGCTTATATGTAGAATGGATCGTTAGCGTAATTTTTCGCTCTCTTAAAACCACTTAAAAATGCTTGGTAATATTTTTGAAGCCAATTTTGTTACTATCACCCTTAATGAAACGAGAAAGAACACCCTGACTAACTCTTCACGCAATGACTAAACTCAAGCAACTGATGTCCGATGCATCGGACAGACTCGATGAATCGACTTTTGTCGGCAACAGTACAGATAAGGGTCATGGGAAACATGATGCAACTTCAAAGTGCTGCTGCAACATTCTGTTCATGGTGCCAGTAGTGGTGAAGTGTTTTCTGTTGCAGTTTGCTTAGCGCTTAGCGGTGAAACGAACTTACTTATGCTTTCGTCGCCAGTCGTTCTCTGATGCATAAGATCGTCGAAATACATGTGAAAGCAACAGATGAGTGGGTGGTTCATCTTTCTAATATGCAAATCAATATAATTTAAGCAGTAAGAGATTATACAGCACAAAATAGATGATAGATGGCACGTTTACAGGTATACGAGTATGTACGAATATAGTGTAGTGCCTCGCCTTTTAAATTTTTCGTAATGCCATGGCGCATTCAAATAAATATTTGTATTCTTGCATTGTAAACAAATTGAAAAATATTTTAGGAAATAATTATTTAGTTCTCAGAATTAAAAATCAAATTAAGCACCAAGAAAATAATGTAACAATTAGGAGTAATAAATATATATAAAAAAAAAAAAACAATATGCATCCCTAAAGGACCGAAGTTTTAGAGATCCCATATTTAAAGAAATGTACACATAAGTAAGGATTAAATGGCATTTGATATCAGAATACTATAACTGGGCATGTTATTCCGCTAGTGATCAAATCGTCATTCGTATCATAGCTCAGCCTTGAAAAAAAAAACATTTAATTTTACGCTAAAATACATATGAAAAATTGGTACTAAGATGTTAATATATTTTTTTTATATAACATACGTTGTTACGATTTAAATCGTTTTAATTTCATACTCCAGCAATCATACGAAAAAAAAACATTGTATTCGGACATGTCTAAAAAAATGGTTCAGGTGACAATGAACGCGCAAATTTTTCAAAAAACTATTCTCTTTATCACGGGCAGTCAAAACTGTCATTCAAGACGTAAACTAATTAAATTATTTAGTTATGAAATACATCAAATGGCACAGATTTAATTTTGATTCCGATTTAAAATAATAGATAGGTATGTAAAGTAAGATGAGAATCAATATATGCATATAACTATAAGAAAATAAATGAATTTCTTTCATACGGAGTAAACATTTATATATACTTGTGAATCTATAATAGATGCAATACATTAAAGTACCTACATAGATCTCTTATTGTGCCTTAAAGAAAATTTTTGACACAAATAACGTATATTTAAAAAAGGTTTACACTATATCTGTACATCTCTACTTATATGATTCCATTCGCACCATACATTAACATGATCAGATTAAATACAATAAAGGCACTATCAGAGGGCATACCCATGTTAATTCAAAACTATTGATATAACATATTTGCTTTAATGTCAGCAACGATAGAGGCATTTGGCTTAGAGCTATTGTTTCGGTAATATTCAACTCACCTTTCGGAACTCTCATACTTATCTTCCGGTTCTAAGAATCATAAAGTCATAGGCCGCTGTTGATCCTGATTTAAATTATAAGCGCTTTAATTTGTTGTTGGTAGATATACTCGTATACCAATGTACGTGTACAATAAGAACATTGCACACACTTAAAGGTAAACGAAATTTGAATGATCGTCGTACCAAGATAGCGTGGTGCATAAATATTTGAATTTAGAGGGAGTGCCCACAGCCACAAAACAGCACCGCAAGAAATAAAAAAAAGAAGAGAATCAAGCGACAAACAGACGTTAAAGAAAAGTTCGAATGTGATTCCACATTCCTCGGCAGGATGAGGGCAAACTCCCATGCCTTTGGGTCAGTGAAATCTCGCTCTTGACTGAGCAGACAATGAATGCCGAAAATGCAACTGCAACCATGCATATTGTGTTGATAACTAAGAAGGCAGAAAACGAACATGACATGTTGGTGATGTTGTGTAACAAGTTACCGGGTTGCTTTTCAGGTGATCATCAATCAAATTTAATCGGCTTCCTTGAGTAGCCTTGTAACCGGTAAAAATCAAGTTCACGTGGTGGCAAGAAATTTCTGATATTTTTAAAACGTATAAAAAAAAGATATTGTTGTGAGCGCAAAGCCGTTTTATACTTATGTACTCGCATGTATATGTAATATAGTACATTATATTTTAGGAAAAAAATAATTGAAGGAATGCAACATCGTACCCATTGTACACTAATATAGGTGTATTACACTACACTGTACATTGTAATTACTTAATAATGAACAAGAAGTCGCCTACCCTTTCGGTATGATGTTGGGACACTCCTTCGAGTGTTTTGACCTTTGTTTTAATATGTATAATATTTACTTTCAAAACCTGAATAGCTTGCGCTTTTTTAATATATGTATACCAAAATTTTCTCAGAGCCCCACAGGAAGTAATCGAGTAACAATCTTGATGGCCAATTCAGTGACCTTGTGGTCATTGAATCGAGTCTTCAGTTAATCAAAGGATTCACACGCAGCTTGGCATGCTGTTGGAATTCAAAATCACCCGGATCAATGTCATAAAAAAAAGCAAAAAGTTATCAAGATAGCGTGTAAAAGCTCATGAGTCTCATCTCGAGTTGCAATGGCAATTGTGCTTTGTACATATTCTTATTATTACAAATAAAACCAATAAGCCAAAACTGAGCTTCAAAGCTGGGCAACCAGTATTGACACGGATCTTCACTTTAATGCAGTCATGTTGCGAATAGGGTTTTTCCAAGCGATACAACAAAGAAAAACTACTGTAAGATAATTTAATATACAATAGAAAAGCTAGCAATCGCTAGAGGCCGTCAGAGTCTTCGCTCAACGGGTATGCCGAAATCCCTTAAAAACACTCCTGATGCTGGGGGCATCAAGTACCGATTACCAGTGGCGACGTGTCATCAAAAACGCTAAATTGGAAGCCTATAAAGCGGCGCATAATTGAAGAAAGAGAGCCGCTCGTAAGTTTTATGAGCAGAAGTTACGGAAATCGGCTTCTCCAGAAGAAGAAAAAAAAAACAAGCGATCGAAAATATTAAGAGGTTATACTCAAGGAATAACGTACAGAAATTTGTAGTAGAATGACAGTCGGTGCTGAGAATATGGAAAAACTTTCTCTTTTATAAAGACGAAGAACCCTAAAGTCCTGAAGTCAATATACCATTCAACTTAGACGAATACATCCATTAAAAAAAATTCAATCAAACAGCTGGACCTGCAAGCTTACCGGCCATCAATGCTGTTGGAAATGATTTTATGGGGAGCATACATCAACTTATTTCTCCAAATAAATGGAGACTCATTATAGTTTACCCTGTGCATAGAAAATAAGACCGTCTCAACTGTGCCAACATCGCAGTAGTATTCAAACGCAATTTGGCAAAATGAGTTTAGCAGTAAATTAGGGCAAAGCCAAGTATTTCCTTTCAACAAGAAGGGACACAACGTCGACAAATGGGACAGGTCATCACAGTCGACATCTATGGTTTCGAGGTAGTGAGGGACTTTGGTGGAGAAGATTCAACGATGAGCTATACGAGCAGTACTGTGGCAACTTGGTTAGAAAACTGCGCATCAGCTACCTGAGATGGCTAGGACATATACAGCGAATGGACGCCAATGCTCGAGTCTGTAGGTTCTTTGAATCTAATCCGGAGGGACATTGCAGTAGAGGACATCAACTTTGGTGCAGCGCATAATTAAAAAGAAACCTCAACCGACTTGGCCCAAGTTGACCCCGTACTTCGGTCATGGAGAAGTTTTCTTCTTTTAATTATTTCATGAGTTGAAGCCTTTTTGGCGTTTCCATGACCTTAAAAACAAGGGACGTTAGTAGGAGGAGAGAGAAGGTTCGGTTTCTTAGAAGTGGGCTCGGCAAATGCAGTTTTTACATTTGCTTGAGAGAGTCCTAAAGAGTAGAATTAAAAAGCTTCCGCAGTGGTTGCGCCAGCGTGGAAGAACACCTCTTCAAAAAAGGGAGATATACCATCTGGACCAGCGGATTTGTAAAGGTTAGGATCTTTAAATACTCTGGCTACTGCACAAGTACGAAAGTGTATTCGTCCCATTAGTGTGCAGCAAGCAGATTGGCTTTGTCCAAAGAGCTGACGATATTGATAAAACAACACTTTTTGAAAGTAGACACTACTATGAATCTTAAAAATGAATTTCGAGAAGTACGCCTCTCCATTTGTTTTTATTAGCCCTTTTTCAAACTAATCTAAGATAATACGACAAATATGACAGAAGAGCTCTCCAATATCTTACATGTATCATCTATTGAATACCTTGAATGTATTGCCTGTATACTATATACTTTAAGTAATATTCAGATACATAGCTCCATTTTTTTATATCAAATGGCGTATCTTTATGCCCAGATGCCTTCCTTTTTGTTTTATTTTTAATTGTATAATGTTTACTTCTTAAATAAATAAATAACTCCTTAAAATTGTTTAAATTTAATTTTTACCGCGAATGAAAGAACAGAGTAGAGATTTGCTCTCCTTTCGAAATTTTGAAACATTTACCTGAAACTTTTTCGGAAAATCCTTAGATTGTCATTAATATTAGAAAGTTAAAGTGGGACATCCAATATATTATATACATATATTAGATACATTCAACTTTTTTCCACTCTGTCATATTTAAATTGTGCCATATTCAAGAGACTGTTCTTTGATGAAACCAGCGTTACCTTATACGTACGCTATTTTAAAGCGTTTCACTCAGTATTACTCTTTCACGTATCTGCATTGCTACTTTGTAATTAGCTACATTTGCGGACCTTTTAGCCATTTTACAGGTAAATTCATTTTGGATCACCCCTTCACTGAAACAAAAAGTTTGCTGATGTACTTTTTTTACATTTGACTATGAAATTTTTTTACAATGTTAAGTGACCGAAAAAAAAAAAACAAAAACACTGTGGCGCTGGCAGCCCGGTATGGGCCATGACCTAGCTTCTTGACACTCATTTGTGTTGCTCATGTTGTCATTTTTGTCACATCTGAGCGAGGTCTACGGTTTATCGCCGAGTCCGAACGACACTCCTTAGAAGCTTTTTCGTAGGCAATTTTACTTTCGGTAGTTTGCCATTGCCCGCCGAAAGGGTGATGGCGATTTGAAAAATTGTTGGTGACCCAGCCAGGAATCGAACCCAGGCTGTCTGCGTGATAGTCCAATGAGTTAACTATCGCGCCATCGCCGAGGGTTTAGGAACTGAGTTTGCTACAAAGCTGCCAACAATATAATCAAACAAAATTATTTAGTAGATAATTGGAAAAACCTGCTGACAGCCACTATTTGATAAGAGACAGTGACCACGTTTTTTTCCAGCTGACCAGTAAAAAAAAAATTGTTTTCTTAATAATATGAGCTTTTGCTACTGTTGCACCTCCATCACGAAGGTGCACTTTTCATATATTGTATAATAACAAAAAGTATAGATAAGAAAATTTTGAATTTTACTATCCGTGTTTTATATTCCCAACCAGTTATTGGATTTTATTCACAAGCGGCAGACTTTTAGTTTTTTCTTAATTGTACTTTATTTATTTCAAGACAATATTAAAATGCTTTTTAAGTAGAATTTCAGTGGAAAAAAAATGAAGTTTACAAACTTTGATTACACGAAATATTTGCACAAAGTATTGTACGAGTATGTAAAGTCAATATGAAATGTTCACTTTTTTTAGAGCACGAAGTATATACTTATATTAAAGGTACACAATGAAATATATGGTATTAAAAAAAAAATCAATTGAGGACAGACGTCTCATACATAAGTACTGTATTGTTTAAATTCATATCTGAGTTCATATCAGATCGACTGAGTCAAAACGAGTTCCGCCCGGTTAGAAAAAGTTGCTTTAATTATTATAAATGCACAAAGAAAAATTGCGATGAAGTTCCTACTTTTCACCTTTCACTTTGTTGAGATCATATTCCCTGTTTCAGGTAGGTATGTGTTATATATACATACATATGTACGTAGGTATTGTAGTTCTGTTCACTGCAATTTAAAAGTTCATACACAACCATTTGCCGAAATTGACAAATCGTTATGAATAATGCCCCACTGAGGCACTAACTTTCAACCATTACTGCTAGTCTCGCTTATTCCGGGATCTTGCTCTTGTTCACCCTCCGTAACTTCTCTATAGATTTTTAATGCATTTTCCCATAGGCGCAGAATGTTTGAAAGTGTTTTTTTTTTCTATTAACTGTTACTTTTTCCGTCCTTTTATCCATTTGATGGAAGACTTAACAAAGTATGTATTTTACCCTGTACCGGGTGAATGAATTACTTTGTGCGCGTATTTGAATGCAGGCCTTCAAGTAATCGTTGAATGAACTCATTCAAATCTAAAGGAGTACTTGACACCATAATTCCAATGGCATAGATAGTAAATACCTATGAGCATAGACAAATGTAAGTATATGTACGTATGTACCATACGTATGGATGTAATTGTTACATTTTTAAATTTTTGTTTTTTACTCTTTGCAACGTAAAATATCGTCTATGTTATATAGTACAAGGACGTCAAGGAGAACTATTGTATTTTAATATGCAATGGGCACAACATAGAGTTTGAAAGCAAGCAGTGACTTTACAAAATTGGCTGCTAAAATTGCAAAGGTTGAAGAAAGACGTCGAAGTTTTCAAAAGGTATTAAAATAACTTCCAATAGGATAGAACTGCATACTTTATAAAGAGTTAAAAAAAAGAATTTACATTTTTCGTTATTGAAAAAAAAGTGATTTTCTACATGAAAAGTTTTCCATCGCACTACCGGCTTTAAAATGTCAATTTTGCAGCATCCATTCTTCAATTTATAGCCTGGCAATACTTATTTTTTCTCTGCTACAACTAGCGCTAGATCAGTGAACTCTGCACCGGACTTGAAAGCAGAAATATCTTTGTTAAAGCAATATCGGCTCTTTAATATCGAATATGCCCACTCGATAGTAACCGTAAGTACGAGTACATATGAGTGTATTCCTAGGTGATCTATTATTTCATGTACGAGTAACACAGGAACATAAATTAACTAACATAGATGACAAACTCCGCCGTTACAATTGAAAACTCTTAAATTTCTCACATATACAATGTAAGTACTCGTAAATTAGCAATACTTTTCTTTTAAACTGCTAGAATTTTCCAAAATCTATTAGTTATGTTAACGATGTATGTGTATCCATATTACATAGAATGTGAGAAAAATTTACTTTGTTTACAATTTACACGTATGAGCAGAAAGCGTTTTTCGGAAAGGCCAAAATCTGATCTTATTCGTTTTCACAGACGACAAGACCTACTTATGATAAGATCAAATTTACTATTTACAATCAACTCATAAACAAAGGTCTTATAAATTAAAATAAATAGAAATGAAACCGAACTTTTTGTATTATAAATTATATAAGACTGTTTATATTGACAAAGTCATCACCATTTTTATTCGCACTTTATAGGTTCTTGTTGACTATTTCTTATTTAACTTCAAAAGTATGTTTTTCATCCCCTCTCTGAAAGCAGTAGGGAATAAAATACGGCAGGAATCATTACTCTATAGTTTATCTATCATATATTAGATACAATTCATTCTTTCACTCTACTCCAGCTCCGTATAATTCAATTTATTAAGACTAACTAGGTATAATACTTTTGAAGGAAACATTCCAATAGCGATATCTTAACCCCCATTTATGACGCAAATATAATGTACTCGTATAGGTATGTAAATCTGCTTCCACATATCCTTGCAAATTTGTCTCGAGTACTTTAGACGCATTTTAATAAACTATTTGGCAACCTCATTTTATCAAATTGTTTTTTCAAATTTTGATTTCCACATTTGCTTATGAAATGGTTGAGCCTTATTTTTAAGTCGTCAGTAATACACTAAGTCAACGTAAATTCTGGTGTAACACAAGAAAGTCGAACAGGACCCGTCATATTTGTTCTAGCATGTTCAATATACGAGTATCATAACTTTGATACGAGTATTTAAGCGAGAGACAAGCGTTTCAATCTCGGATACTGCTGATTCTCGAGAACTGCAATATTATTGAAACATGGATCGTATATGAAGTCAACTAATTAAATTGAGCCGAACATCAATAAATAAAAACACAACATTCCTTTAATAGAATTCTCGTATATGACATTAGTAATGATCCTCTTTCACAGTAACTTGAATAATTCACAGATCTTCTTGAATAATTTAACCAGGTTTGGTCGCCGTATCAACAAATTCAAATCCTGAGATCGCTCTTTAGCGAAACACATAAGAAATATCTGAAAACTACGCTGCTAATTTTGTTCGATTGTAATTTCATATATATATGCAATTGATAATATCATGTGTGTGGAAAACGTGAAAAGCCATTTGTTTTAATTTTTTTACTTTAACTCAATTTATTAATTGTTATTATTAGTATTATCTATATTTATCAGACCATTGTGATATTTTACAAAATTAATATGCAATAGATGTGTTCTTTGAGCTCGGTATTAGCGCTTATTTCCACTCTACCTGTTAATTACAACTTAAATTAACAAATTAACCTATACGCGCTTAATTAATGCAAGATATTTATCGGAGTTAACGCGGATGGAAACAATGCTGCCAGACATATTTTTACATAATAGCCGAGTCTTTTATCGGAACGTTAAATCATGTGTTATGATGGTTTTTTTTTGGCAAATTAATAGTTAACACCGATAGCCGCTTTTTGTGGGCTCTAGAAGTTAAGCGCTGATACCGATGCCAAAAAAAATCACAACTACTGTGAGTTTATTATTATGTAAAAAATACTGTACTGTACTATATACTGTAAGTTAAAAATTGTTACAATAAATTGAAACACAGAAGTAATATCTCTACTTTCTAATTTAGATTAACTGATAAAGAATTCTAGTATTATTTATTGAGACCTACATTTAAAATGTATTAAATAATATGTTTAAGTTTTCCTTAATATGTTCTTAATTGTTCCTATTAATTTTATAAACAAATTATTTAGATAAAAATTTAAAAGATTATCTTTCTGTTTTTGATTTGAGCATAAAGTTAAATAAGTTATGCTTTACGATACTACTCGTAGGTTGTGTAAAATTACTTTTTAACAAATCATATATAATCATATAAAATTTCCATTTAATGTATATCCATGCAAATACTTTGAAATCATTACAATTAGCATTTTTTTAAATTTCAATTCGTTTGGACGTATATTAATATATACATCTGTATGTATATACAAATATCGAACCAAAATAGACCAATATTGTACACAAGGATGATGAAAGTATAATCTCATATATCTAACATTTTATTGTCTTCATTTCTTTTTTTTTAATATGCCTGCCAGTCGTTGTTGGATGTAATAAATGTAATGAAAGTTCTTGAACCTCATGGGGTTGCTTCGCACTCCAAATATGGCTATTTTGCTTATTTACCTATCCATTAAGAAATGTGCCTCATGACTGAACAAAATTGATTGGTTGTCAAGAGTCAAACGTCTACAATGGAGATGATTGGGAAGATTGGTTTCATGCCTTGCACGAATTGATCTTTCTATGGTTTTAAACCAAGATCTTCATGTAGAATACGCCATGTTGTTGCTAAGACAAGACAAGCTGATGTGAACGGCGTTGAATGGATTTGTCACAGTCATCGCCTACACTCTCCACTACTGCCGCTATATTTTTTCCACTACATGCTAGATGTGGTCTATTGGTCATGTACTACACGGAAATTGGTTTTCAAATTTTTCAGAAGGCCGATTATGTGAACCATCAGTTGCGCACGAAACACATTCGTCGTAGCACGCTGATTTTCGTTATATGTACTCGTACATCTAAATAATTTGTAAGCGCTTTGCCGGGTTAAGTTTCTCTATGATAAAGTGTCAAATAATACCATATCAGTGTGATATGCCGCAAGCATGAGCTCTCATGAAATTCGCACTGAAAAAAGTATAGGTATCAAAAATAATCTTCCTTTACAATTGGCAGTCGGATAGCACGAGTATTTAAATAATAAACGGGGAATCATAATTTGATAGTTGCCAGGTACAGTCGAAATACTGCTTGGATAGAAACACATAAAATTTTATAAAATCAGAACTCAGAACGTTCACAGATATCACCAGGGTGTATTCACTTGGAACATGCAAACTACCACCTGTACACCTGTAAACTTTATGATATGAACGTCATCCAGTGGACATAACGGATAGTATCAGCTATGTAGGAAATGAGAAAGTTCTCAAAACTACTGATCAACCACATAGCTATTTCCAAAAAGGGAAACCGCGTACGTCTACCATTCTTCGACTTAGATGAAGAAAAGAAATAAGCATATGCGGTCTAACAGCTCAAGAAAATCCAAAAGTTGTCTCACAGGAACAAGATGTCATTGTCTATAAGAAGGCAGCTAGGTATTTTTAAAAAATTGCTTGTCAACGAAAGCGGAGAGCAGCTCTAGCTGTTTGGCACACAAGATTTACTTCATCAGACTCTCGCATTACATGTTATTTAGAAGCATCTTTTCACCGCCACTTTTTACATTTTTCCAACGTTTACCTATACCAACCAACTTTACTCACTTCTTAGTAAAAACTGATTCCACCTATGATACCCTAGAGGCGTTTTGACAAAGATTTAGTCTATGAAACCGCTTCTGCTTCGGTTTGGATAAATATAGAACTCATTGGTCATATTTTGGAAGGCGAAATACATGATTTCTAAATTCCGATCCTTCTTGATAATCTGTACAAAGTCGAATACTAAACATCGAGCAGGGAAGCAACAACAATGTTAGGAGAACAATTGTACGTCGTCATATGAAGTGTCATTTGCACGAAGAAGATACTACCGCCAGGTCTTTGAGCTTGAAAACATATTGACTATAGTGGTCCGGCTGCAATGAGCGAATGCGCAAACCAAGAGATTCTTTGAATTTCTGTCTCCATGCTGGAAATGATAAAAAATATTAAACCCTGGTTTCCGATTGAGCATTGACCAACTCGCCCAGGATGAAAGACTGCCGTGTTTAACGTAGAGACTCTTTAAAATTCGCAAGTCTATTGGCAAAAATGTATATATCTTACATATTTCAAATCATTTAATTCTGTGTAGAAAAGAAATGGCACCTTATAAAAAATGAAAAACAATAGGCAAAATAAGAAAATTTAAATGGATCCCGGAAAAAACAGGGGTTCTTCAACAGAATCACCTAGAGACATAAAGAAATGGATTCAATTTCATTCATGGAATCATTTCCATGATTTTAGATTTCCTATACTGCATTATCATGCTTTATTTTGCATTGCTATTATAGTATGGAATATCAATTCCATATTTAGTTAGCATTTTTTTTATAATATAAAATACTAAAAAGTAGCAAATTATCCTATTTATTATTATAACACTGAGGCTACAAAAAAACTTAAAAGGGTTTAAAACCTTCCTAAATTATTGGAAACAAATTGGATTAATTAAAATGAAAAATTAAATGAAATTTTCTACATTTTCCATACTGAAGACTACATGAACTTAAGAGAATAAAAAACACTTTCATCCATTGGCCAGTTTTTGGTATTTAAGTTTTTATTATTTACTAGAGAGGGAATTTCTATTTCCCGGCATAGAAAAATTCTCTGTGGGTGCTCGTGTATACCCTTTCAAATGGGACGATTCGCAGATCAAATTCCAATTGCATCGAAATACGTTTTCAAGCAATAAAAAAAAACACGTAAGTTGAGTAGTTGCTGTAGAATAGTTGAGTAGTTGTTGTTGAATATAACAGCAAATTTAGGAACACTAACAATTTTGTTCCCCCTTTTAAAGTTGGATGCCACCCGTGAAACAAAATAACTGTACAATTTGAAAACAACAAAAATAAGCATGAAGGAAGATTATCAGAATCATGGTATATCGACGAATCCTCGCTTTTATACAGAATAATAGGTATCTAAAATTATAAAATAAATCCGAAGCAAGTAAGTGTTTCATGTACATACTCGTAGTCCGCATGAGATCGAAAAAAACCCCACTTAAGTAAGCGATGCAAACTTGTGTATTTATACTGTTCTTAAATGTTTAAGTAAAAAGATTCAATGTGACAATTTTTGTCACCAACAATGTTTTAAAATCGAAATATATTTAAATAGAATAGCATGCTCTCACTTAATTATATTTATGTTAATGTATTTATATTTAAATTATAGGAAAATTTCCAAAACGATCATTAGATATATCTATAATATATATCCAAATTATTCCAAACTGCCTTTTTATTAATATCTTTCTGATTTCTAGTAAAGTTGGAAACAGGAAAATAAACAAGTGTTTATTTGACAATTCATAACTGCTCACTCCAAAAATGCTTCAGCTAACTATATGTATAAGTTTGAAAAAAAAGAAAGAAGTACATATATTATTATTACATTTGTATTGTTTCGTATCCCCAAACAGAGCTCACTTTATTTTCTGTTTTAGTTTAAATGTTTTGATAGGTAAAATGCAATTTTTTTAATGAATTTTTTTAATTCAAATCTGAAATGGCAGATAAATGCATTTTATTGTTTATTGGTGCCAAGATGCCATTTAGTTCGGCATCATAATTATGCTCACAACCATCTGATAGTTATCAATAAATTTGAGCATTATATTTTATAATTATTATTATTACTTTTTTTTTTTTAATTTCTCCCAAGTTTAATTATAAAATAAATGGGTACAGTCTCGTCTTCACAAGTAAAATCACATATACATACATAAATAACATTTTTCTGTCCTAATATAAAAAGGGAAAGGCAGTGGGGGTTGATACTTTATTTTTATTTGGTGGACATGATATTGTTTTACTTAAATTAAATGAATTTTCTTCTTTTTTTTTATTTTATTTTCAATTTTATCTTAATACGCGTGACATTATATATGTATGTATGTATTATTCGTATTTGTCTAATAACATTATAACTCTATACTTTCAATAACAAGGTCATATAATAATATATTCAAGTAATTAATTAAATTGACTAGAGTTTTGCATATAAGATGACTTTCTTTGTGAACAAAGTCTAGAATTAATAAACATTAGATATCAATTAAAATTATATTTATATACTTCTCTAAAATAGAAGTTAAATAAAGCTACAAAGTCATTGGAATCATTGAATCGATATGATTAAAAAGTACGAAATTCATAAAGTGACCCTTTTCTGAGTTAAGGTTCTTTTTGCTCCCTTAAAATTCTAAAATGAATTTTAAAAATATTTATATAAATATATGTATATACATATATATGTATATACATTCATACATACATACATATATACAATACATATATATATATATATATATATATATATATATATATACATATGTAATTGTGCACTCCAATTTATATATATCTACATATGTATGCACATATTACACAGTTTTATTGTTGTTTGCCTTAAACATTGCTTAAAGGTATACACAGTTCAATTATAACTCCAGGATAGTGAGGGTTGTTGCAAAATTTCATTACTTCGCTGACATCGTCCGTGTTTTTTCATATAGCTTCCAAATTCGCAAGTCGGTGGCTTGCAACGTCCTTCAATAATGCACCTACAATTATTAAATATAATTAATGTTATATAAATGGAGATAAAGATTCAATTATAATATCCTACTTTCGGTCTACCATTGAAAAGTGCTCCATACCCTGCTTTAGATAATTGCAGCCAGTATTACCCGATGAGCAATCACATCTACAAATGCCATTTTCTTGTAGAATCTTTTCAAATAATTTCGGGCAGTTACAATCAAGCACTGTGGCTTTCCGTATCATTTGTGCTGGAGGATTGAAAGAATGCATATGATGTGTTATCTTATCTACGCAATGGCATTCTGTGTGGTTAATAAATGTGTGTCGCTCAATAGAACCATGTTTTGCATTAAAACTTTTAACCTAAAAAAAATAGACAAAGAAAAAAGACATTTATTTGTTTTATTATTATACTCGTACAATTTAAGAAATATCACAATTACTGTAACGCATATATACAAAAGAAAATATTAAATATTGTATGTGCAGTAGATAAAAATTACCATTCATTTATATGTATTTGTTAACATAAAAGTGAGATTTGCTTATATTCAATTATCGATTATTTTACGATATTGCATTAACATTTATAAGTTTATCAATTCTATGTAAGGAATATTCTTCTTCTTATCCTTTTATTAACCCTTTCCTCGTTATACGAACTTATGCGTAACGAGTTTCCCATTTTTACTGCATCGCTGCTGCTCCGCTTATGGGGTTGGCTAATGTCGCAGACCGCAGAACGCGTCTACATAATGCTCGGTCCTGGATCGCTTCAGTGGTTAACCCCAGACGTTGTTGCGCATTTGCCATCTGAGAAATCCAGGAATTCTTTTTCCGACCTCGTTTTCTTACAGTTGGAGTGACCGTAGTTGATAGTGCCTTTTTAACCGGATTTTCCGCAGATCTTCTTTGAACGTGGCAATACCAACTTATTCTATTCGCCTCAAGCTGTTCGGTTACCGAATTCTTTATATGTAGACTTCCTCTTATACGCGTAGATCTAATGCAATCGCGTTTAGTGACTCCACTAGACATCCTTAACATTTTCATTTCCGCTGCCGTCATTTTGTTTTTAAACGCTTCGTACATTGTCCAGCACTGTGAACCGTATATAAGAGCTGGTCTAACAACCGTGGTGTAGAGTTTCCCCTTTAATTTAAGTGGAAATTTTCGGTCGCAAAAGATTCCCGAATTTTCCCGCCATTTCATCCATCCCACACTCACTCTGTGGTTTACGTCGTCGTCACATTTCGCTTCCATGTTAACGATTGATCCTAAGTACTTAAAGATAGTGCTTTTCGGAAGAACTATTCCGTCTAACATTATATCCGGAACAGGTCGCAACGGATGCGCAAATGGGCATGTCAAATGCTCCGTCTTTGAACGACTTATTTTAAACCCGTTCCTCTCTAGCGCATTTCTCCATGAATCTAAGGCGTTCTGTAAATCTTCGACGTTATCGCTAAGTATAACTGCGTCGTCAGCGAAGAGAATTGGCGTTACATTTGCTTCGCGCATGCAGTCTTTTAAAAGATAGTCGAATACTACGTTAAAGAGGAAAGGGCTAAGTACGCTTCCTTGATGCACTCCGACATTAACTGGAAATTCTCTCGTTAGTCCAGCAGAGCTTTTAACCGCAGTTTTCACGTTTCCGTACATGTCTTGTATTATTCTAACATACGTTTCCGGTACGTTTTGAGACCTCAGCGCGGCCCATATGAGATCCCTAGGCACTCGATCGAATGCTTTCTCGAGGTCGATAAATACCATGTGTAAATCCTTAGACGAATCTCGGTGCCTTCAACAAATCCACACTGGCTATTATCGAGCTTTATTATTTGCCGAAGACGTTCGTTTAAGACTCTTTCGACGATTTTCATTGTGTGTGACATAAGCTTGATTGAACGGTAGTTGTTGCATTCTCGAGTGTCGCCTTTTCCTTTGTATAATGGAACCAAGAAGCTACTTCTCCATTGATTCGGCATAGGTTGTCCACATTTTAATTTATTTAAAAGTTTCGATAGCCAAACGCTGCCGATCCCCTCCATCTTCGACCAAAACTCTGATGGAATGCTGTCTGGTCCCGCCGCTTTCCCCCGCTTCATTTTTCCAATTGCTATAGTTATTTCTTCGATTGAAAAGTCCGAAACTTCCTCCTCGAATAGACCAGCTGTCGGCACGATATCACGTGGAAACTGTTTGTTAAGCAACTCCTTGCAGTATTCAAGCCACCGGTCACAAATTTCCTTTTCATTTGTTAATAGGCGACCGTCTGCGTTTTTGATGTATTTCGGCGAGGTTATTTCCATTGAATTTTTTCTCCTCTGTGCAGCGAGCTTAAAAATATTTGGCATTTTAGTACTGTACGACGTTTGAACTTCTTGGATAGCTTGTCTTCTATCCGCCGATCGTGAGGATATTTGTTTTTTAATATTGAGCTCGGCAACGATTTTACAATATTAATTACTGGACTAGATTTCCTTCTTGTTTATTTTAAATGAATTTCAGTTTTTCCCCTTCATATAAAGACAAAAATATACATGGGCATGTCTGACGTAACTAATTCCAAGCGTGGAGAAATGACGTTCACTACGGAAGAGGAGAGTAGATATCATCTGCTTTTAAGTTAAGTGAGTTTCGACTGTCGGTTTGTTACCAGCTGAAATATTAAGTCTTGCAGAGAAGTAATGGCGATAGCGCGATAGTTAGCTCATTGGACTATCACACAGCGAGTCTGGGTTCGATACCTGGCTGGGTCACCAACAATTTTTCAAATCACCATCACCCTTTCGGCGGGCAATGGCAAACTCCCGAAAGTAAAATTGCCTACTAAAAAGCCTCTAAGGAGTGCCATCGGCCTCGGCGATAAACCGTAGGCCCAGCTCAGATGTGACAAAAATGACAACATGAGCAACACAAATGAGTGTCAAAAAGCTAGATCATGGCCCATACCGGGCTGCCAGCGCCCAGTGTTTTTGTTTTTTTCTTGCAGAGAAGTTTGACCTATCGAAATTTCATAACTATTAATAGAATTTTAGGTGCCAACACTCTCGCTTGGTTGGTTGTCTGAGCTTTGACCCTATTTCGTTAGATGGTTTGTTATCAACCTTGAATGCTATTAAATACTATTCACATTTACTGCAATTTCTTTGTCGTTTTCGAAAAGGTATGGCCCAATGATCCCTTCTGAGGTTACTCCAGACTATATAGGTACTATGCACCCAACTGTTCTATGATGTTCAACAATTATAATATTTTTTTTGATTTTGGGTACCCCATATTCTCCAGTTCTATGTTTTCAAGAGGTTGATTTATTACAATTTAGGTAAAAAATGAACTCATTGCTGATTATGAGGTTGGTCTTGAATACGTATTTGTTGATAATTTTGTTTTAACTCACGAAACAATTAAGGCCCCTATTGTGGTTGTCTATCGTCAATCAAATCGATTGCCGCTCGTCGATTCGATTGCTTTCATGTTTGGTATTGTGTAACTCAATCGACAAAGGATTCTACTATTGTGAATAAAAACCATAAAAGTGACTATTGTGAATACAGTTTGTTTTGACAGTTGTTTGTTTATTTATTCATTGCCGAAATATTTTTGAAAAAAAAACTTAATAAAATGATCTCCATCGATTATCCTCTGTAGTTTTGTGAGATATTTCCGTTTGTCTAACTAGAAACTAAGCAGAAGTCGACTGTAAGAAACTCTTCTATGCCAAATATTTTGAAACTGGATGTGTTGTATGGGTCACTTGCTTCGCCCTAAATTCAAATTATTGTTGTTGTTTTTAACATAAACTTGATGTTTCTTATAGAAATTCTCACATTTAAATTTATTTTTCTGCAAGCCACAGACCAACGATCGGGAAATTTCGATCGACTAAAAACTGCTGTCAAATCGACACTCACAATACCGAAATTAAAAATCTACGATCGTTAATCGACAATAGTCGATTGCCGATCAACGATCAACAACGGCAATAAGGGACTAAATCTTATAGGGAAAAAAGGGGTAACTACTGTCATACAAAAAAAAATATTATAATAAGCTGTACATTTATGGCAATGCAGTTTCAAAAGTATAAAAAGTATTATGTTAAATATGTACGAGTAGGTATTATTCCATTTTGGCAAAACGGAAGCAAATCAAAATACCATTACCAAATTTGATTTTTGGAAAGGGTGTGCTTCGTATGTTATGCGATCGTTGTTACACATGGCCAACTCAATGCAACTCGAAAAACCTAACCTCATTAGCCTAAGCCTGATCGAGTAGATAAGAACCTGGTTCACTAGTCATTTTCGATGCGAGTTGAGCCAAACTCATTTTCGCGTGACCACCCACTCAACAGGTAACTTAATGAGAATTGTGTCGAACAATAGCTTGCTTGGATCTCCCCTAAATACAATTTTTTGTCATTTAACTAGAAAAAGATACATACAAATCTGTTACATATATATTTTTACTTGTATATAGTGCAGTTCAAAAGCCAAATAGCCAGAGTGATGAAATCATGTCTAGTTAAATTAAACCACTACTGTGTTGCACCCATTTTGGCTTGGTGTAAGACATTTTCCAATTTGAAATTTTCAGATCTTTTCTACTTTGTATATATGTATATTGACAATGTGTTAACTTCATTAATTAATTGTGTATGATAAAAGTACTTACAAAAAAGTAAAGGTCTATACTCTGTGTTTTTTTGGGTGCACAAGTTTGCCTGTCTGTCTTGCAGCATCCTGTATCATCGCCACACCTATGTAGGATTGTACAGTGGGGCACGTAAATTTTTGATGGATCCTTTTGGATACGTTCTACTCTTTGCTGAGGAAATTGACAATTTGCTTCGTTGTATACTTTTGTAGCATGTGCGTTGGCCATAGCTGAAAATAAATGAAAATAAACGGCAACCTCAGAATTTCTTATTTGCTCTCTAAATTATATCTCGAAATGGCCAGCATGTTATTGTTAAAATTTGTGCTGTATGTACATATGTATGATATTTCAAGAGTAATGTAAAACATACTACAGATTCTGTACCTTTGTGCTGCACATGGTTTGTGATGTGGGCCTTTCGTGACTGCTTAACGGCATCGTGTGTTCCGAGTTCTTCGAATTTTTGTTGTGTTAGAGTGCCTGGAATGTTGTAACGGGAGTATATGCTTTTTGTATCCTAGAATAAAAGAAAAATTAAAATAGTTAGCTGAGCTATATATTTAAAGGATTTTATTTAATGCATTTTTTTGACAACGCCTCAATATGTCCACAAAACGATGCGTCTTTATTCAAATGGATAGTACCTACATAGCACTGAATAGACTTTAGAACATACTCGTATTTACATGTGTGTAGATCTGTATTTATGTACTCGTATGCTTGTTTTACTTTATAATATATATTTTTACATATCATGGGAATGAAGTCTTTAATTAGATTTGAGAATCCAAATTATGAATAAATTGAAAATTATGATGCATGCAGAGGTTGGCAAATGGCAGGCTTTTTACGAGTATATCAAACCTTCTTTCAATCGGACGTTTGGTCTACATTATTGTCTTGAATCTGGGGTCTAGGATTCGAGAATTCTCTTGTTCATTTCTGAGGCGCAACCCAATTTTAGCACATTCATTTTCCGTCCCCAGATATTTGACGCTCTATTTTGTTGGCTATAATCCACACGATCCGCTTCGTACGACGACAGAATCAAGGTATTTTAAAGAATCGTGCATACGTTTAATTGCATCAGTTGCGGACAATCATTTTCATATTTGTGGTAGAAACTCAAATTTGAACTGTATTCCGTTCGTATAGCATGGAAAGAACAAAGTACAGGTCGTCAAAAAACAAACCAACCGGCTATGAATTCATTGCCTACTAGGGCAAAGCTCATAGTTAATAGTAGTCATGCTACACAATTAAATGAATAGTTTAACGGTTACTGAACTTTTTTATACAGTCCACATAAAAAAACAAACACAATTAAGTTCAAGCTGGCGTACGAGAAATCTTGGATCATAAATTGGCACTAGGTATGATGGAATGGAATACCGTCTAAAATGAAAAAGTCACTAAAAATAATCTATTCTCGGAATTCTAACATATATTGCTTTTACAGGACCGATGACCCCGGTTGATCTGAGCATCGCTTTTACACCACAGAGGTTTAAATTCAGGTTCATCGATCAGATCTAGTAATCTTGTGACGATTTAAAGTTAAAAATCAGTCTTCACAATTCCCAAACTCTTATTTTAGCAAAGCATTTTTCTGTAGTTTGTACAAATATCGTAAAAAAATTGAGAAATGGTAAGACTCAAACATCAACTTGTTTGTCAAAAGTCAGATATTTCTTGGGATATGGTCAGATTAATATCCATATTTTCACGAACATAGAAATATGGTTCTGGCCAAAACAAAAGATAGAAAGAAAATTTTAGTCTCTAACCCTATTCCTCGGAGAAGGACGGAAGGCAAAAATGGAAGGGTACGTAAGACAACTTCGTATGTATAATTAAAGGCATGTAACAAAAGACTGCCCTAGCTGGTGTGGAACGTTAGCTGGAACCCTGAATAACATCTTCGGTAAATTTGCAAAAATTTAAAGACATTGGTTATGGAGTTTTGGTTCATCTACAGTACAGTCCTGACATTTCACATTTTATTACAGATAATCGTTAAAATTTTTTCTTCACCGGGAAATTAATTGGCTTCAAAAAGGAACATGTGAAAATCACATGACTCATTTGTTTTAACAAGAACTCCAGAAATTCTACACTGATTGAATAATGATTCTTCCCAAAAAGAGGCAGAAGCTGGTCAAACAAAAAGGACAACATTTGGTTCAATGAAATTAATTTTTAATATAAACAAATGAATTTTTACTACAAAATGATAATAAAATTCAAATATAATCCAACTCGAAATAAACGTATATCAATTAGTTTTTGTCATTTACAAATAAAATATCATAGATCTCTGTAATGATCTACACTTGTGTAGATACGATATTTATCTTAAGCGGCATGATTGGAGGGATACAAATTAGTTTCCGGGTAGTTACATATGGACATGTAAACAAGAATACGTATACAGTTGACGACAACATGAGCGTAACTTTCTTAGAAGCGCCAATGACATGCTTTCCATTCAAATCAAGCAATTATCATTTTTAAAATTGTTGCTTTAAATGTCTGTGCCGATCAGTGGTTATTTAGTTATCTTCTAAACAAATTTTTTATTCGTACGTGTAGCTGCCTATTCACTTCTATCATCCTTTAAGACAGTGACGCGATGATGACGATGAGAGTGCCCTTTACCAGCCCAGCATTATTATTTAACCATATGGAAACCATTTGTTAACCCAAAGAAAGAGATATGCTTGTACAAGTATAGTGATATATAAATGATACAAGATGTTTTTGTACATGACTTTGTGGATATAAAACATTTACTATATGAGTGCATCGTTGCTCCAGATATCAATAATTGAAAAATCTATTCTTAATTGAACCATATTTAGAAATTAAATGCAGATCCATTCTGCAATATTTTTAGCTGACATACTTGAGAAAAAAAAATTGAAGTATCGAGACTCACCTTACTCAAATGAGAAAACTAAGAATTTCCTGCTGGCATCCAATTACTTTTTTTTGTAGATATGAACTCAAACGAATATTATAGAAATATTCAAGCAGCTTGTCTATATATTTTTTTGTATGATGTCACTTCTCGCAAACTAAGTGGTTCTTTTAGCATTGTCTGATGCAAATATGATGATGTACATTCGTTGGAGTGGATATGAAGCTTCCAACAAGGGAATACGAAGGAAGAGGGAAAACGTTTGCAATGCAGTTTTAGACTGCCAGCGACCTGTATGACGTGGAAAAGGTATGTCTCCATTGCTTAAAGTCTCATACGAGTATCTGAAGTGTCAATGACACATCCTCTGACAAAGACGTTGCTACTTTCAGGTGATAGCAGTAGCGAATGTGATAGAGGGTGACTGCTTTTTGTTTTGCATTCCACATAGATGGCAGAAAAGTATTTATGTGAAAAGTTCGTGACAGTCAGCATATTATACTTATTTACAACGTTTTTCTTTTTTACGAAAAATAATGTAAAGCCATGCACGTTTCAAGGACATGGATTGCTGCCTGCCTCCATATTTCTTTTCGTAACAAACATTTTTGCTCAGGAGAATGCCAATGGTAAGACTTGAAACTGAAAGATGCATTCCTAATTTTTGTACTCATTTTAACTAGGAAGTACAATGCACCGTTGTTAAAAGTATAAAAGGGGTTTATGACATAAAATTCAAGTATAAAATGGTGCATTAAATAAGACAAAAGGAATTGTTAAATATAAAATACAATTTTCATTATTTAATTGAAATTAATTGTATCGCCTTTACAGTAGGTTTCATTTAACGCAAAGCACTTATGCCATGATTTCTCTTTCTGTTGTTCAATAATAAGTGAAAATGGGTTCTACGAAAGTCAAACAAATACAGTAGCTACCCGATGGTATCAAATGGTTGGCCTTAAATTCAGTCATATGTTTTAATACCAACAACGTTTTTCTAGTTTTTTGATACTTTCATCGATCATCTAGATCGAAACATATCTCCTTCGATCTCGCGTTTTTCCTTCAATGCTTTGTACAACTCATAATAATACTATACAATTGAAACTATGTACCTATACACAAGAATCTGTTCGTGACATAGCATTTAAGGCAAGCTCTTCGTTAAATAATTTATTGTAAGTACCATGATGTACTATGTACTAAAACAGCTGCTGTAAGGGAACATGAAAAAACTGATATCCACTACACTTATTTTAAAATGCATCATACCCTGTTCTTTATTCTGTTTTAACCTGATAAATCTCTTTTTCTACATTGCATCCAATCAAAACCTAGAATTTAAGTCTTTCATCTTTCTTTCATCGTCTTTCGAAATAGCAAGTGGAACCATCTTGTTTTCATTTTCGTATCTTTCATACACTTACTTGGCCTTGCAGAATCTTCAAGCTGCTCATCACAGAATATAAAACAACTTTGGTTCAAATATTTGTATAATCTGGTACTCCAAACTAAGATGATATAGTAATAATTAATTTACCTATATTCATTAAAATTTGTGCTATACATATACACACACACACTGACTGTATGTCAGTGGAAATTAATTTATACTTGAAAGAAAAATATTTTGTGGATGTCGAATACACCTGAATAACCCATCACAACAAGGGATGCACTTTAAAAATGAAATTCTCCCCGTAATTTATGTTTCAATACTCGGCTCTTGACCCTTAATGAAGCTTCTCTATCGAAAGGATTTATAAAAGATGGTGGTTTTATTTACAGGAAGGTATTTCGTACTAATTAGATGGTTTCGCTTCAGCATTCTTCTTGTTACGAACAAAGTATTTTTATAAGGCGACCGGTGGTTATGATTTTTTTGCTCCATCTTTAAAGGAACAATGTATTGGGTCTAAGAAAAATTTCACATAGAAAACTTTGAGAAAACTACAATTGTCACCCATGTACAGACGTATATATGCATGTTATATATTTCATGTAACGAAACTGTTCTTAATATAGCTCAAAGTATTACATAAAAGAAATTTCATACCTCAAGAGAATTTTAAGGACAAACATTCAAAGAATTTCAGCCCTAAGGACTGTGTTTGATACTCAATTAAAATATATAAATATTATGTATTCTCGTTGATCAAAATAAAGTTCAGGAAAAAGTTTTTTTGTGTCAAATCCCATTACCATCTATTTCATTGGTTTTCTTGATATTGCAAAGCGTCCTCATAAATGTGAGGCACAAGCGTTTATGCCAAGGCACATTCATTTGATAGAAATCTAAAGTATTTATATCCATTTTTGTTACAAATTACAGACTCCCTTTTACAATAAATACAAATAAATTGTTCTACATTTTGTTGTTGATGTTTTATGCCAATGAAAATATGTGTATATTATATCAACAACGACGTGCGACATAGTGGTGCACTTTACATTGCTGTTTAAAGTGAAATCAGCCCATAAAGGAGGTTCTTAATTAATTTCAGTAATTCAGAAATTCAGATTATTATATTGCAGCTTTAGGCTTCGGATCCACAAAATACTTAAAGTTTAAAAAAAAAAAAACAACATTTAAACAGATATTCTATGTAAATGGCCATACTTTATTTGATTTCATTAAATTTACAGCAACATGATCGAATATTAATTTTTTAAAACTTTTTTAGAAACGAGATGTGCCTTTCGATTAAAGCACCTACAAACTACTATATATATGCACATTCTTCTGGCAGTCAGTGTATTCCTTATAGAGAAACAGGTCAGAACGATGGTGTTCATTTGCTTAAGGCATGTTCTATGCCTTACAGACCGTTTTTTCTTTGTCCAAAACTTCTGTGTATGCAAATAAAACCAAAAAGCAGTACCATTTGCAACTATAGTTTGTGTTTTCTCGACTGTATATACTTCTATGTACCCTTATTTAATATTAAATCTTTATCTGCCGCTTTTATTTCAATACAAACAAACGTGCCGTAGACATGAAATTATGTTAATATCTCCAGCATACTATATATGTACATGAGATCAAACTATTGTTTTATGTTTTAAATATTGTGCTGTACAATATTGTATTGTACTGTTTCGAACAATTTCTTGAAGTGTGAAATGGAAAAAAATCTTGTAACAGCGCGTCACCTTATCGAGATTCATTTTCAACATCAAGTACCTCGGTGGTTTCATTACGAAATTCTGTGGAGCAGGTAGTGAACCCGTAAAACTAGACGAGTTTGCCAGCCAAAAGTAGTCGCATCTCTATACTCGTATTGAAAAAAAAAACAAAAAACACTGTGGCGCTGGCAGCCCGGTATGGGCCATGGCCTAGTTTCTTGACACTCATTTGTGTTGCTCATGTTGTCATTTTTGTCACATCTGAGCGGGGCCTACGGTTTATCGCCGAGTCCGAACGGCACTCCTTAGAAGCTTTTTCGTAGGCAATTTTACTTTCGGAAGTTTGCCATTGCCCGCCGAAAGGGTGATGGCGATTTGAAAAATTGTTGGTGACCCAGCCAGGAATCGAACCCAGGTTCTCTGCGTGATAGTCCAATGAGCTAACTATCGCGCCATCGCCATCGCCATACTCCATAAATACTCGTATTTATTGTTTAAAATAAATGAATCGAGTTCCTGATTAATTCCAATATAAGCTGGAAAGTGGAACCCTATGTATGATCGAAATTTGACAAGGAGCTATCACATTGTTAACATACATATGTATATAGGGTTATTGATTATAGTTTCTCCAATACTGTTTCACAAATAAGCTATTGTGCGCTTGAAATATATCAGCTCGGTTCAACTTCAGCAGCTTTATTGGTTGTTAGGTTATTGGCAATCACTGTCTTAGTTGAATGATGAAAGTGGAATCTTGGTGACAATGTCATTCTCCCTCGTTTGTGTGTGTCTGGTAGTAAATTACTTCTTTAAATCTTTTATGAATTCAATCGATAAGGACTTTTAACGGGGTTTTCATAAATTTAAACATAAATATGTGAACCTCTACACGTATATATAATTATTCGCGTTGTGTTATGTACGTCACCAGAAAACATAAAAAAAAACCCTCTGAGTGAATAGTAGCGGATGAAATCTGTTCGAAGACGAAATAGTCTGTAGGTAAGGTTATGGTTTCCGTATTTTAGGATTTGCATGGCAAAAGTTACAACCACTGCCTTGAAAAGGAAGAATCATTAATAGCGAATATAATTTAGCACTAAATAAAGAAATAGAATAAAAAATGAAACGTAAAAGAAACAGCCGCAAGTAGCAAAGATCAAATTGGTACTTCATCAAGATAACACACCTTCTCCAAAAATTACTGTTACAATGGCAAAACTACGCAAATTGAAAATCGAATTGCTTTCAAACGTACCGTAGTTCTTGAAGTAGGTCTACAAAGTTTTGTTTAGCAGTATAGTAAGTCTCAAAATCTGGTGACCAATTTAAAATACCGTACATAATAATTGTATTTAAAAATTGCAAATTAATCTTAAATCTATGACATTATTGCTGGCATACCTAAATAAGTCACACTTAAGATCCGAGAGTAATGTTAAAAATGCGTGTAACATTAATGCATATACGCTCATTTTGTGTTTCGATTATCTGCTTGAAAACAATGATAAAGAATGCCAGTCTAAGCGTTCATATGATCTTATTATGAAAAAGTGCAGTCAGCCCTTATTATTATGAAATTTAATATGCTAGTTCTTGCATTCGATCATAGATTAGGGATGTACATACATCATAGAGGCGAATAATTTTACTGTGCATGCAATTCGAACCAAAAACGGACCACAAGTCATATCCCCAGCGGAGTTTGAAAATATACCAATTGCAGTGTGGGTTGAAATAGTGCATTACAAGCATTTGCTTGAACAAAGAGATCTCAACGAGTGCAATTTATACAAGAAATATTGTAATACGGGCTTCTGTGATTTGGTTTGTTGTTTTCCTATAACCCACACAGTATTTTCCAGGAAATTATCATCAAAAGGAAAATTGGAAACCTAAAATTAATACAAATACAATCCAGCATTCCATATTGAACTCTGTGTTAAAATGCATAGATTATTAGTGTACCCTCTTGCCTAACGAATACGAGCATAACCTCTAGGAATACATACATGTAGACACATGCATTCCTACATAAAATATTGTTGTAAAATTCCTACATCACAGAATTATGGGTATAAATATAAAATAGAAAGTCAAACATTTGCTGAGTTTTAATTTTAATTATACTGGTACCTAAACATAAATTTTATAAATAATGAATGTCATTTTAAAAATCAAAGACTAGTTTGGAACACAAAAATCGAAAATATATAAATATCGAACATATACAAATTATGTTATTTTGTGTCTTTTTTGGAGGGTGGACAAATTATAAGTACGTGTGTTTTCCCAACAATAAAATGCAATAACTTGGAGTGACACTCAGCATTATTAGTCTAATTATTCAATACGAACAACAATATCGTGAATTTAAAACCTTGATCACTTATAATCACCGATACTGACAAGGTTTCGAAAAATAAAGTGCACAGGAGGGCCCAATTAAACCGCAACATACTTTAGAAATCTACAATTTTCAAAATAGTTGGTAAAACTGCGTTAATATTTTGCCTAATGACAGTTAGTTCCATTGTTTACAGGTGTGCAGAAGCATTTGGGTCTCAGTTTCGTGATATTTTTTTTTGTCCGTAATGGCAGTCAAATATAATAGTGTGATAGCGCAATATTTAAGTTGAAAGTTCCAAGTGGTTTGTATTAGGGTCTGCTAACACCTTGAATAATAATCAATAAATCTTTTGTGTCTAGAAGCATAGGTCGGAAAAAAACTGCATCAGCGCCAGAAGTAGTTCGTAAAGTAAAGGCTCCAGGCTTAGCTGGAGATATCAAAGAAAATCGTGCAAGGGATATAGAAAGATATTAAAATCGAAAATAGCCTATTTGGCCTTATTTCGGTTCGAAAAATGCAACTAAGCCAAATTTTTCCTATTTTGAGTTGATTTTGTTGGGCCTTATTTCATGTCACCGATTAATTCATTAGCGATAATGCCATTGTTTGAGATGACAAAAAAAGTAAGCAGCTATTACTAACACTCTTCAGATAGAGTTTCGATAGGATGAAGCTACTACCAGAAAGGCTATATTAAATGATGAACAATTTCCAAAAATTGAAAATAAAACAGATTGATAAAACGCATCAATTGAAGTCGATACCATTCCCCAGTGATGGTTTCGTTGAGTTTCAATAGTTCATAATAAATTACACCGACTTGGTCCCACCAAATACACAGCACAATCTACGCAGCGTGAATATTCGGCCGAGCCGACGACTTACAACCACGGTCGGGCAGTCCCCATGACCTTCTTCTCTTTGAGTTGTTGTAATAAATCCATTTCTTATCACCCGTCACGACGCGATGAAGGAAATCCTTCCTTTTTTGCAACGACAAAAAACCCGTTAGCTTCAAATTATGGGGAATTCAATTTCCTTGTTTTTGAATCATTGGTAACACATGCCAGCGCTTGGAAATGGCTTGGCGGTAACTCCTAATGGTGAAGCAAGCTCTTCTTGCTTTTGGCACGGATCCTCATGCCTGCAATTCAGGTTTTCAAAGGATTTTGGCCTTCCTTCACCCGGACGGTCGTCTACATCAAAATCACCATTTTGAAGCGACAGAAGCAATCATGGTACGTTGTTTCACTTAGAGCAGCATCTCCATAAACTTTTTGGAGCTCTCCATGCGCTTCAGAAGCCCTTTTCTTCTAATGAAGGTAAAATATCAGCGCTTCCCACAAATGACGGTTATTTGGGACAAAATCAAACATTTTCACACAACCGAAAGTATATGACGCCAGAAAAAAGTCACTAATGTGTCAAATTGGTCTGTTTACCATATATCTTAGCTTGGTTCATGACGTTTTGGATATGTCAAAATCGGCCAGCACTTACTGCCGGAGCAATCTATTGACAAATAGCGAGAGCATAGTTGCGCTTCTAATAAATCATACCTTTACTGTTTTGCATAGGCATATCTATGCTCTCTTAAAATTAATTGTGTAGCTATTGTAAGTCAGAGTCTTTATGAATCGTCTCAATGACATTTATTACAATAGAATGCATCTCATTCATCACAGAATTTGTGATGTATAAACTTTTTTTTTTCCCAATAGCCGCGCCCAATTGATATGCTCACATGATCATCATACAGGTTTTGGAGACATTGTGCCTTTGTTGTTGCCCTATGAAGTCTGTTTGACCTTGGCAATATTTAAACCACATGCCAGCGCCTGTTGTCTTATAAAGATCTGCCTTTCGATGAAGAATTTACTTAGTTTTAACCGTTTTGTGGATAAAGAAATCCAATCCGTTACATACTGCGAGAGATATACTCCCATATACTGTGAAAGAGTCTATAATTCACACTTATATATATTCAGACCTTTTTTTTTGATCAAATACACGGGAATATATTATTGTACAACTTAAGTAATTTATTTTGCCCGACTCTTTTCAATATTGAAACTCAACTCAATGCTTCCAGGTTTAGATTTATATCCAAAAATTTTTGATTAAACTTCCAGCCATCAGTTCTGTTGATTAAATAATTCCTCTCCTTCCTTTAGGTGGCGCTACAGCCCGGGGTGGACCTGGGCCTCAGTCAACAAGCTTCTCCAGCCAGCTCGATCCCTGGCTAGCTGCCTCCAGTTTCGCACGCTAAGTTGGCTGAGGTCCTCTTCCACTTGCGTGCGCCACCTGAGTCTTGGCCTTCCTCTACTGCGCTGTCCCTCGGGGGTGGATTCGAAGACTTTTCGAATTCGAGGCATTGGTGTCCATGCGCTCTACATGACCCAGCCATCTCAGTCTTTGGATCTTCACTCTTCTGGCTAGGTCCATGTCGCTACAGTCCATACAGTTCGTCGTTGTATCTCCTCCTCCACTCACCGTCAATGCAGACGGGATCGAAGATCTCCCGAAGAATTTTTCTCTCGAAGCAACTAAGAACACCCTCATCCATTTTTGATCATGTCAATGCCTCTGCGCCATAGAGCAGGACCGGGATTATTAAAGTCTTATAAAGGGTGACTTTTGTTGTCCGAGAGAGGGCTTTGCTACTCAATTGCCTTCTTAACCCAAAGAAACAGCGGTTGGCAACAGTTATTCTTCGCTTGATCTCAGCGCTGGTGTCGTTGTCTGTATTTATAGCGGAGCCTAGGTAGACAAAGTCCTAAACTACCTGAAAGTTATATCTGTCGAGGGCGACGTTCTGTCCGAGACGTCGGTGTTGGTTGTCCTTTTTGCTTGACAGCATATACTTGGTCTTGCCCTCATTGACCGCTAAACCCATTTTCGCCGCTTCCGTCTCAATACTCGCGAAAGCGCCACTGACATCACGCTGCTTTCTCCCGATTATGTTAATATCGTCGGCGTATGCGAGTAGTTGGACGGACTTTTGAAAGATAGTGCCTCTTGTGTTTGCTCGTGAGTTTTGCACTATTCTTTCAAGTACGATGTTGAAAAAATCGCATGACAGCGCATCGCCTTGTCTAAATCCTTTCTGGATATCAAAGGTCTCGGTGAGATCTTTACCGACCTTGATGGAGCAGCGTGCATTCTCCATCGTCATCCTGCACAGACGGACGAGTTTGGCAGGGATGCCAAAACTAGACATTGCTCTGTATAGCTCGTCTCTATAGATGCTGTCATACGCGGCCTTAAAATCGATGAATAGGTGGTGGGTATCGATCTGAAGCTCATGGGTCTTCTCCAAGATCTGCCGTAGTGTGAATATCTGGTCGATGGTGGACTTTCTTGGCCTGAAGCCACTGATATGGACCCATCAGGTTGTTAACGAACGGCTTCAGGCGTTCACACAATACGGCGGATAAGATTTTGAATGCGATGTTAAGGAGACTGATGCCTCTGTAGTTGGCGCAGTTCAGAGGGTCTCCTTTCTTGAGAATTGGACAAACAATGCTGAGGTTCCATTCATCGGGCATACTTTCGTCCGACCATATTTTACAGATGAGTTGGTGTATGCTCCTTACCAAGTCATCGCCTGCCGCTTTGAAGAGCTCGGCAGTCATGCCATCCGCTCCAGCAGCTTTGTTGGACTTAAGCTTCGATATGGCTATCTTCACTTCATCCAGGTCGGGTGGACGGAATTGTTGGTCATCATCGTCCAGGTTGAAAGGTTGATTCTGCCTGACAGCGGTATTTGGCCCGTCATCGCCGTTATACAGTCTGCAGAAATGATCTTTCCAAATCCTCAGCATCGACTGCGATTCTACTACGATGTTCCCTTGTTCATCTCTACAGGCTTCGGTTCGGGGTTTGTTTCCGCGGCATGTTATTTTTACCTTTTGGTAAAACTTCCGAACCTCATTCCTGGAGTAGCATCTCTCAATTTCCTCGATCGCGCGCTTCTCATGCTCTTTCTTCTTCCTCCTGAGAGGCCGGTGCTCATCTCTCCTCTTCCGCTCATAGAGCTCATGAGCAGCTCTGGTCTTTCTAAGCAGCGCCGCGTTATATGCATCTTGCTTAGCTGCATGTGCTTGCCGGCATTCATCATCGAACCAGGGGTTTCGTTGTGGTGGACGAGTGAAACCCAGCACATCAGAAGCGGCATCTCTGATGGCGTTTTGGCAGTGTTTCCAATGGTCTTCGATGCTTGATGCAGGCGGCATTGGACCTCTTAAGAGATTAAGAGACACTCGATCGGAAAAGGACTTGGCGATCTCTTGCGATTGTAGCCGTCTGACGTCGAATTTTCTCACAGCATTAGTTTGTCTTGGCGTAGTTTGGGATATCCGCAACCGTACCTTGGCTACAACAAGGTAATGGTCCGAGTCGATGTTGGCTCCTCGGAACGTACGGACATCCATAATGCTGGAGGAGTGTCTTGCGTCGATCGCAATGTGATCAATCTGGTTGACTGTTGATTGATTGATCAGAAGTTCTCCAAGTCCCCTTGTGTATGTGGGAACCGCGTGCTAGCCACGACAATGTTTCGCCCCGCCGCAAAGTCGATTAGCCTGAATCCGTTATCGGAGGTGGTGTTGTGCAGGCTATATTTTCCTATTGTTCCACCAAAGATAGACTCTCTTCCTAGCTTTGCATTAAAATCACCGAGGATGTCATAGCTAGGGCATTGCTCGTAGGTCTTGTTAAGGAGCTCGTAGAAGGCATCCTTGGTGTCGTCATCTTTCTCCTCTGTCGGGCATGCGCGCATATGAGGCTTATGTTGGCGAATTTAGCCTTGATGCGGATTGCTACGAGGCGCTCGCTCACATGCCGGAAGCTGAGGACTTCTTGTCTTAATCTGCCTCCGACAACAAATCCGCATCCAAATAAGCGCTGCTTTTGCCGTCGATAGCAATTGCCGTAGTAGATGTCGCAGTTTTTTATCTTCTTTTTGTCCGGCCCATCCCATCGCATTTCTTGGATGGCGGTTATGTCTGCTTTGCAGCAGTCTAGGGTCTCCGCTAGTTGCTCGGCTGCACGTGGTCTATTAAGGGATCTAACATTCCACGTGCATATCCGAACCTCATTGTCCTTAAATCGCTTGCGTGGGTTGTCAACAGTAGATCCGTCCATATCCGAGGCTTGTTGATGCTTCGTAACTTAATTTTTTTTAAATGGCTGGGCAGTTACCCCGGCGGCACAACCCCCAACCTGGAGGACCAGTTCCATTTTGAGTGCCCCTAGGACGAGGGGTCGGTTACACCGAAGCCAGTAACCCGTTCCGGGATGTGGGCGCTGCCGTTGGTCCTTATAGGGCTCGTCCGCCACCATCTCTTTTCCAAGACCCTGACTAAGTCCTGGAAATCCTTTCCGGCCTGAGCTCCAAATATGTCGGAGTAGCCCGGAGAAGGTCTTGTTTTGTTCTTCCGACACTAATCCTGGTTAATGACGCAGGAAACTCGCCATTTGCCCCCTTCACTTCGCAACCTCTAGTGAGATTCCCAGATGGCGCCACGGGGAGGCGTGAAGTAGGACTTATTAGCAGAGCTGCAAGATGTTCGGCTGCAGAGGCTCAGTCTTGTCATTTAAGGAACCAGCACCTGTCGGAAGATGCTACTTCTACGAGGCCTTATGCTAATATTTGCCACCCTGATTAATTAATTAAAACAATATAATTTCTATAAATTGGTTATAGGTTTTGTCTAAAAATACGAGTACAAATATGGTTTTTAAGATAATTGTTGATGTAAGAGTCTAATTGGCTATGGTTTCAATAACTTCTTTCATAAGGTCTCGTCTAATCATATTTTCTTACATAAATCAAAAAAATATTCATAGATATCTCGCCTGCCATGTTTTTATACCATTTGGTAACACTCATTAGACTTTTTCAAAGCTTTGCGCGAGTAATAAATAATAATGCTTTTTATTTAATAAATATGCAAGCCAATTAAACTGTGGCGCTATGCAAATTCAACAGCTTTTTAATCATAGCTCATTATATAGTTTTGAATTAAACGCTATATCTAATTTGCGCGAGTTAAGTTAAAATGAATTAAATTTTTAAATTAAAAAGAAGTCAATTATATTGGATTTCATAGGTTTTTTAGCCTATCCGACAATAAAATACTTAAACTTTCGTATATACACTTTTAAAACAAAAAAATTAATAAGAAAAATTACTTCGTTAAATAAACCTTGACTTGACGCCAAGATTTTCATTAGATTACCGGTAAATCCGGCTCGACGTTGGATCTAGCGACGACTGGTGCTGTCACTTACTGCATGTCTATTCACTGTTGACAAATGCCTCTAAGTTTTGAATAAATTCAAAACCATTAAAAAAGTGTTGTCTAAATGGGGTCACGTTTACTTCTTTCGCTTAGTCATGCTCGTGTTGGGTAATAGACATTCTATGGATAATATTCATACTTATACAAATATGGATATGGATATGGATTCATGTGCTTAGAACACACCACACAATCCTCTTTTCTTAATTAAGTACATCCATATACTCGTACATACGTACATGTATAGGTAGGTTTCATCCCAAAAAAAATTGTGTGCAAGCATAAAATGTTTGGAAGGATACGAGTACGTTTCACTTCTAACCAAATTCAACATACGGGTGTAGGAGAAGTACACATGTAGTTTAGCTTTACCCGTTAAGGCTAGGTGAAAAATTCATGAAGCGCCACAAAGGGGAAATATCACGTCCTTATTTTATTATTCCATTTCAAAATGTGTGTAACAAGTCCATAAAACTGAGCTGTTAGATAATTTAGAAGCTGTTCCTTCGTACATTCTTTTGCCCCTCGATGAAAGCACAAACTGTATGTTTTGTACGGTATAAGGTCGTCTAATAAACCGCAAGTAGGGAAAAGTAAAATACAAATAGGACAAAGGGCTTTCGTTAAACCAAATTTGGAATATATCTAAACACGTATGAATGTACAAGTAGGATGCATATCTTTTGGGTTGTGTCCAGTAAAACGATAAAGGAGTTATGTAAGGATGTTACTTTGGTTGGACAGTATGTGACTAATGGACTTGAAACAGATTTTCTGATGTTTCTTTTTTTCTCTGTAAATATGTTTTCATGCTCCCTACCAGATTTGGGATTAAGTTTTCGTCATTTTTTAAATAGTTTGCTCAACACTTTTTTTACGACATCTTTAAAGTTGACTTAACTTGCATTCCTTACATATTCAAGATACCCGGCCAGATGAAGATCCAATCATGGAATCGATAGATTTCATGGCGAGCACAACATTTGTGCTTGTCATACGCCATATTATGGCGTATTTGGCGTTTCGATTTGAATCTACACCCTTACAGAGTTCATCTCATGCAAGCATTGAAGCTAGGTGACACGGAATGGTAAGAACATATGCCGATTGGGTGGTTGAACATCAGTGGTTGGATGATCAATTTTACACAACATTTTTCACTTTTTGGATACGTTATAGAACAAAATTGTCGCATATATGGAATCGAAAATAAGCAATGTTTCGAACTTTTCAACAATCTGCCTATAGTTCCTAGTTGATGCATTAATGATAAGATTCCAGTCATCAGGAATAAGTACCTCGAACCGAAATTTGGAAAAACAAAAAAACAAAACAAAAAACAAAAATTTAATCGTGAATCGCACCATCCCCGACTTTTATACTAAATTTACCTGTACAGGTCGCTGGTCGAGTCAAACTGCTTTAACAGATTATTTCTACCTTCGGTCAGAACTCATAGAGTATAAGGTTCTTATTGCCTTGATCGCGCGGATCATAATATGCTCTTTTTCTACTTCCATAGGCGCTTATATTCTTCAATCTGTACAAGTGTACCCTTAAGTCACATTTTTTCATATCCATTTGTCTGGCTCATCATACTGCACATCCTGGACATCTAGAATCTCCGAACATTTTATGCCTCGATCCGAATCCAGTTAATTTTTTTTTTATCTTTTGCAAGGCAGGCAACATAAAATCGTTTTCATTCGAACCCTTTTCGGCGATATGAGAATTAGCGTTGACCCGTTAAAAGGTCATCTGCCACCGTCTTTGTTTCAGCAACTTGATACATTTATGTATGGACTTGGATCCATACGTAAAATTTCATCTTGACTCCTCATCGATGTAGCAGACGGCTTAAGTCAGCTGATGTCTACATAAAGGTACTGAACATGCATATGTATATATATTGAGCCAGGTTGATGTCTTTTTGGAAAGCCTCATATATTATGTCTTTACAAATGTAATAAATACTTTTTGGAGAATGAAAAACTTTTCGGAATATAATCATACTATAGATATAAAGCTAAGCAAAGCAAAGAATTCTAATGTTTGGCAAGCCAACTGGCAAGAACGTCCTCACATAAGTTATTAATTTAACCTCAAATGATTGTTTAATTGAAAACAATATTTAAATCAGTGTACGCATCCCATCATGTATATAGTATATGTAGGTACATACAGCCAAGGTTTACGATGCGAAGGAATTGACAAATTACACGACAATGTGACTACTGCACGTTAATATATGTAAATAGATACACAACACAGATGTATATAGATACACAGTGTGGCAAATAATATGCCGGACACGAGTCATATCTCAGCAAGCAAGAGCGCCATCTATTCTTCCGAACATGCATTTTAATGCATGAATCTTTCCCTTCTTTTTGTCAAAATTTCATGATATTTGGTTGGTATTTAACAATTATAAAAATTATTTTTCCAGAACACCAAAACATTTTAATTCATTAAATTCCAAGGAAAACTTGGGAAAAAATGCATCAGAAATGTTCCGGTTGATGCAACAAGTGTACCGCGATGACTGTTTAAATAGAGCAGTTGTTTGGAGTGGTATAAACGTTTTTTGGATGGCAGAGCCAAACACACGGGAAGGTCAATTTCAGTTCGGACGCTTGAAAAGATTCAAAAAGTACTTGATTTTTTTTACAGAAGACTGCAATGCTTCACCGAGAATGATAAAAGAGGCCTTACACATCAACAAATAGACTATTCGAACCATTCTTAGCGAGGATTTTGGCAAAACAAAGTTGGTGTCTGTTGCACGATTATGCACTGAGTCACAGAGCACTCATTGTTCCTCAGTTTTTGACTCGAAATCAAGTGTATGTGTTTACTCATCCGCCGTATTCACTTGATTTGGCACCGTGCGATTTTTCCTTCTTCTTTGTTTTCGAAAAAATTTCAAAAAATTTCAAAAAATTTCAAAAATTGAAATTGAAGTTTAAGTTGAAAGAATGCTATTTTGACAAGATTCCAACCATTAAAGCAGCTTTGACACAGGGACTGGAGGTAATTCCACAAAATGAGCTAGAGCAGGCGCATTTGAATCACTATTGAAAATCTGCAACAAGTGTATTGAATCAGAAGGAGAAAATTTCAAGTAAGAACGCCAACAAAAAAAAAAACAGAAATCTTGTTTTAATTATATTTTACCGATCCAGTCTGGAGTATTACATATTTGCCACACTGTGTACGTGCATACGAATATGAGTGTTTACTAGATAGAGAGTGCGTAAGTGAGTCACGCTATCTTCCCTTTGTGCTGCATGTCTCGTTACAGCGCGTACAAATCGCAAATTTTTAATGATTTGAGACTGTGTAGCGATGCTACGCTCTTTATTTGAGTCGTTTGTGAAGATCTTTTATATTGATAGACCAAGAACAACTGTTCGGTGAACGTTACGTGATGTTAAATGTGTTTTTTTGCAGGTCGTAATTCGAGTATTCAAACTTAGTCGAGATGGAATTCATTTTTTTTCATGAGTAGTGGGCACATTGTGCTAAAACACAACTTTTTACTTAAACAAAAACAAGTCAGCATAGACACCTTTAAATCTTTACCGATTAACATCAAGTACATGACCCGTACCTACAGAGATTTAATTTAAAAAAAAAAATTATTTTCCAATTAACAGAGCGGAAATTAGTGCTCACAGTTTCCATGCGCATATCATAATTGATTTTCCTTTCACTAACAGCTGGATTTTTTTTTATTTCGCCAACGCAAAGATAAAATAAAAAAAAATTAAATGAAGAAAAGTACACCACGACCTTTTCCAAGCAGTACAATCCATCATAGGTAAGGAACTCAAATGAGGCCAAGGATTATCTCTGTCGAGTTTATACTATTCACCTCTTGCCATTTTGCTGATTACCTAGGTGGGCTTATTTATCAGAAAATCGGCATTTAACTGTAAGTTTAACGACGCTTAAAATAATTATAAATGGTGTGTCATTAGGCCTTGTCAGGTTCGTCGCCGTGCGAATTTTCCTGTGTAAATCATTACACCATTTGGTTGTTTGTTTTGCTTACACGAGTTGACTTTTAAGTATCTTCAGCCTCAGCTTCAGCCTCAGTCGCTTCAGAAGAAGTCAGATTTTCTAATTTTGCTTTGGATGATTTAATAGTTAGTGCTCATCGGTGTCTCTGTAAATTGCAGACTGTGCCATTTGCAATTATGCATTCATGTTGTTGCTTCTCAGTTGGATTATGAGTTAAGATGACATTTTCCGAGCTTTGATAAATGTATCCCATGCATTGCTATTTAAAGAAGTAATAAGTTATTTTCAATACCAATCACTTAATTTGAGCTCCATCAACGGAATGAATTTTGCTAATAAAACTACATATCAATAAGTGTGAGTACTCGTATATGAAATTGCATAAATGTAAGTAATGCTTTATTTTATCCCATCAAGCTGATGTGGATACTATATGTTGATGCCTTTATGAGTATCGAATCATAAAAAAAAAAAAAAATTACAATTCTGGAGGGTAGAGATAGTTTCATGAGGAAATCCGGATTTATCCGCTTGTGAATGATTTATTTTCGGAGAATTTCATACGTACTATATGACCGCATAGTGCACTTTTCAGCACATCGTCATGAAAATCTCTTATCTCACTTGAAGTACAGGATTGCTCATGGAAATTCAATTGGCCCAATAACATCTGATTTTTAATTCGATAGAACGAAGGAATACTATATCCATATGTAGCGTATACAGTGCAAATGGGTGCACATGATTATATTTGTTTTAAGATAAAGATATTCTTATGAAAATCTCAAATAATATACTCGAATATGTGTATTATACATTACCGTACAAGTATTTAAGCATATACTCTTACATATGGCCAACAGCACAGTCAACTTTTGTACTTTTTAACGAAAAAGTGAAAATGATGGAAATTGCTTACATAAAATATTAACCCAATTGAAAAATTAAAGTCATATAATGCAATAATGTAAGTTACTTAAACGTTGACATAATACGAGTACACTAAGAAAAGAGTCCAGATTTGCAATATAATGATTGTCAGTAAATTCTGAAAATAAACATTTGGTAGGATTTTATTTAAATTATAAGTTGTGTTGGTAAAAAGTTTTAAGGAAGTCATCCGAAACCAGAACAATCGAACGAGTTTCAGTTAGATAATTTGGTTTTGAAGTAAAAATTCACTAAGTCATTTGTCTGGTAAATGATGAGCGGTGTTGTTTCAATATCTGCAAGGTATACCGTAAGCCAAAAAAATACTGAACACCATTTCGACGAGTGATAGCGCGATGCCTGAGGGTTATAATATCCATCTTATCAATCTCATCATTTGGGATCAGAAACAGAACAAACTTAGCATAATGGGTTGCAAGGGAATTTTTGTTGATTATAGGCACTGCAGCATTAGTCCCGAGAATATACAATCTTACACTACCTCAAAGTCAAAGTTATAGTTTAAACAATTCGATTCAAAATACAATGCCTTTTGTTTGAAAGCATGAATTTTGTTTAATGTATTGTCAAACTAACTAAATGTACTCTTTGTTTGCAGTTTGTTTCGTGGACGCAGCTTCATTTTACTTCAGCTTTATAAACACGGCAACAATTTCTTTTAAAATCAACTAAAACCAGCTACCATAAATGCTATGATGGGTTCAAAACCTATTTCAAATACTGGTACTAATATTTTGGCGAGCAATGGCAATTCTCCGTGATGGAAATCTTATGAAAGCCATGAAAGAGTCTCTCTTTCTACCGTACCGTTTGAGTCGGGAAACATAGCAGATCTCTGTGCATCGAACGAGAAGATATGACTAAGTGAAAGAGGTTAAGTCTTGAAAGGCAGTAAGATAACTAAAAAGTTTGAGAGCTACATGAAATAAGGACACGTTTTCCTTGTTAAGTAATATCTTAAAAATAATAAGGGTTAGGCAGTAACGGAAATTTTTGATCAAGATACGGTTGGAATAGTTTTTAAACTTCATCAATTGTGAAGATATTAATTCAAAAATTCAAGAAGAATGTATCAACAAGTGATCTTATACACTCTGGCCTTAGTCGTTCAAACCACAAAACATCGCAGCAGTTCGTAAAAATGTTGTTGTGAGTCTAGGAACATCAATTCATCATCGTGGTCAAGAATTTAACATTTCGATTTCTGTACAGCGTAAGGTTACGAAAAATTTATATCTTCATGCACCTTCATGTATATACTCGTAAAGTGTTGTTTTGATCAATTTTGATCACCGAGTTAGTTGAACTACAAATTCAATATGCTTCATTTATAATCATTCCATCATAGCACAAAGCTTTTCTCGAAATCACTGTATATCTGAACAAATGCATTTCCCACCTCCACTCATGAAATATTTGGTAAAATGCTTTCTAGGTAATATAATATTTTATTTAACATCGAACATTGAAACTTATTTTATTAATCTCTAATATCCATAGCTTTGTACATTAATGATTATAGTTATAAATGTATGAACAAGGGCTGTGACCATAGGCATCTCAAAAATCATTTATAAAGACTGTCATAGAGAATTATTTAATAAATGGGTTTCTTAAGGTCGGTGGTTAGAAAAGAGAATGCATGTCATTGGAACACTCTGTGAATTATTTCCGATAAGCTATGATCGTTAACGATTCTGTTGTAAACAATCTACAGTGATCTAAATGTAAATATGTTGCTGAGCAATTCAGAAGAATAGTGTATAGTAAATAAATATTAATATACTATATGTAGTTATGCTCATAATACATAAGCACCACTAAAAAGTTTCTATTTCTCAACCAGACTTTTTAAATCTTTTAGAATACATTCTACACTAGAATGTTTGTATATATAGAACACACGTGTATGTATTTTGGATGTTTTAACCACAACTTATTCTTCTTAACAGTAGGTCCTAAAATACGACGTTAAATATGTTAACAACATATATTCGGCTATTGTTTTTAACTTTAAATAGATACATACGTGCATGAGTGAACGTTATCTTTCACATTACAGATTTGTTAATTCTTATCTTGCCAACAGTAGGAGTTTCTATTAGAAGATTGATTATTGTTGTCGATAACCATATCTCACCTCAACCTTGTACTATTATTTATAAACTTAACACACTTGCTGTTTTTCACATGTAACATGTTATTAAAGTTTACTGAAGCTGAGCAGTGAGCAGATACCCAAGGCATCCATATGCAGCAAGAATGCTATTGCTTAATGCATTCATGGTCGACTACCGGCAGCCAAAAATTATTTTTTTTTTTTATTGTGTAGCTCGATCCCAGTCTACGACTGACTATTCATAGATACATACACATGTGTGTATCGTTAAGCTTCTGGTGTGTACCAAATAATATGAATAAACTCAAAAGCAGTAGTTGCCATTCAAAAACATGATAGTACAACGCAACGAAATCGCTCTACGTTCACACATGTTCATACACATGGTATGCATGTATTTAACTCTCGTTATCAGTACAATAATAATAAAATGGAAAAAATTATGCAACTGCCAAAAGCGCAGATAAATTCCAACAACCAAGCGCCCCATTAACCCCACAAGCAATCTCTAGCACTAAATACTTTGCACAGAATGGTAGGGCCACAGATTCAAGCAATGACATCACTACTTTGGCTATAGTGCGCGAAAGTATTTATTGCCAGCCACCCAAAGTGGACCAAAGAGAACTTGTCAGATAGATTACTTACACATGCATATAGATTTTTGTGCGCTCACATCCACCAGTGTTGCACACAACCATAATCGATTAGCTAACGAGTGTTAATGCTGCAATTAGCATGCAACCATGCAGTAGGCACTTGAAGTCTGATTTACATGGATCGCAGCAATCAACTCCTCAGCCTCAAAACACTTGAGCACTTTGTAAACAAATTGTCAAAAAAATAATTTCACAACTTCAATAATTAGCCCCACCTATTTTCAATTTCAAGAATATAGTAAGTAACAATTTTCAACCGAAGCTTTGATCGTTTCAATACCACATGAGAAGTTGCGTCAGTTATTAAGATAGTACGCGCGCCATATGAGAGCATGAGGGCATGGGAGCCATTGTACTCAAATTGTTTCTTTGTCGCTTTTAACTCTTTGATGTATAATTCATTGAAAATACGTACATGGCTATGTATATAGATATTTATTTAATTACGTCTGGCATAGGAAGATAAATATCCGGAGTTCGACACAACAATGCCACATGATGGATGCTGCTGAAATACATTTATTGTACGTTCATCTCTAACATCAACACGCAAACCGAGAAAAAGGAATCTCAAAATTATGTTTTAAGAAACACATCTTCAATTTGTAGATGGTTGGATGATGGTGAAAATGTGTGGTATTTTAAATCTGACCTATCAATCTTTTTCAACCAAAATATGTGTACACTTGCCTATCATCAATCAAAAAATCGGCTCCCGTTTGTCGCTGTTCCACATTCTTATCGATTACCGGTGACTGCTGTATAAATTTTAAGTATTCTTAGGTAAATTCATAGTTAATTGACCAAATCAACACATGACCATGAAAGTACGATTATCGGTACACCGATATTTCAATAGTAATTAACATTCGAAAAATATATAAGTTAGGCCTAATAGGCCATTACAAGTACAATATCCACTTAATTTAAAATTCAAAGTTTCTCACGATTCAATCAAAGAAGAGGTTAATGAACAACGGATAACGTTAACTACTCGTACTATGGTTGGTACAGGTCACTTAGCGAATATTAAATTGACCACCTAAAGAAACTGTTCAGTGCTGCATTGGTTGCCTTAGCCTTCAAGAGATATTTATATCTCTACATATATATACCATATATGCTTGTATCAAGTTTATGGTCTCGTTGTCAATTTCAATATTCTACAATCAACAATGCCTCTGCACACCAGCTTTCCAATAAATTACGCATTCTGATATGTTGTTAACATGTCAAAGCGTTTGCTGTGTTGTCAGCTCACTATCGACGGGCAAGTGCTAGGTTTTAAGAATTGAATTAAATTTACCTTATGAACATGCTGCTCTGATCCTAGTGGATAGTATCAATTTTATACCAAGAGAGTTTACGGATAACTGAGTGAATTAAACGAAAGTTGCAAGTAACTGTAAAAAATAGGTTTTTCTTTATTATTTGAATTCTTTTTTTCAAATATGATGGCAAGCTACGTACTATATGATCACTGACATCCTATACTGCTCGTATACTCATTCTGAATTTGAAATGTACTTTTTGTCAGTGAAGAGACTTGAAGCATACGAGTAATTGATGCAGAAAAGTGCATGCTGTTAACTAAAATACTAATAATACTTTCTTTAGATTTAAATAAGAACGCACGCCAAGGACAACGTAATGAACAAAGTAAAGTTGATAGGTAACGAATTTTTTTTTTAAATTATCAACACATATAATACATATGTATACATTATTAAGCATTTTTAAGCAAAAAAAGGGGAAATATAGTAAATAAATATTCACATCGTCCCATTGGGGTTTTACGGTACGATAGTCTTTTGGACTAAATGGATTCTATTAATAGAATTTGAAAGTAGGCTAGCTAATGAGAGCAGAGAAAACAACAACTGAGATGATAATTTATGTATGTATGTAATATTCTGGATTGACCAGGAGCACATTGATGAATAGATTTTAATAGTTTCTTTATCCTTGAATGACAAAATATTGAAAGGCAAAGTACGATATAAATTATTTGGTTAAAAGCTGTTCAGTGAAATAAATAGCATAATATCATAGTTGTTCATCTGTTTCGGGAAGGAATCAAAGAATCTTAAATTTTTGTGCAGGCAATTATTGCTGAATAGATATACTCGTAACTCATCTTGCAAGGCCTGTCAACCCAAATGGGAGGACAATAATCACTCCAATCAATCAAACTCACTAAAAAATTGTCGAAGTACTTTCAAATTTGTCTACCCTTGCTTAATCCATATAGCATATAGCATTAATGACACTGATCTGCAGCATCTTATGGAGGTTGTTAAGCCTCAACCAGAAGTTGATAGATACAGAATTTCTATGTTATTAACCGTATTCGCCGTTCTAATATTTGTCATACTGCAGTAGTAGCTTTCGTCGATCGCAATATCATTTACTTGGTTGACTGCCTTATGCCCCGGTCACCTATTTCTAAACTCTAGAATTTTTGCCTTAATCTGACATTTATAGGAAATGCGCAGCTTTTTTTCTGTGTAACAGTAATTGTGGTACTACAATCTACTTTTGCCCGGCCCATTCAACTTTCTTTCAAAACGGCATAAATATCTGCTTTGGTAGATCTCTTAATACTTTGAAATCATGCTGAATCTTGCTGCCAGTAATTGTTCTGATGCCCGAGTTTCTTCGCCGATAGTTTTCTTTTTGAAATTAATTATCTCTAATAGCATGTTGTAATGTTCCTAATAACCCTCTAAAATAGAGATTATACAGGATTTAAAATAAGCATTTTGGTACATATATACATACATATATGTATGTTAAAATAAGATCAGTGACATCGCCGTGTCGACGATATTTTAATCACCCACTCTAATCAGCCACCAGTCAATTGCGCTATTTTATACTTTCTAAATAATTTAAATTAACTACACGATCTCGTGTGTTTATCAAATGTGTTTTGATTTTAAATTATGTTCACAAAAAACATGAGTAAATAATAATGATGAGGAAAAGAAGGAAGTTCTCCACTATGCTTCCCATAGTATGTTAATTTATCAAGAATATGAAGCAAATACAGGATTTCTTGAAATGCGCTCTATGACTAAATTCAAAAGGATTTGTCGTTAAATTAATACGTTAGAACCTGAGATCACCCGAAGGTACGAACACTCTTTGAATTTTAATATAATATAAAATGAATAATTCGCATACAGAGTTGCAGCAGAATGAAATACATGATTGCATTAGAATGTATGAGATGATAATTGTCGTTTTCAAACCGAACCAACTTTGCTTTGATTGTCAGGTCGAAAGACAAACCGAGCAATGTAGAAATGATATCAGACAATATTGTAAATGTATTGAAAATATTATCGTGAACTTCTTTTATCAAAAAACCAAATAAAAACTCTCAAAAGCGCGAGATTCTGAAGTAAAATTCGGATGGCTTTGACTACGTATTTGGTAGTGCCCACTGGAAGATTCCAAATATATTGGAAACAGATCCGAAAAATCAACTTCACCGTAAAATAAGTGCGATCAGTACAGGCAAAGGCTGTTTCTGTTAGCTTAAAAGCGTTCTGCTTCAAATCAGAAGAAGTCATTGTTTTGACTTAAGGACCCCCTGACGGTTTAAGGAATTTGAATCAAAATCAATCCATTTTAATGAGAAATAACGGTATTTCGGCTTGCATTCAAATTCAGCTATAAAAAGGCATTCCATAATCACGGCTTATCTGGCATAGGTCCCAACTCAGTTCATAATCTCAAAGAGCTCATTTCAATGCGCATAATATTTTTTTGGACAGCACATACAGTAGCAGTAGGGAGTTGGTATATGACAAGAAAGAATGGCGAGAGGCCATACTTATTACTAACAACTAACATCCTTTAAGTGCAACACTACATTTGATTCTTGCTTAAATTGAATTCAACAGATGAGGCCGGTTATTTGGAAAATATAAAAATTTGAGTGTTAATTTGCTAATTTAATAGTTAGATTTATGTGTTTTGCAGTAATAAGGAAAATAAAAAAAATAATATCGCTCTAATAAATATGTCCTTGTGGTGCCCGAACTCGATATCTACACATGCAAATTAATACTAAGAGTATTTATTTTCTATGTGTCGGAATTCGATACAAATATTTTTCTTGCAGAATTCCATTTACTGATTTGGAAATTGTCACTGAATAAATTATTTTTTGCGGGCAATATTTAAATGAAAAAAGGATTTTATAATTGTCACGCAATAATATGTGTTTTTTTTTTTACTGAAATCGAAAATATGAAAAACTGTGTTTGAACGAATGTACAATTCCCTCTTACAATAATATAACATACATATATATTGAACGGTAATATTCGTGTGCAAGTAATAAAGTTATTTATTCTATACCGAAAAAATGAATCCCCTATGTAAACATTGTATCCAATACAGGACAGCAGATAACGAAACAACAATTTATAGTAAATAATTCATAATATATAGATATAATTAATAATGATTAAAAAATATAATAACACTTGAATTATTTACTATTCACAGAATTTTAGTTAAATTACGTCGACTAAAATTAAAACACCTGCATTCAGTTAAAACTCTCAAAAGCCCTAGTTTGCAGTCGTTGAACCCTCTTTCTTTATTTTAGACAATTACAAAATTATATCTAGTTTTTATCTTATCGTAATCTTTGATGTTCTTTTAATGTATCATATGTTGTGTCTTAAAAGTGAAATTTTTGTATTTCATTTCAGAAAATCAAGTTGAAGCCTGCAGTCTCAAAAGATCATACATTCAATAACAATAATTTAATTTCCTTCACCTTTATTAATGGATGAATTATCTGATTTGTTTGAACATACAGTTGAGCAGTTACTTGTTAAAAAAATGTATGCACCTGTATTAAACGAGATTCATACTATTTTTTTTTCAGCCTAGAAATAGCGGCTTTTATTAAAGGCTATTATTTATTTGTTTACACAAGATTATTTTTAGAAATATTATTATGAGGTGCCAAAGGCAACTTTTGCTCCTTTCTTGGAATCTTTTGCATATTCGAAAAGTCGAATACCTTATCGGTGGTATGAGCTTCTTGCAATTGTCTTTGAATTATAGGTCAACGGAAGATGATGTTATTGGCATTTATTGGTATACTCCTCTGTCATCATGAAGCATTAGAATTTCAATTGTAATATTGTGCTTAAAACAACAATAAAGATTAAAGAGCCCTCCGAATTCAAACTGAGTATGCACTAAAACACATCCAAATTTGTACATACATAAATTACACATGCTACTCTTACGAAGGTAAACATTCAAGGTCAAATAAACCTAATTAGGGTGCCACCGAACCTCTCTTAATTTACATAAAATTAATAACGTGGAATATTTCAAATCACCTGACCGTGACGGTGGAGCAGATATTTAGGTTGGATCGTATATCACTTCCAAGTATATGTAGAAGTATGTAAATGTTGGGAGTATTCACAATAGGTTTACTATTGTTAAGTGTCGAGAAAACTAAGTGTATTAGTGCTTGTTGTTAAAATGTAATGAGCAAAAATGTTAAGTAGGACAAACGGTTTAATGAAAAAGTATCTGATAAAAAGACATCTGCATACAAACTGGCATATATGAGAATAGAAAAGTAATTTTCAAACTCAATCTTGAAACATCGTGTATTGCAATTGGGGCGTAAGCAATAATTAATAGAGGTATTAATTAATTATCAGTAGAAAGTGCTCCAGAGTTAAAAAAATTATTTTTATGGAACTCTTGAGGAACTATGAAGTATACAAGGAAATGGTGTTATTTTATTCCGGTACTAACTTTGATTTAAAACAAAAAAATCGATAAATTAGGATCTTCAACACTCTCCTGAACAGATGGGATATTGCCTTCGTCTCGGTCTCGGTTCCACTCTATCTTCCACAGAAAATGTTATGCGAATACGATTAGATGTTCAATTATTTCGGGTGTAATATGGTGCAAGTTTTCTATAAGTTTGGGGCACATTACAATAATTTTGGAACGAAATTTCTAACGTTATTGAAGCGAGTATCTCTTGAATTTAAAAGTAAGGAGATCAACTGTCACAGCAATCGAGTAAGAGTAATCTCATTTCACTGTATAAAAGTAAAAGCCAAATACAAGGTGGCGCAAAATTAATCATCCTATCGGAAGATATTATAATTTTTGCAAAGTACGTCAATCATATTTCACATTGGTGAACTAGACAGCTGCAGAATACAAACAGACAAGCAATGGAGCGCTATACTCCGCTGTCAAACCATCCTCAATTTCAAAAACGAAGAGGACGATTTTGTGTGGAAAATCATCATGAGCAACGAAGCGCATTTCCACTTAAGCGGTTACATTAATAAGCAAAATCTTCGTTCTTGGGGTACTGAAAATCCACGTGTGATGCACGAAGAGCTATTACATTCACTCAAAGTCACTATGTGGTGTGGCGTTCACGCGGGAGGAGTGATTGGGCTGTATTTTTTGAGGACGCCATCGGCAATACGGTCAATGTTATTGCCGAACGCTACAGGGCCATGATTTACGACTTCTTACTGCCGAAATTGGATGAGTGGGGTTTGATTAACATGTAGTTTCAACAAGTCGGTGCAACCGCACACACAGCACGAGCTACAATGGATATTGTTACGGAAGCGTTTCCTGGTCGCGTAATCCCCCGTTTTGGCGATTTTTGCCAGTAAGATCGCCCGATTTAACCATCCCAGACTTCCTCTTTGGGGCTATCCCAACAAGCTTCAAACAATCGCAGCCTTAAGGGAGAATAGTTATCACCGGAAATCTTACAGAAAGTCGTGGAAAATGCGATAAAACGGTCACAAAACTGCAGCCACTTGGTGGGTATCATCTTTTCTACTTAATAGAAAAAATCGTAAAGGTGATAAGATAAAGATTTCCATCACCCAATTTTTTTTTTTTTTTTTTTTAGTAAACAAGTAATTCAAAAACAGAATTGGATGATTAATTTTGTGCCACCTTGTACAACAACGACCTGCGAATGAAGTCAATGTCAAACATGTAATGTGTGTACATATGTGCATCGAAAGAAAGTTGCAAATAGTGGACAAATAACTTGATTAAATATTATTTTACTAAAAGCGGTTCAGAGATTAGAGACAACAACCGAAAAAATAAAGCAATCAAAGATCTTCCCGTAATCTAAGTTGATTAAGGAAAGTTAATTAAAGCCTGGTCTTACGAGGCAATACTCATATTTTGGGGTTAAATCTATCAACATGGAATCAAATCTAGTGTCCTGAAGGACGTCTGTTTAACATAGATATTATGTAAATGTAAATCTAGTACCAAAAATAAAGTTCGGCATACTGCAATTTATTAAAATAGCTGTGCTTATTTAATATCTTGTTGGAACCACATATCGTCCAACTCATGATCACGCCATAGTGAGGTGTACGACACGTTCAATCATCAGCAACACTTGCACTTACAGCAGCAATAATTTCGACTGAGCATGCATTACGATGATGCACAGGCCTTACGACATAAGTAACGCTTCCAGTATCTTCAAAATTCTTCACAATTTTACCAATTGCTTGCGTAGTCGGTCGATTTTGACGACCATAATCATTGCGTAATGCGCGAAAAGTGGCTACGTTTGATTCACCGCTTTTGTAGTAAGTTTTAATAATTTTAAAGCGTTGTTCGATTTGTAAGCGATCCATTATTGTAAATTGCAAACATTCAACTAATATTATGACTTTCAAATGACAGCTGAGTTTGGCAGGATCAAGTGCCAGCGTTACCAAATTGAAAATACGAAATGAATGACCCTATTTGTTGGTAATGTATGCAGATCACATCTAAAAAAAAAAAAAAAATTAGTCAAACATAATTAGACTTATTTAATTTAAATTGAACCTGTTTGAATATAAATTTAAATAGGCGATTAGGCTATTATCTATTACAACGAAGTTATGATCCGTTCTTACAAAAATAGCATCATAGAAGAAACCAACAGTATGCATATTTTACTTCATCCCAGTAATTCAGCTGTGTTCGGTCCGTTCCACTTTAAGGGTTCTGCCCTAGATTGACTTAGAACAACTTCCAACACGTCGTAAACTTGGTCACTATCAGCTTTCAACTGATAATATGGATTCTCCTGCGCTTATGCTTACTTTATTGGACGATAGCCCACAGAATCTAAGGACTGTTCAATTAACTCACCAAACCTCTGGTTTACAATTATAGATACTCTTAGCTATGTTCAGAATACTACGCGAAGTCAACTTTATTAAATATATTTTTGACTCTCCCCAAAAACACCTTTCCTTCAACTGTTCCTTACCCCTCCTATGCCTCCCGACCACTATTCCCAACCCTTAGCACTTTTTTAAAATCATTTAGCAAAATAATACATTTCGGGGTTGAATCAGGCCAGAAGCCGCATAAATACAACAAAAAATTTTAAGGCTTTTAAATGTAAGGTGTTGTACGAGTTCGAATTTTATCTAGAAATATTCCATATCTAAAAAGTTAACTAAGCGCTCACAAACTACTCGTAATTCTTTTCAAACATGAAGTCATTTTTTCTTACGATCTACTGAATCACTGCTATCAAGCATTTCTCATGCCACCGCCGCCCCGCCGTGTGATACCAAAAATTTCCACAATACCATATGATATATTTTATACAATAGATATCCCCAGGTTTGTAGAATTCATTCTGCTGATGTTGTGCACGCTGTTTGCACCTTTAAACTGTAGTCTAAAAAATAATTTTACAAATTTGTATCTATATGGATATACAAATATAGTATACACCTACTCACCCTTCTCATTTGATATACATATTACATTTCAAGTACGAGTTGTGTGTTACATCCTTTATGCCGAGCAATCGGCCAATGGATAATTTTTCATGAAATGAGTGGTTGGTTTGGTACCATAAGTTTCGTACGACTGGTACCGGTCGCATTTAAATTGACAACATTTTTATTTTCTCATTTTATGAGGTGTCAACAAAATGCAGTTATTGCTTGCTTAGCTTTAGCCTGATCAGAAATATGTTCATGTGTATGAAAAATGCTAAACCATGCATGCATACAATGTACCTTTAGAAGCATACTACACATATATGTAGCACTTGTGCGAATTATTTATGCAGTCGGTTGCATACTTAAATCGTGATGATGTTTATTTTCAACACGGTATGGCCAAAGACTACTGAAGTTTATTATTATGACTCACTCAGAAAATGTTACATACATCACTTTACACAGATCAGACAAATAAACATACATACATACATAAATTCATTGAATGTACAATCAAACGAGTAGACTGTAGATCTATCGTAATAATTCCTATCTTATGAGTTCATTTAACTGCATTTTAATTTTATTATGGGGATTGAGTGGCATTCCACAAGCGTGCACTGAAATTAATTTGGAATTAATTTGGTATTCCCATACCATTGATATATAATCGAGCAAATTATGAACATTCTTATATGTGTACATCTAAGGAAATTTAAGATGAACAAAATAACTAATTTATGATTGAGATTGACTCAGATACACATTTGTTACATTGACATGTAAAAAATATTGTGAACAATTTCGAACTACTATCTAGGACGTTTTTAAAACGCAATATGACTAGGCTATAAACAAATAGGGAGTATATAATTTCATCGTTAAATTTTACTGAAAAGGCGCTGCAGTTTGGGATGAACCTCATCCAAGTTGCTTGAAGTCCCTTTTACTTATTTACGAGTGCTACCTGGGATTCCTGTTTTTCTCCAATTACCGTCTACGCATACAGGAGCATGGATTACTCGAAAAAAAAAAAAAAATTTTCAAAGCAGCTAAGGCGGTGTCATCCACACTTCACAAAGTCCATATTCTGTACTTACATCCGCAAAAGGATATTTTTCGTTTTAATTGTTCGCGGGAGGGCTTCGCTACTCAGTTGCCTTTATATACGAAGAAAAACGTGGCTGGCAGTAGTTATTTGTCTATTGTTGTCAAAATCAACAATAGAACTTAAGAAGACAAAGTCCTCAATTGCCCCCAAATACATCAATTTGAAGTGGCATTCAGCCTCATTGACTGCTAAGCACAGGCAGTATAGTCGCATTACGCTGCAATCTTCCGGTTATGTTGGTAAAGACTTTATTGACCTGATTAGACTAGTCTCCATCGTTATTCCTTAAAAGCGGACGAGATTGCTCAAAATTATGTATTGCTCTGTGCAGCTAATTTTTAAAAAATGGTGCCATGTGATAAAGAAGTGGTGTCTATTAATCTTATTATTAAAATTTTTCTCCATGATCTGTCACTATTTTCCTGGCCTATTGGAATTTCGGGCTACACTGATATGAACAAATGGTTTCCAACGTGAAAATTTCATTGCGTTAAGATTCATTAAAGCATCCCAGTCTTCTCCGCTGGGATAAATAACTCGGCCAGCAGGCCATCAGCTTGATTGAATGAGGATTCAATGTGGCTAAAATAACCTTCCCCCAATTGGAAAAAATTGTTGATTGTCAGCGCCCAAAACAAACAGCTTATACCGCTTATACCGCTTATACTATTATGTTTCATGCCTCTCCTCAGGATTTATAATATTGACATATTATTTTTACCCTTTGACGGAATATTCGAACCGCATTCTTGCAAAAGATATCTTTTTCCTTTTAAGAAGCATATATAAAAGAATCAGTTCCATACTTTTCTTGTTTTCTTGCGCCTGCTTGACGGCATATTTTATCAATTAAGGGGTATCATTGTGATGTCCGAGCGATAGCCAGTGCTCTAATGGAAGTACTTCATATTATCAAACCGATTGCCAAACGATCTCTTTCGATTGCAGTCGACAGACGCCAAGCTTCTTCCCTCCTGCCGCTGGGATACTTGAATATCTAGATAAAATGGATTTAAATTCACGCTTCCTTTCTTATTCTCGGCGGCAATCTCAAATTATTTGCCGCAGTTTTTCGTTCTTTTCTTCGCCAGCCTAACTCACCGAGCTTCTTTAATTTTAAATATTTCAGAATAAGTTACCCAATTCGGAAATATGAGAGTTTCCGTCGGCCCTTTAAAGGTTCTTTTACCTCAGTTTACCCTATTTTCCCAAACAAATTTATTGACCTAAACTTCAAATACGCTGAAAAAACTCACATTAGATATTATCCATGCCAACTGTTGGCGGTATTCTTATTCAATTGCGTTAATGTGTTTGGGGCTCAATTATTTCAGACAAGATATTATACTGTTTCTATATTCGCCTTGCTCACTTTTGTCAAATTTTAATAAAAAAATGTAAAATTTCAAAACATAAGGTACGTATACGTTCTCATGATCGAAAAAAAAAACAATTTTGTTGAGGAAACTTTCCAAAATGTAAGCCTTGGCTTCGTACACAACTTCATGGATAAGGAGGAGCTATGTAAACGCCCTAATAGTTAAGTGAAACAATAATTAGCAGATCAGTTGGTAAGCATAACCCCCACATACAAGATATTTTTTATTGCAAACATACCATATGCATCCACTGGAGTCATGAAATTAATTTCGTTCTTAAATATTGTAGGTTAACGTTACCATCATTATCATAAATAACATTTCACACTTGATTTGTAGCATCTACTCTGGATCTGCAATGTTGTGATAATGAAAGATATCGGCTTTCTTATCGCCTATTTGAGATACGTTCACCTTAAGAATTGCGATTGCAATTGAGCTCTAGATGGAGCTGTAGAGCTCTGCAGGGGCATACTTGCATAGGAGTATATTGTATCTACCTCAATATACGCACCCGCGTGTATATAAGTACATATATTTATATATGTATTGTACATACATATATCCATGTACGTATGTAAGTCGTGTGCGAGATGGCCTACTAACCGCAGACATTGGAAAGCAGTGAATGTGCGAGATTTATCAAGTAGTAACGAATAGGATATGCATATTCTGTTTAACAAGTAGGAACAAAGGGAACCCCCGAAAACCGCGGAGTCACGCTGGAATACTAATTGCCAATGCATTCGAACTCTCGAATTCCATGTTCAATTGAATAGTTTTTGCTTGGTGCATTTAAGTGCTAATTGATACCAATGTTCCGCTACCGCCTACTGCCACCCGAACGTGAAGTGAAAAATAAAAACGAAAACACCCAGAACCTAACACAAACACTGTATGCCCAGTAACTGTAATGCAGAAGAGTGTAATTTACCTGCTTGTAGTTGAGATCATTTCTTTGTTTTTTTTTATTTAATTTGCAAACGAGTAAGTCAGATGAAAAAACAATATTATTCAATCATCAAGTGCATAGTTTTGAGAATGCTTAATTCCAAACTTTTCATTCTTTCATGTACCTATACAAACTGTTTTTAAATAACGAAAAGTCAAACCAAATACGAAATGGAAAATTATCTTTCACACCACATTTTTCACGCAAGAGGTTAGTCATATTCGTATAAACTAAAGTTGGGCATTAATATCATATCTCTAAGCTTGGTGGACTTAGATTTTTTTTTTTTAAATCATACTTAAACCAATATGCATTTCCAATCAGAATCAACCAGCTCCTGTCGATTTCTCATGCCGAATGTGCAAAGTCACCTCCCAGCTTTTCACAACCCCCTTCCTTTATTATGAAAAGCAGTTCCATGTTGCTGCACAGCTTGTAATATTCTTAATTTAGGAGGTAGTATCCTCTACAATTCGATATCGCGGACCAGGCCGAAAATCAAGTATTACAGCAGCAAAGATTTTGTATAACTTTTTTCAAATCAGTTGCTCTCACAAAAATAATTTTTTTTTGAAAGAAAAAAGAGAATTATGCAACAACAGATACATACAAATGATCACTTAAACAGAAGACAAAAATTAAAGAGGACGTGAACATCCATGCATATACATAATATATATGTATATAAGTATACATTCGTCACTTGTCCATTAGGCAACAGAATGTACTGCATTATTTCATGCCTAAATTGTTTTGTGATTATATAACATTGTTATTTATAGTATAAGTTTGCAATGAAATAAATAAACAAATAATAATAATAATAATAATAATAGTCTGGAAATTGAATTTTTGGCCATCTAATTTTTATCGAGCTAAAATTGATTTTTATCTAGCTTAAATCTCTCTGGCTGTCGCATATCAAAGAATCTCTTTTTCCAAAGTCGAATAAACGATGATGAGCTTGTATTGAACTATTATTGATTGAAATAAAATGTAGATATTCTTAGGAGGTTCCCAGAAGTTTGGCGGCAGGCGCTTTAGCCTGCGACAGATGTTCCTGGATTAGTCTTTTAGGCAGCTTTAGATCAATCCCTATTTTTATCAAAAGTGACAATGCTTACTTTTGTTTCATTGGGTTTGTGGATAGTCCAAATTTCCGTTTCTTGAGTGAAGCTAATTTGGAAGAGGCTGTTTGCTGGGGTCTTTAAAAACATAGACGAAATATTGTTCCAGAAAGATGGCGCAATGTGACAAATTACCTATGAAACCACTGATATACTTAGGGGGAGGAGGGCTCGGTTTAAGGACGGACAGCATTATATAGGGGAATGAATAGAGAGAAATGGGTTTAAAATAAGTCGTTCAAAGTCGGAGCATTTGACCGGCCCATTTGCGCATCCGTTGCGACCTGTTCCGGATATAATGTTAGACGGAATAGTTCTTCCAAAAAGCACTATCTTTAAGTACTTAGGATCAATCGTTAACATGGAAGCGAAATGTGACGACGACGTAAACCACAGAGTGAGTGTGGGGTGGATGAAATGGCGGGAAAATTCGGGAATCTTTTGCGACCGAAAATTTCCACTTAAATTAAAGGGGAAACTCTACACCACGGTTGTTAGACCAGCTCTTATATACGGTTCACAGTGCTGGACAATGTACGAAGCGTTTAAAAACAAAATGACGGCAGCGGAAATGAAAATGTTAAGGATGTCTAGTGGAGTCACTAAACGCGATTGTATTAGATCTACGCGTATAAGAGGAAGTCTACATATAAAGAATTCGGTAACCGAACAGCTTGAGGCGAATAGAATAAGTTGGTATTGCCACGTTCAAAGAAGATCTGCGGAAAATCCGGTTAAAAAGGCACTATCAACTACGGTCACTCCAATTGTAAGAAAACGAGGTCGGAAAAAGAATTCCTGGATTTCTCAGATGGCAAATGCGCAACAACGCCTGGGGCTAACCACTTAAGCGATCCAGGACCGAGCATTATGTAGACGAGTTCTGCGGTCTGCGACATTAGCCAACCCCATAAGCGGAGCAGCAGCGAAGCAGTAAAAATGGGAAACTCGTTACGCATAAGTTCGTATAACGAGGAAAGGGTTAATAAAAGGATAAGAAGAATCAGTGAATTCCTCACCGAAATAATGCGATTTAATCCCCTTATTAACTGCTTAAAATCTTGGAAGTCAATATTGAGTGCGCTATTGGTATTCTATTCTGTTGAGTGCGCCATGGGTTGTCTGGCAATCGATCGTCAGAATGAGTCAAAAATATGATAGCAAAGAAGTCTATAGCTCTTAAAATAAAATATTTCAAAATCCTCAAGGGAGAACTGCTTTTCAGATATTACCAAATAACTTTTTTCACATTTAAGTAGTCTATTGCCATTTTATTTTGTTTGTATACTTACAGATAATGCAGTTTTTACATATATAGTACTTTGCTTTTCAATTTGGGTGTAAAAGGAAAAACCATTAATTCAGCAACGTTAAGATAAACGCATCTTCCCATAATATAATAGAAAGGTCATAAAACCTATATAAACATGGCCCAACATATATTTATTTATATTTTTATTCGATTTTTTTCGATTAAATTTTGGTTTTGGTCGTGTTGTATGTACACAGAAACCTATAAACGAGTAATAACGAATATCTATTGATTTTTTCAAAGCCAAGATAATTCTAAGTGGACAAGTCATTTAAAAAATTCCAATAACAAAGTCAAAAAGATATGCAATCAGAGAATATTTTGCCCAAAAATAACAAACTCATCTGTAGCTAGACGAAAGTGAAATTATTTTTAACTGATCGTTCAACAACTTTATATGTGTCTATTCAAAGCGTAACAAATAAACAAACTCTGGTTTCGTTATTGTACGAATACATATGTACGAGTATGTTAGTGTAACACCTGATTACATCGAGTGCATCTCAGGTAAACGAGTGCAACATCAAATTAAATTCGATTTCATGTCTGCACTTTCTGTGCCCGTATTATACTCATAGAAGGGGAAATCTTTTATTTTCCAAAATTACGATGACCAAACGTATACGTTCATACTCCAAAGCATTGTATATATAGGTACTTGAACACACTAATCGCAATAGCTTTCCACCCTTCAAAAGTAAACATTTGGATGCTTCGAAAGAGGCAATTCTTAAGACAAACAAAAAATAAATCTTCCAACAACCAAAATAGAACGCTGCTGCAATTGTCGAAACCGAATGAGAGATCTTTAATTTTATAAGCTCTTTACACGTACTTATTGGATTTCAACATGGGGGCGTAGACTTTGAGCATTTTGTCAATTTTCCTATTTGTATCTACCAGTTTGAAAATGAAAAGTTACAGATAAAACGATCATGTATTCCTTGTTTGCTTCGAAGCTTTCACCGTTGCGTCATTCGACGCTTCTTGACATTTCACTAATATACACATCTACTTAAGGAAAGATCAAATGACCACCATAGCTAATTGGTTATGCGTATGAAGTACTATTTAACCTTTCCGCATATTATTGAGTCTATGAGTTGTGAGAAGCATTATGACTTGTCCCCTTTTTAGCACCACGACCGGCGTTTTGTCAGTTTTCCAGGCAATTGCAGGCTGACCCTTCGCACGAATTCTTCGGGTTCGGGTTCCTTTGTACGATCAACGGGTGGTCGTAAATTATACAGCCAGAAGTATGCACCCAAATACCACCGCGAGAACAGAAGCATCGGCTAGCGTTTATTGAATCATTAAAATAAATTTGTGCATTTACGAGTATACAACGGGAATACTAATAATACGTATGTACGAGTATGCCTTATAAAGGCTTCAGATTATAATGGATTATATATGGTAATATGTATCTATGGTGTTTTGTTTGATGTATGGGATATGTGGCACCGGCCAACGCAGGGTGACAACGACATCGTATAACAGTTGTCATCGTAAAAGTATTTTAATCATATCACGACTATCAATTGGAATGTTCACACTTACAAACTGAACAGTTCATAGTTCTTGCTTTCTCCTTATAGGAGAATTCGGTCGAATGCCTGATCGGCTAATGGCAGCTTATTTAATTTATTATAACTTTATGGTAATGGCAATAGTTGGTAATCGGAATGATTTATTCGTTAAAATAATCCGTTATATGAAGGAAGTGAAAGTAATAAAAAGTTTTGTATGGACACGTATCTCATGACATATGATAAATGCTTTTGTTTTATTTTGTCTCCCTCTTTGATGACATTAGCGGGTGACTTGAGAAGTAACGCCTTATGCATAGTAAATGACTGACTGTAGCCAAATGTATCTTGTTGTCGTTGATATGTCCATAAATAAATACCCATGTATGCACATATAGACATGTGTGGTATGATTTCGGAACTGTTATTTATAAATATGACATTATGGGTGTTTGCAATTTTTAAGATTGAAAACACCAAACGCCGTAAATAATTGACTTAAGTTTGGTTTCAGACTTTACAAATTGCTTGTGTAAAAAAGTGAGAAATTAGTTTAGGGAAATGTAAACGTATGTATAGGTACATACGATGGTCCTTTCTTCATAACTGGAGAAATGTTAACGTCGGTATGGCATTTCTGGAACTAATAAAGCTGGTTTAGTTTTAAGTTTAATCTAAGAACTATTTCTTATGAGGGAAAAAAAACTTGTAAAAGGTTTTAAGAAATAAGAGGACATGAAACTGAGAATATTTTGAAATGACTTCGAATAAAAATAAGTCTTGGGCACGGTTTATTTTCCCGAGATTTTCAGACCAAATTAGTGCTGACGGTCCTTGGCGTGCAACGCTCGCTGTGTCAATTGAATAAAGCGAAACCGAGCCTAATGCACATGATTTAGTACTACTATAACTTCACTTACTTGTAATTCTTCACGTTATATAATTATAAAAACATTACGTGGAGCAGCAGCTCTAAGGTTTTTTTATCTCCTGCCGATATGAAAGATGACTGATGATAGAAAGCCAGGGATAAGTAACAGAACTTCCAAAATCGCATAGAGCAAAACAATAATTATTTGATTGCAATCAAATAAAATTATTATTATTATTTTTACAATATTATCTCACGTAAGAAATCGTACAATACGTTAGCAGTATAACGTTATGAGATCGACTTATTATTTGGATTTTTAACGAAGGCCACTAGAACATGCTAGTATTAATAATATTGTGCTATAAAGCAGAAAATCTTTCCAGTAATCGTAGACTTTTCAAGCTGTGCTATGCTCTTCAATATGGTTGCGGGTGTGCGCGCTACCTTAATCGATTTTAATACCTTGTAAACAGTCTACTTCTTTACTGTGCTTGTTTCTCAACTCAAAGAAACAGTAATCAGCAAGAGTCCACCCCAACAAAGAGGGTATGCCTATGTTTTTGAAACTCTTGTACTTCTTCGCTTCTTGTATGATCGAGTGTGGGGTGAATATGTCATCAATTGCGTATTACAATTAATTGGACCGTTTAGAGCATCCACTTATTACGGAAAACGAGATCTTTTACACGAACGAGATCCGCTAAACGATGCTGAGGTTTTATTGATTAAGCAATCTTTCCTCCTAACACATCTTAAATGGGTGCATGCATTCTCTACCAAGCCATCTTCTTCTGTCTTCAAAAGTTCGGCAAGTAGGACGCCTAAGCCGACGGCCATTTAATTCAATAAATATATTATATTATTTATTTTGTAGAACTGGAATTTTCTTATCATTTCTATAGATTTCTTTTCAGGTTTTGTAGGGTTGAAACATTTTTCAACATTTGCTAAAACTGGGTCTGAAATAGAGTCCCCGTTTCTTTGATTCTTTGCTTCTCATGCTTTTTCGTTTTTATTTGGATAAGCCGGTGTTCCCTCCTCTTTCTTTGCTCTCTTAACTCTATGCTCCGTTTGTAAATGAGTTGTTTTCCTAAATATTTTATATTTACCGGCATTATTTATTGAACGATAAATTTATTAATAGTGCTTGGCTTTTGGCACATAATACAGCTGCTATTTCGAAATCTTCCTTAAAAAAATATAACGAGTAACAATAACATAATTATTTTAGATCCGACGCCACTGGATAACTTTGTAATCATAATAACTGACAAATATGAACAAAAAGTGTAAAAATGCATACAAAACGCATTGCACTTCGCCGCTGACTACTATACCAGTCAGAGTCTATTAAAAAACGTAACTAAGTAAGTCTTATTACCTTCTGATGAGATGACTGCATAGGATGTATGCCTTTAAAGGCGTTGTATCACTTGTTCACGAAATCCAATAAAACTTAGGTCATAAATTATTTGCTGTAGAAGATTAGATTCTCATAAATAAAAAGCCGAGATTACTTGGTGACATTCCGAGAGGCTACCTGCATTCTCTGAGATAGATAGGTAGCTTGAAAATATTTTTCCGAAGAGTATACAAAATATTATAAGTATAAGCCCTTTAAGAAAGGAAGCCTTCTGAAGTGCAAATACTTCACTTTACTTTGAAAAGACAACCATAAAAGACGAAGCCAAAACAAAAAGGTGTCCAGTTGAGTGCCTTCTGTTTCAAATACATGCTGTTAACACTCTGCTAATCATCATTGTCCGATATCCTTTTTACGTGTTGTCCATTCACTTTAAAAACGTGCATTAACCTTCAACGAGATTTTTTGTTTTCCTTGCACAAGTGAAAAGTTTTGACAACGAATAATCGAACTCTGTCAGATAACACCCATCTAAATGCCGTCGAACTGCAGATCAACATTATGTAGACACAAAACAGGATAATAATTATACTCGTATACATGCCGCCCCCCAAAAAAAAAGCTTTGCAGGATAACTGCAATAGTATGGAAATCAGAGTGTTTTGAAAGGTTTTCCTCGACTAAAGAAATAGGCAAATGTACATACATTTAAGACGTAGTCTGTATTTTATATATTATCCATAATATGGAGACAGAATGCTATCAGTTTAATTCGTGCTGCTATACCGGTGCATTATCTCGAAATATTTGTTAATATGTCTATGCGTTTGAAATATATTGCGAATCTTATGATCTAAAGAACTATTTTCAAAACGAATTCATTTCGAATATGCAGCAGATAGTAGCAACGTTTAAAAGCCCCTTGATTGCCTAGTCTTGTAATTGACTGGCACATAAATCTATCGGGTCAAGCTAGACAAAATAGACACAAGATTTGTAATAGTAACAAATTATAATTTCAAAAAATTCAAAGCACGTTTAAATGTAACCACTCCTCGACATGTTAATTCTTTAAATGATTGAAACCGTTTATTGACACTTTACACAATATGCTACAGTCACTTCGTGTCATTTCGATCGACAACTGTCATCTTGATAACAAAACACGGAATTTGAATTGTCAATAGAAAATAGATTTGAAATTGCAATACTTTTCTTTAAGATACAAGCGGTAAGTTTGCCAACATTTTAATTTCAAAAGAGAGCACATCTATGTTTATACCTATAATATTAACACTTGTGAAGGTTTTTAGATACAAATTAAATTACAATTAAGAAAAGATTAAAAGATTCTGATTAAAATGGAATATGGCCATATAATTCTACTTCACTGATAGTATTACATACATAAACAAAAACTAAAACTTATCTTCATGTGGGTTTGTGTGCTTTAAGCAATTATTTTAAATAATTTGGTTTCGAATTCGGACCGCAAAAGGGAGTGAGAGAGACATATAGAAAGAATTGAATGGAAAAACAATCCGGATGCTTAAAATCGTATATACTCGTACATACAAGTTTTGATAGCGGAAACTATAAACCAAAACTTTCTTCATTATCGAACAGGACCAAGTTGCACAGTGGTGGCTGTTTAAATAAATTTTCCTTCTCCAGCACTATTGTTTCAAAAAAAAGGAAAACAGCAAATTGGTGAGAGGTAAATTCAGCAGTGCACTTTTCTTTTATGACATGAATTTGGGTCAAATGGAAAAACTCATCCGTAATAGTCTCCTTTGCCTTTGCAGTTCGGGTTAACCTCAGCAAACAATTTTTTTTAATTTCAGCAATATACACCAACTAAAATAAAAATTTGGTCATATTACCCAAAGAATGAAAAAAAAAACTAGGAACTATAAAGAAGGCGGTATTTTTCAATAGTTTGCTGAAACAACTGCTTCAAAAAGCCATACATAAAAATGTTATTTGAAGAACACGAAATACTACAAAAGCATATAAAGTTCCGAACCATACATTGATTTAAAATATTCTTATTCACATGCAGATAAACAACACTCGGTTGGAACATACATATGTACGTCCATACATGAAATAGAGATGAAATGTTGCTCTAGAGATGCACAATTTTTGAAAGAGTTAGGATACTGTAGACACTGCCTATACAATATGACCACTTATTCAGCTATCGGAATAAAACCACGGAGATAGACGTCCTTTATGCTTAAGCTGTGAACCCTTTTCTCTACATCATCATCACACAGAAGTTGTAAGAATTTTTTATACAAAATATTCTTTAACTTTATTACTCTTGTTTTATTCATGTTGGATACCAAAGCGAATATATGAAGGAAATTTCACGACTGAGGAAGTGTAGCAGCAGAGCAAGCGCTTAGTGTTGGATTCAAAATAATCAAACGACTGGGTTAAATCCTTAGCAAGGGATTGGAGCGTGAACAGGTGGTAATGGTGGCACATTGTACTCACAACTTACGCATGGCTATCATGTATGCATATATTCATATATCTAAGCACATGTAAATATGTTGGTAGTTCTTTGTTCACCTGTACTCGCTTATGCTGCTTTTTGAAGTTAACCTCAATACCGCAAAAAGGTTTTCTTGAAGGTTTTGTTATTTTTATAGCGAGGCATTTTGAGGAAATTTATGTTTGAATGGAGGCAGATTTTAATAGCATGTTGTGCAGGCTTTTGGGACACTTGCCCGATTGTAATATAGCCTATATATTTGTTATTCTTTTATTTGATCTTGAAACCAAATGAAGAAGTAAATTTGAGATGTTTTGCATTTTATAATTTTCCTGGCATAGGAAACTTTATTTAATGAAATCCACGTAGTCTTGAGCACAGTGTCGAAATTCGTTTAAAGCATAAGTATTTTCTTTAAGAAAATTTACTAATGAAATACAGGTTACATTCTACTTTTCAAACTGACTTTTTTGGTTGTCATTTGATCTAATGTATGCAAATTTCTAAAATGGTGCATTGCACATTGAATAGTTGACGTACTTGTCACATGATCAACACCAAAAAGATAAGGAATAAGTTGTTATCAACTACTCTCCACAAATGTTAAATATGAATAGACAAACGACATTTATTTAAAATCGGTGTGAAACATAAAATACACCCTAGTTTATTGAATATAAATCTCGAAAGCAGCAGACATATTTAACTCGTACATATCAAATTATTTTAAATACGTTGTCCGTTGAGTAAATGATAATAGGATGAGTTTAAACGAACCATAAGAATACCGACTTACGATGACAACATTTTTCATGGGGAGACCAGAAAATAACCCACAAAAACCGACTAAATTGAAAACTACTAGGTGGGGTGAAAAGTAACCTCCTTGGGAATGAAACAAAAAATTTTTTTAAATGTTTTTTTTATTTTATTGAATAATTTAGTCCCCTTTTAGCTTGATACACTTATTCCAGCGATTTTCCAACTTCTTGATCCCGTACGAAAAGTAATTTTCCGGAAGGTCTGCAAAATACTCCTCTGTGACGTCGATGATTTCCTCGTGTGAGCTGAATTTTTTATTGATGGGCCATCTTGAGGAAGAGATAATAGTCCGAGGGAGCCAGATCGAGCGAATACGGTGGATGCGGTAGCAGTTGAACCGTAAGTCATTGATTTAAGCCGTGGTTGCAATGCTCTTATGCGTCGGCGCATTGTCTTGCAAAAACAAAATTTTTTTTCGCTTCATGTGAGGCCGTTTTGCAGCGATTTCGGCCTTCAATCGCTCCAATAATGCACAGTCATACTCGCTGTTGATGGTTTTTCCTTTTTCGAGGTAGTCCCCACGAAGAGTATGCCATGACAATCAAAGAACACCGACGCCATAACCTTTCCGACCCATTGAACCTCCCTCGGCCGCTTCGGATCAGGCGTGCCCTTTTCAGTCCATTGCCGGGCACTCATTCTGTTATCTGGTGTGTAATAGTGGATCCAGGTTTCATCAACAGTTACCAATCGACGCCAAAAGTCCCACCGATTCCGCATCAGCAAGTCCAAACACTCTTTCGAAGTGCTCTCGCCTTCGTGTTTTGGTCAGAAGTGAGCATGCGCGGCACCCAGCGGCTGGATAATTTTTTCATTATCAGAATATTGCCCAAAATATCGCGCGTGCGCTCAGAACTAATCTTTGTGGTATCTGCTAGCTCGCACACCTTCACTTTCCGGTCAGACAACACCATTTCATGTATTTTTTTGACATTGTCCTCTGTAACCGCAACGAAACTCTCGAAACCAATATTTGACGGTGTAATCTGACGGAACATTAGCCCCATAATATTTATCCAACTTTTCTTTTGTTTCCTTCGCCGTTTTGCCTCTCAAAAAATAATGTTTTATGAGAGATCGAAAATCGTTTTTGTCCACACTCAACATGATGCTAAACACGTCAACAACAATCAGCTGTCAAAACAAAACTCAGTATTGCACCGAAATTTGGCATGTCTGCCTAAATATCAACTGACTCCAAGGCACCATTACCTTTTTCGCAGTAGCAGTGAAATGCAATGAGCCAAATAAAGGGTAATGCTTATTGTACATTAAAAAACTTGAAAGGGGTGTATGAATGGTGCCAAACTGTTCGGTGCCTGAAAGAACGGCCCCAAATGTTACAAAGCTTGGCGACAAAAAAAAAAATTTCAAACTTGGGAATAAGTAACCTCTGGTCAAAAAGTACCCGGAATTTCTCATTTGAGTAAAACGCGCTTGAGATATTGTCAAAAGTTTTGTTTTTATGTTATCTATTTGAGCGCCATTTGTCGCAAGTTTTTGTGTAATAGCTTTGTAAACAAGTCAGTGTTTGTTGTGTTCTACCAATTTCGCAATGTAAAATTTAGTTAAGCAAAGAGTTTGCCTGAAATTTTGTGTTTCTTACAAAATATTGTGTGTGGAAGCGTTGAAAATGTTAACGGTGCAATATGAGGACTTGACAATGTTGAAAATACAAGTGGTGCTCCTTGTGACTTTTTCCTATTCCCACGGCTCAACTTACCACTTCGGGGAAATCGTTTTGAGAGGATAAAGGGGAATTCGCAGAAGAAGCTGAAGGCGATTCCCAAATGAAATGTGTTCATTATAGTACACACATTGAAAATAAGTTACTGTCACGAACTAATGTGGATACAAATATCCTGCATTATGCACTGTGTATGAAAATGTATACACTGTAGTCGTTCCCTCAATGTGAGATGATTCCAAGGAACGAAGAAAGCTCTGCACTGATTTCCAAGATTCGATGAAGAAATGAAATATTGAAAACAAAATGATTACCTTATTTCAAATCCAAAGCATCAGCAAAGTATCGATCTATCGGATGATGAATCTGAACCATTTGCCAGTTTTTCAAAGTGAAAAACATTGCGTTTTAAGGTATTGGATGTTGAAATTAATAACTTGATGAAGCAAGTTTCACTTTCATACGAGTATCATATAGTAAACATAATATAGTACACTAAGCCTTATATACATTTACAAAAAAATTAATTCTTAATATTAAACAAAACTACGAACTCATATGTTGTTTTTAGTATTTTAATTTTTTTTGAGAAAGGAGGATTTGAATAACACATTTATCTTTACATGCTCTAGAGATGCAAAAAAATATTATAATATATTTGCGCTAAGCGATTGAATCGTGTTCGTTATTTTAATGAGAAGTAACAATTGATTTATCTTTCAAATATTCGTATTTACGTCTGGGTAATAAATTGTTCAAAATTGTGTCACAAAAAAAAAACACACTTCTTCTAGAATAAAAATATGATTTTAAAGATATAGAAGCTAATTCAATTTAATATGGGTTAAAGAAAGTGTTGTTATTTACTTCATTAAATATTCCTTTATATAAAGTTTTTTTTTTTCTTTTTTAATGACTTTTAAAGAAAATAACGATGCATATGATGTAAGGGAAAAAAATACTCCTGTTACAAGACATTTTTTTAGAATTTTTCAATAATTTCTTCGAATTACATATACTCGTAATTATTAAATATTATTTGGATACATCAGAAGCTATTTGTATATTGGTCCATGTACTCAAGCTCATACAAATTTATCAATGAACCTTTACAACCACTATACAATATAATATTTTCTTTCAAAAAACCTCCTATTAAAAATACACTTAAAAATACAATTATCGGCTAAGAGACACATAAATTTACATAAAATATTTTTGAATTTATATCTTAAAAGGTTTTATATGAGAAAACCTTAGCCTCGACGTTTCTTATATACAAGTAATTAACACTGATACCTTTAATAATAAATTTGACCGCATGCCATGGATTTTACTTAAGGCATAATAATGTGTATAATAAAAAAACGTGTAAAACGATTTATGACATTGACAATTACATACACGATGAAAAAGACATTAAAAATTATTTCAATTTGATTTCATCCGAATACCATTACGCCTCTGCAAATTGAACTTCCTTATTGTTGGCCAAAGTGGAAAGAAACAATTTTATTTGTTACACAATAAAATGGTATTCAGTAATATTTGGCTAATGTACTATTTTGTAACTTCACGATGTTGACCTAAAATTTTAAACAAAAGCTTTACGATTGATTGTTTATCGCCCACTTTTAATACTTTCAAACACAAGCTCTCTATTCTGCGTGTTCTAAAATAACTTTTTATAGCAATAAAAGTTCACCAAAATGGAATCATATCAAATTTGGAATATTTAACCTATAATTCTATTACTTCTCAAATAAAAATAGGAATGCATTTAAATATACTTATACCATTTTAAGGAGATGATCCATTATTCCTAGAATGTCTTTTAGTACTGCCAAAAAGAGTAATTAAGACGATTGTATACTTAGGCTAAAAATCTCTTGAAAATACTTTGTTGCTTGCATACATTTTTAAGAAAACATTAAAAACAAAATATTTCGAATCTCTAATTTCTGATTTGTATGAATGAAGAAAGAACTCATACAAAATATGTTTCAATATAATTTCTTTTAAATCTACTTGTATTTCAAGTTCTGTTTTATATTGTAGTATATATAAAAGCATGATTTTCGTGAGAAGAGTATTTCCACTTCAACTAGTCTAATACATATCATTAAATCAGTCCTAATTCGCATGATTGTTAGGCACCGATTATTAAATAACTTTTACAATCGAACAGAAAAGTTTAATAAAAAAGTGGATCAGCTTCCAATTATGTAGCGTTCAGCTTATTCAAGAAATGTGACTGATGAGACTTGGGTTTTAAGATATGGAACCATTGGATCTTATAACTTAAGTTCGTCATCTGATAATGTATACTTTAAAATTCACCAAGTGTTCTTTAAACTTTGACGAATGTCGGCTTTTAAAATAAAAATGTCACAATTTCTCAACGTCTTTGCGGTGCAAGTCTTTTTATGTAAGCTTGATAGACCTTAGTACACACAAATGCCAAAACAGATGTTGTAATCATAACATCTTCCAAATAAAAACTAACAAAATTCAAGATTCTTTTACTCAAAAAGAAATCATCTAGATAATAAAAACAAACTCAAAAGCTAGGTAGGTGCTCTTCTACAAAATCGTACATTTAACAGATGAATATGGCGTTATTTAAGACGAAAGTTTTTGTCACTGTTGTTACATTCGAAATAATGGATGGTTTTAAGGGAAAGGTTTTGTTGTTTATCGTCATAACTGTCTGGAGAAGTGTTTTTTGCCACAGTACGTACTTATAACACTAAATTTAATTTGATTATTTAAGTGGTATTATTTTTATATATTACTTCTTAAGGAGGGAATGAAGATGCCATTTCCAGACATTGGCCCAGGTGTTACACTTTCCCTATCACAGGAATGAAAACTAATTCGGCAGTAACTTGACAAAGAATTAGTCCACTGTTGGTTCTTTTTACTAAATTTCTCAGTTTCTGAGAAAAATAAATCGTTTTTCCAGAGATAATGTGCAATAAGTACCAACACATTATTGCCGAGTACTTACGGCCTGATGCAAAAATAAGCCTCACACTCTCAGAGTTAGTGATCCCCGGCATCCTCATCAACACTAAATAGAAGGTGTTGTCTGATATTGTATTACTTATGCTCAGCACACTCAAGCGGTTAGCTGCATCTGCTCCTGAAAAACTCATCTCTGAAACTTGCCTTGTAAGTTCATTGACAATTTCAATTTCGTTTACTGCATTGTGACATGGGACCACAAACAAGATTCAATTCTTTGCTCTTAAGCGACCCTTCACTAGAAAACCAGACGGAATTTGAAAATTTTCCTAAAGATGAGTTAAATCTAACTCTTTCGTCTTCCAGAAAACACTAGCTCCACAGGTTATTGAAATTATTATATGTTATAGATTCATTTTTGCCAAGTGTTAAACTCCCAACGCGAAAAATTTAATCCATTTAGGGCGTAGCGGATCTAAAGAATAACACTCGTTAAACCGACGTGCCTATCATATAACATACTATAGATATTATGATGGATTAAACCTTTCATAAGGAATATGAGAAACATTCAGAATGATATGACTGCTGCGGTGGAAGCTCATATAATTCTAGGAATAGTATGTTCAGCATTTTTTAGGATAAATTTGCATTTTTTGCGGCAGAAAAAAAAGAAAAGAATCTGTTTCAAAAAGTTATTTTGAATGTACGAGTAATCAGCTCCTTCAAGTATTTGCATAGATTTTTTTTAAAAATTTGGGCTCATATGGCAACGCATTACTTTCTCTAAATCATTTTCTTTAATTAATGAATGGTTTAAGTTTTTTAAACAATACGGTTGACTGGATCTTGTACGAGATGTTAAGGAGACTTACTACCTATATGTATTGTACTTCTATAGTTGATGTAGTTTAAAAGATCTTTTGTGCTATGGATCGGGAAAACGATGCTGTAATGAAAATTAATCAGTGCATGGTCTCTATCAAGTCATCTGCCGCTGTAGAACTGGGTTTTCACTATCCTTTGCATAAACTTTGAGTCTGTCGCACATTGTTTATAGCACATCTCTATTTTCTGAAAGGTTTGTTTCTCAAGGCGCAATTCCCCTTCCATGGTAAAGCGGAACCTATGCAGGCCATTTTATTTTATTTCCATATCTTTATTTCCATATCTGTAGTTTTTATCAAACCAAGATTTTGCGATTGCAATCGTTTCACATTAAACCTCTTCACAATATTTCTCCATTGTAGTGGCACGTTCTGAGATTTCGGCGAAATCAATTAGTCCATCTACGAATAAGATAATGAGTGAGCTTTGCACTCTGACTGTACAACTACTCCTTTTTTATTTTGCTGTTAAAAGCACTTAGGACGATTCGAACGTCATATTGAGCTCCTTAAACATTTTTTTTTTTGATTGCTTTGTCTTTTCGCTCAAAAGGGGGCTGATGTTGGCAAATTTAGCATCGTTCTGCGTTATGTGGTGGACGGTTCCAAACTATTACCGGGATGTGATGGATATCAATAAAGTTGCCCAAATTAATTATTTCACTGCAAGTAGCCTGCTTAGAGTCTGAACTTTCCGTGTTCACATCTGAACGTCGCTGACCGGTTCCATTTTCCGCTTTTAACCGAGCTGAATTGATTTTAAAGACATTGTCATTCTACTAAAATCGTATTAGATGAGTGGCAGCCTGGAATTCAACAACAAGTTAAATTACACTAATAACTTAAGTAACTTACTAACTTAACTCACTTAAGTAACTTAATCCCACTTTTCAATTTTCCAATATAATTTCACACTATTGTAACTCTTGAATTTTTTCACTTCACTTTATTTCAAGATATTTCTTAGAACTTGTTGCGAAAACGCGTGCTTTTTTACGGATTCAGAAAATCCTGTTAATGCACGTTCATATATATGTATATATTTCTTAATTTTAAGAAGAATTTCTAAAATTCGTAAAATGCAACCAAACTTTTCTTTCCTGGAATTATACTTCTTTCACAATCATTAATCAATAAAATTAGTCTTAAAACAGAGGGATGAAAACATTTTGATTTCTTGAAACTAAATTAGCGAATATGTTATATATAGATATTTTTTTTTGTTTCAATTAACTGCTTTTTAATTTAAATATGAAAACACAACATTGAAATTGCATGATTTCTGTGTGTATATAGTACATTTTGAAAAATTTGAATAGTTTCAAAAGGAAAAAAGTAGAATTAAATTCGGTAATGTGAAGAATTTTGTCCATGTTAAGAGTGTTTACGCTCCATTTTGCTCAGGTGTTTGTTAAAATTTCAATTTAATTGGAGTGTAAGCGAAATGGGTCGGGGAGCTCCAGTCATTCATTTAATTTAATTTCAATGGTGCAATATTGTTGTATTGTTGGATTTTACAAAATGAAAGTGGAGCTTACTATTTACTATTTCAGAAATACAAGTGAAAATGTTTTGTTAAAACCTGCTTTTTATATAATGTTTTCATTCTCAATGAGTTCTATTTAGTAAAATATATTTTTCTTATGCTGTCTATTATAGCAGAGCAGAGTCTTCTTGTAGAAGACTAGGAGGAGAATTTCAGCAAGGAATTCATCCCTTGCCTCAGGTTAGGTTGGAACGAGAGGTCCATGACTTCATGATGCACATACAATAGTTTTCGAATATATCCTCTAAGGTATCACACTCCAACTTCTAGTCTGGCCAATTTATATAATCTAACTAGTCAAATGCCCCAAGAGTTAGTTTATAATCATCTAATAATCTTCTTCCGAGCATTAACAAACTACGTTAATATGTAATTAAAAAGATATGACTTATTTACACGACTATCGGTCCTATCTTTGATACAGTCGTAAGGTATGAGGTTATACCACGCTGCTTGATTGTCCTTCTAGTTCGAAAAAAGATGGCTTTCAAATGAAAATCGATGTCCGGAAACTGGTAAGGGTTATTGAGGCGATGTCAACTTAATCGGTGCGCGGAAAAAAAGAAAAGCACATGAAAGTATGCCCACGACAATAAGATGAAAGCTTTCTTTCATAGGAAAGGTAAAATAACTCGACAACAAAGTGGCTTTTGAATGGTAATCGTGAAAAGCCTGGACAGTTGATAGAGACAAAAAACCAAACCACATCCAGGAGCCTGCCCATCACCCAAAAAATTTCTATAACCGGGAGAAACGATAAACATCGTCAACTATTGTGAGGCAGCTGAAAATCAACCTGCGCTGGTGGATAAGCCTGGTTCAATGTCATTTTATGACAAAACCAGATTCCATACTACACGCGTAATCGATTTAAAATTATTTAAAATTATTTTACTTTTCCAACGGAACCTTCTACTCAGTTTGGAGCTATATATGGATGTCAACGGATTATATTTTTATTAAATATGTTTAAACAAATAATAACATTTTTTTATATTCTTAAAGAACCATGACGAACGTCGCAAGTTCTAAAAAGAAGCCTTAAATGGTGTATACTGCAAACCCGCAGCCAGCTAACAAACACATATGTACATGACAGCAATATCCAGGACCATTTAGGATAGAACATAAATTCAAGTAGAACTGAGCTGAACTTGTAAGCCGAAGCTTACATTTCTACGAAAATAAAAGATACACACCGATGCTAAGCTAAGTGAACAATTGTTTTAAGCCGTCACAAAAGAACGACTTATTATTTGCAAACTTCAAAGTAGATCTTTTTGTTAAAAAAAAAATAAAAAAAAATTAAATAATAATTCTATACCTAAATATTTAAACTGTCACAAAACAAATTCGTGGCAGAAAATCAATATCGATATCATCTTCATTCCAAAAAAAAATGTTACGCTTAATTTTAACTAAACCGTCACGTACTCGTAATGTACATATGCATGTACTACATACATACATATGTGCATAAATATTGATACTTCTTAGCACGCCAAAGTAAGCCGACTGATCGAATCGTTCACGGTCGTACCAAAATGCACATCACTTGTATAACTATGAGTCGCCAGTTTGCAGTAATGTCTGGTCAAGGCAAATTGATTTTTTACAACAAATACTCGCACCATTATCGGGCATTTTATCTCTAAAACCAAAGATAAACATTTATATTTTTGGGGAAAAAGGAGTGGATTTTGCAAAATGCTAATATTTACTTTGCTAAAAAAATGTTTTCTTATCAGAAAGAACATTCCCCAAAAGACAGAAATATTCCTTTTGTACGTTAACATTCATACGACTATAATCGTACTCGTATCTGTTTTCAAAAAAATGTCATCTTTTCATATAATTGAAGCTAATTTATGGATTAATCCGTAATCACTGATATGCGGGTTAGCATGCAACATAATGTATCTAGGAAATGTTATTATTAGCTTAACGACACATGAATAAAAATATAATATAACTGAATCAGACTCCATGTCTCCTATTACTTGAATGCAATGCAAATGCTAACGTATTTTTCTATACTGAAAAATCGTTCCTCTAATTATTGTATACATAAATGCTACTATGAACTGGGAAAAAATAAATAATAAAACATTATTTTCACATTAGGGGCAAGAGTGTTATAGTTAATCAGCTCTAATTAAATTTCTCCATCATGATGTTAGGCTCAATAGCAATCATACGAGTACTGATACTCTGATACTCGTGAGGATTATGATTTAATGCAGTTGACAGTTTACTAGGTCGGCTCAGCACTATAGCGGGTGGAATAAAAAGTCCAGCAAAATCAAAACAAACCGACTGTTATCAAATAAATACTATATAGTATATTGTGTGTATGTTATAAGCACATCTGCGGATAATGGGAGGATTTTGTTTTTTTAGTTTGTTTTCATGATGCATACATTGCTAGGTCTATTTAGATACATACAATCTATAGAAGAGTTAAGTTAACTATAGTATTTCGTAAATAAAAGAGATAAAAAAGATGTAGATCCATTTAAAAACAGGTATGTGGTTGGTATAACTAACAGTTAGTTAGAGAGAGAGTCATATGATGAATGAAGGGTTACCTTGTTGTAAGTTATCGTTGAGTTTAAGTACATATTCTTTAAGTACTTATTTTTATATATATTCTAATGGGTAATCAGCGCTTTAAAAAAAAAAAAAAGCTCAAATATGATAGGATTAATATTAAAAATATATGATTTTACGAGCCATAGTTATGTATCTATTTGATATTTCATCTCTTTGATATTAAAAACTAAAAAAAGTATGAAAATCTGAGTTTTACCTTTTCTTTTTGGATGGGACTTTATCTAAGGTGGAGCACGTGGTTTAAAGGTGTTATTCATGAAGTAAAAGCTCCTAAAGATGGGCCATTACAGAGAAAAGTTACTTGAGGCCCATGACCACTAGTCAGTTATGAAAATTACTTTATTAAAATTCTCCCTTTAATGCAAATTGACGAGTCGTCGGTGCGCCACCAATTGGATGGCTTTATTACGATATGTGTTGTACCATAAGTTTCCCTCATTTCATTATTGGTATATTAACTTTAAGGGTTCCGTACGTCCGAATGAAAAACGGAACCTTTATAAGATAACTCGTGTGTCTGTCTGTCTGTCCGCCTGCGACAACAAATTTGCTTCGAATCTACTGGACCGATTATGATAAAATTTGGTACACATATGTATTTCTGTGACCTAAACATGGGCACATAACGTAAAAAAATGAATTTTGAACATGAGTGTCATTTTTGGGGGGCAAATTAGGAAATAAAAAAAAAAACACTGTACCGTGTGACATAACAAATGAAAGGGCTCGTTGTAAGGGTTTCAAATATATTTTTTTTATAATTTTAAAATAAATACTTTTAACGTTATTTAAGAAAATAGATAAAAATTTTCCAATCGCCTCAAATTTAAAAAAAAAAAACACTGAAAATAATCCTTTACTTATAGATGACTGAATAACTTACAAGAAGCCTATGGTCTTAGCATAACGTGGTAAGTCTTTTAAATCTTTGCGAACAAATTTACATTTGCCATTTGAATGTATCAGGGAATAAGTTTTTTTGTTCAACTAGAATGTTAAGTTTGTTCTTGGGATAAATTATTTTTGTTACCACAAACAAATTATGATCAGATTTCAAAGAACATGGTAACATATTCAACGTACGGAACTATTTCCACGAGAGGTCAACTCACACATATTCGTTCTTTTTAATTTCAAACCTTTTAAGGCTCACCTCATCCAGTGACAACATCTGCTCTTTCCTCTAAGTTTTAAGCCGTCTTTCTCTATATTACAAACTCTGTTTCTCAACATATTTTCATATGTAAGAAAAACTTATTTTTACATGTTCCATCGTTTTTAAACATTTCTTCTATATGAAATTTTTCCAGGTTTAGTGTCTATATTGGATTCACAAAATCCTATGAAGATAGGTATCGAAACATACTGTCGGTACAAGAATGGCCGATGCCAATTTCGAATCGGTTGCTGTCGTTCTAGTTTTTTTTTTGGTAGAATTTATTTAATATTTTTTTAAGTATAAAACTAAAGTCATTTCGTATTGAAGGCTAGGAAAGCAATCTTAAAAATACCTAGCGTGATTAAGGCGTGCTGATATATATTAATGTGTTATTACTTTTGAACGATTTTTTATGTTTTTTTTAAGTTTTGAAGCTCCTGAGCCTAGTAAAACCTAAAAGGCAGAGTGTTTGTTCTTGTTTTGGTCCTTATAATTTTTTTTTTAATTTATATAATTCTTCGTATCCCTTGAATATGATTTTCATTTTTCCCGAAAAAAAAAAATTGTTTGCCATAAATCAAGAGATCTCTGACGTTTTAAGTATCTATTGACGCAAAAGAATTCTATGCCTATGGCTTAAGGCAATACTTTTATCTCAATAATCGATCAAAAAAAAATTGTATAACAAACCATAATTTAAATTTAAATTTACTCGAATGTTTACTGCCAAATCATGTTCTTTAAAATAAAGATAACAATTAATTCAATTTAATTAGTATTTGAGAAAAGCTTAATGAACCTGTGTAAACTTGTACTTAATGTGACGTTTATATAAATACCAAAATTGTCAAGTCACAAAGGTGCTACTTGATTATCCAAACCACTAATTAATGAACTAAACTTAGAAATGCATTCACGCATGTTCGATGAAAACGAAGCATGACGGAAAGTGGGCGTTGTTCAAAATAATTTTACCGAGACATCTAGACAGGTCTCTATAGATGAGCTTAGATACTAAAAAGTCAATAACAAAATGCCAGAGAACTTTATAATCTCGGCTTTATAGTCAACATGTTTCTATTAACAGCTTTATCGCTTTATAATTTTATGACTGGGTTACCAAACTTATTCACCATTTATGAAACAACAATAAAAATATACTTTTCCTCCTGTGGGCAGATTTAATTTAATTTTTAACGCTAGAGGCTACATATGGAATTAACAAAACATATGAAGAATACCTCAACATATTGTAAAATATTTAGATATACAGATATGTATATGAGGATTAACCACTCATCTGCTACCGTAAAACATTTAATTATTTTACTCACATCACTAGTGATCCAACGCTTTTTAGATGGGTGATGCTCCCTTCTGTATCTGGGATCTTTTATTTCGATATTATTCCACTTTTCATTATATGGAGGTGATTCTTGATCTCCTTCATCCTCGTCCTCGTTCTTGTCGTCGTCGTCATCATCGTCGTCGTTTTTGTCCCCTTCATCGCTCTCGAACAAGTAATCAGTATCATCTTCTTTGTAATTATCTTTGGATAGTAAATGCAATGCTGCATTGTTTTTACCAGATAGATACTTTTGTGAATGTTCCATTTCAGATTCTTCGCGATCATCGAAACGGTTGTCATCAGCGTAGAATCTATTGCTGGGGACATCTGGTAAAATGTGACTCCCATAATTGTGCCTTGATTTTGGACCGGTCGTGGCCTTTATCTTCGGCATTGTATAAAGACCGTCGCGATCAAATAGCCGACTCTGAAGAGTACTTGTCATATTTAATTTGACTGGTCTAGTCGTGGTAGTGCGATCTGGAGATTCTTCTGCTGAATTCTGTTGACCCAAAAATGGGAACCCACGATTTTCCCATGACTCATGATGGCGGTTGTGATGTCGCAAATGATGTCCCGATTTAAGGGGCGGTGCCGTTGATGTAGATATAATACCATTTCGATGATGATGTCTTAGATAGATTTGATGAGCTGACAACGAGTTATTTTTCACAGAGTTCTGAAGATGCAGTTTTTGTGTTTCCTTTTTAAAATCCACAACATCATGCTCAATGCGATAATTGTAGTGCTGCTGATGTCGTAACGAATGAGGAAATTCATTCTCTATTGACGAGGAGGATGACAAGTCCTCTACCTCTACACTCTGGCCTCCACTACCATCTAGATATCCAAGAGTAACCGGCAACAAACTGAAACACACGAACGTTGAAACAAGCAGTAAAATCGCCTTGAACCACGGCATGTCGGTTTTGCTTTTTGTTTTGCTGTCAATTGGATACGAAATTACGATTTTCTTTTATTTTTTTCGCGATTTTCTTTCTTCAAATTTACGATCTCTTTATTCTTAAGGGTTATAAGAAACATACATTACCACAAGGATGCACTGTATTCAGTTTACTATTTCATTATCACAAGAACTATATTTTTTTTTCCTTTTTTTTATGTTTCCCGATTTTAATGCATTTTAACTAGATTAATTATTGATATTTTAAATTATATTTATATAGGAGTACGAATCCACGAACGGCATTGCCGGACCCCGAGATAAAAGGAAGCAAATTCATTTCACAATAAAGGAAATCAGATCGAGAAAAGAACGACAGAAAACCACACACTACTGCCAAACTATGGACTGGAAATGAAATACCCTACAGTATTAACACATTTCCCTTTTATGAATAGGTATAATTCACAAACAGAATTTATATTGATGCAAAATAATAAATACATACAACTATACAATAGGTAAGTATGTATGAGAGAATCCGATAACGAAAACAACAACTCCTTCACCAACCGACCAACACGACGTTGAGATAACAACTGATTGGATGCATTTACTTGAGCAACAAAAAAGATGCTGAGCAACGCAACCACCAGTAATCAGGTAATGCAATCCACACACAGCGAAAGAGTTTAATGCGCAGCATTGCCACTGGGGAAATTGTTGATTGTAAACACTGTGGCACTGGTGTGTACTGTGTACATGTGCGACTGTAAGCCCTTTTGCGCCGGCTCTGCAACATGCTGCGAAGATTTGAAAATTTAACTCAAATGTGTTTTGGCCAAATACGAAGCAACATTGTTGTAAAATAATCACAGTAGCGTCTGTTATACACTTTAGACTCAGTTTAATACATATGTATATACATGCTCGTACAGGGTGCGTTTTATGTTGCAGGCCAAATAAGTTTGGCTTTTGTTTGCCTGTTCATAATATATTTTTAAATTTGTAGAATGCTCAATAATATTTTACTTTGGAACGTCTACAACCGTAGCAAAGTGTTATCGTTAGTACAAGATCTAGTTCAATAATTGTTTAATACTGCAAGCGAAATAGCAGGGAAACCTGAACGTTGGAAGACTTTTTGCTTCAATAGATAAATATCCTCTGAGGCATATTGGTTTCATTTTCGCACAGACTCTACTTTACTTCGCAGGGTACATATGCAAATGTCCAACATTTCTCATTAGATAAATGCTGAATTGTGGTTTGACATACGAGTATGTATGTGTCTTGCAAATTTTTCGTAAATTCTGAACTGATCAATTTCTATTTTTTAATTAAGTAACATTTAAATACATACTTAATTAATTGTAAAATACTCAAGAATTGTTGCCGACCATTTTCAATGTCTCTTCAAAATGGACTAACAAATAAAATCCAATCAAAAATGAGAGCTAAACAGAAGTTTAAAGTGCAATCTGTATTAAAATAGTCAATAGCATGAGTTTTAATCGAACAAAAATTTTCAAATTTGTTCAGTTTTTACCAGTAATTATACTTCTTGTTTAGTTTGTATTAATTACTTCACATATGTAAATGGTTTTATTATTATTTAGTTTTGAATATAATTTTGTTAAAATTTTAATTTATTGTTGATGATACTTGCAGAAATAATTGTCAATTTCAAGCTATGTGAGCAACTCATTTAGAAGTCGACGAAAGAAATTAGTTTTGCGAAATATCAATTCATAAAAATTATTAATTATTCAAATGTTGTTCGGAATAATTTATTGTATTTTTGTTCACCTTAATTTTGATTGCATTATTTAAACTATGATGTATTCAAGTCTTTATTAGAGCATGTTAAGTTAATATTTACAAACTATCGACATACGAAGAATAGTTTTTTTTAGTACAAATTTTACTTAAACCATTTGAAAGTCTACTTCGTACATGACACTTACTTTTGTTATTTTTAATGTTCTATAAGGTTTTTTATACAACTTTTATTTTAATTGCATTGCAATGTATTGCTATTGGTGGCTTATGGGTATGTCTGAATTTTACAGGCCGCTCTTTTGGATCACATTGTCAATGAGATCAAGAGTTTGCTAATGTTTTTAAAATTGTGTTATCCTATTATTTTTATTTTGGTTCTATCTTCGAACTTTTGCTTCTAATGCTTACAATCGAATACTTTTCCTCTATCAGATTGTAAATGTGTAAATTGCTTCGAATGTGCCTACTTCTTATTAGATCATATCATCTGGGACTACATATATTGAAAACATCATCAACGTGTTTCCCTTTTCGGTTAATTGCTTGAAAGATTGTTACATCACTCTTTCCAATAGACCTGTGTTTATGGCCTCTCAGCGTTAGCCTAGAGTACTCCGGATCTAATTTACTAATAACATCGTACAATTCGCGTATTAGCCTTGTACTTGGAAGAGGTACATTTGAAGATCATAGTACCATTCATATAAGATCTCTTAAAACTTGAAACCTCTCTAAACCAATAAAGAAAATATGCGTATCTTTCAAAGTGAACCGATATTTCTTCATCGGAGTTTGTTAACTTTGAATTCTTGCGTATGTCGAACTACCTTTCATAGAGCTTACTGACTTCAATTGACCTCAATAATATTATCCTCGTTTAGTTGTTGCAATTTCTCGTGTTGTCTTTGCATTTATAAAGTAGAACAAGAAAACTCTACCTTCCCCATGCAGGTATCTCATTGACTCTCAGCATGTAAGTAAACAAAATCTAAACAATGAGTAACCTTAATCTAAAATTTCAAAACTCACATATTACAAAATTTACCACTTACTTTAAATTATTGTATAAGCGCGTTTGTGTACTTTGACGTTGCAGTTTTTTTTTTTTTTTTTTTGGTTGCGTCCAAAGGATGTGTAATCTTCGAAAGATACTAGTTGCCCGTGCTACTAGCATGCACGATTCGCGGGATATGTTTCTCCAGTGCCTCGCGCCTCACGCACTAAACCACACCCATGTACTCTTCTACCACTCTCCCCGCGGGACTGCCGTTAGGTATTACTTCGCGGGGCTGGTTAGCAACTCATGCTAAATCATCAACGTCAACGTCTGCCACTTCGGCCCTTTTTTTTGTCTTTCGGCTCTTCTTAGCTCATTTTGTACGCTTGTTATGTATGAACATATTTCCAGCCAGCCGTCTTCTGAGCTCAACATACGCTCTATGAGAAGCTGTGGAATGGGTAAGTTCACTCTTCCTCCTGAAAATCTTCTGCAGTGGAACATTACGTGCTCCGTATCCTCTTCTTCATCTGGGCATTCGGGGCATAGAGGCGAGCTATCGTGGCCGAATCTGTGAAGATAACTTCGATAGCCGCCGTGCTCGGACAGGAACTGCGTGAGGTGGTAGTTGCAGTCCCCGCTTTTTCTTCTTGTCCAGACCTCGATGTTTGGGATCAGTTTGTGGGTCCATCTGCCTTTTGCCGTGTTATCCCACCGGACTTGCCACAGTGCTAGAGATGTTGCCCTTTCTTCTTCTTTTATCCTTTTTCTTATGATGGACTCTTGTCTGTTGACAGTTAGCCTAAGGTAGATCCTTTGCATTTCGTTAGCGAGAATGTCGATGGGAATCATTCCCGCAATAACGCAGGCTGCTTCGTCCGAAATTGTTCGGAATCCGCTTATTGTTCTTATTGCGCAGAGCCTGTATGCTGACGAGAGCTTCCTTCTTGTTTCCTTAGATGTAAGAGCCCCTGCCCAGACCGCTGCAGCGTATATCATTGATCTGACCACCCTGGATAACAGAATCCTTCTGGCGTATCCAGGTCCACCGATGTTTGGCATAATCCGGGAAGGAGCTGCCTGCATCTGTGACGCCCTTTTGCTGGCGTACTGGATGTGCGTTTGAAAGCTTAACCTGTTGTCGAGCGTTACTCCTAGGTACATTAATGACCCCTTTGATCTAATTAGTTGGTTTCCAACACGGAAAGATGCATATTCCACAGTCTTTCGGCTGTTTGTTATCACCTATCTTCCTGCACGCTTCGTATAGTTCCTTCGGCGTGATTGCAGGGATGCTTTCCGAACTTGTGTCTCTTGTGGTGATGATCAAAGTTGACGGCCTATATGGGAATAAGTGCTCAACTATTGTCTTCAACCTTTTTTTGGCAGGATATTTGTGGGGACATACTGCCCTTAAGCTTCTTCATCACCATCGCAGAGTTGTCTAAAGCATCTTGCCTTGCTCTCTTTAATGGCCTTTACGAGATCTCGCCTTGCTAATCTGAAGATAGATAGCCTTTCTTGAAACTCAGGCCTTCCCCTGCATCGCTGGGATCTGCGTCTAGCCCGGAGGCAAGCTGCTCTGAGCGTTTTAACTTCGTCGTTCCACCAGTAACATGGTGCCCCTCTTTTACTGGCAGATCTTCTAGGCATTGCTGCATCACACGCTGTGGTAATTGTTTGCATCAATTGTTGTGACAGTGTCTCCGCTGTTTCGCTGCTGAATGCAAGTTCGGTATTCATCATTTCCTCGAACGTATCTTTGTCAAAGTGGGTGTCTTTCCACTTTAGCCCTGTTAGCTTGGGGGGCTGCCTGGACTTGTCTTTGTTCAAGCTAAATATGATTGCCTGGTGATCGCTGTGCGTATATTCTTCGCTTACTTGCCATTTTGTTTTGCGCAGGAGTGAGTTACTCATAAAGGTGATATCTATGATAGACCCCTTGCCTGCTTTCCGAAATGTGTTTTTTGCACCATTGTTCGCCAAACTCACATCTAGTGTTTCAAATGCTTCTAGTAGAGCTCGACCCCTTGCGTCCGTTATCCTGCTGCCCCATTCTGTAGCCCATGCATTGAAATCGCCAGCAATTATAATTGGGTGTTTTCCTCGCACGTCAGCTACAATGGTAAGCCCTAGGTGTTAGGCTAGGGGGTGCGTAGCAACTATAGAAGTGGATGCCGTTTATCCTAGCGGTTACGAAGTACTCCGCTGGCCCACCGACTTTTTGCATCGCGTGGCTTCTACAGGTCCATATCGCTGTCTTCTTTGAGATATCGTCTATCCAGCTACAACCATCCAAAGATTTGTAGGGCTCACTAACTAGGACAATATCTACTTTTTGTTCCCTTGTCATCTGCACCAGCAAGTCCTGCGCGGCCGCACAGTGATTAAGGTTTATCTGGACGACCTTCATCATACTTTGTTCGTCAGGGCCTTCTTGAATACCGGACACTGGCCGCTACCAGCCACGTGTCCAGCGTTATCAGGCTTGTCCTTCTTGCACCAGAAACATAGAAGTTTCTTTGCACAAGCCTTGGCAATGTGACCTTCTTCCCCACATCTTCTACACTGCTTGGATCGGTCATACTCGCTCTTGCAGTGACGCGTCGTGTGCCCGAATTCTAGGCACCTAAAGCATTTAGTTAGCACTAAACGCACTCGTATGCGGCAGTTTACCCACCCAATCTTAATCCTGCCCGACTTAAGCATCTTATTTGCGCTGTCTACTGGCAACCCGATCGTCGCGGCTTGCGTGCCTCCGTAGGCCTTCCTTAGGTTCAGGACGTCTGTTTCACATACCTCTTTCAGCTGGAACTGCGACTTTATGGCCTCGCAGATATCTCTCTTAGTGATGCCCTTTGACGTTGCAGTTCTTCTATTAATTAGTTTCGGGGATACGTCTAGATTAACACAATTCCTATACTGTTACCGTACGTGCTCTTGCTTTCGGTTTCTTCGCTTATTTTATATTTTATCTTTATTTGAATGATTTCTCTTATATATTAAAAGGGCCCCATCTTGCACAAAGTTCAAGGACACAAGATGAAGAAATACCAAAATATATTATCAATTCAAAGCCTTTCTGATTTTTTACAAGATATCTAATTGGATATTTAAATATAAGATTTAAAATAAAATTGTATACATTCAATTTTAACATTGTTACGATTCATTTTTGTACTAGTGTAAATAAAAGAAAATGCAAATTATATTCCACCATTTCTTGTTTCTCATTAATAAGATTTATTTATCTTTCCAACAAATAAAATTAAACGTGTTGTGTGTTAAAAAATTGTGTTAAAATTTTTCTTCGTCTTTCTATCTATGCACGTGGTTATAATTAAATAAAAAATATACAATATAATAGTAATTCCATTAATAAAAATAATAAATAATAATAATAATAATACAATTCTATAATATGAATCAAAAATTCTAGAACGGTCGAGTAAAATGTATGCATCAGTAACTTGATCTTTTAAAAATATTAATATGACGAAATTATAAAAATTACAAACGCATGTATTGTATTGTATGTTGCAGGCACACGATATCAGCGATGACACTTATTAGCAAAGCGTTACCTCAATGTTGGTTACATACTCATGTATCTAACACATGGTATTTTAATTTTTTTGAATGTCGTGTTGATCATAGTGGTCAATACATTCACTAATTGAAAATTAGTTACAAGGTTGTTTAGGGATGATTATCATAAGCACAGCCAACTGGAATACTAGGTAGACTTTCTTTCAGCTGTAGCTTAAATCTTGTAAACATGCATATGCTATGATGATTATCAATGGATATTGCTACAAAAATTTAACGCATGAGTTTTTTGTTGCTACACCTTCAAATAATAAAGAAATTCTTTTAACCTCTTTAATTTTGTTTTGTTTTTAAATTTGGACGAATTTATACGGATTGCTGCTTACCTATATAGTATCTACATACATATGTTTATCGGCTTCTCATAATTTTGTTTGTATATTGGTTCATCTTAAAACATGTAAATGTAGGCATACCGATAAAAAAAAATAACGTGTCCATAATGATGATGATGGGTGGTCTTGTATGATAAAACGACTTAATGCTCAGTGAAAAAAAAATGAACTTAAACTTGAGCTGTAAGATTCGACATGCATTTACAAAGCTAATAACAGTCACTTACTACCAGTTTCTCTAGGATGCAAAGCGGCAGCGGATCCCATTTGTTTTGCTTTTTTTCATGTTAAATACGTAGACTATGTAAATGTTTCGAGGATACCCGTCATTACATACACATTAAGCTGAATGTAAGACCTTTCATTATTGTAAACATAAATTTGTGAACGTACAATTTTAAGTGTTCATTCCCCTGCATCTATCTATAATAAATCGAAAGTACGAGTACGAGTAAGTACGGTGTCTCACAAACTACTTTCAGATTTGTCTGTAAATTATCCTCATCTACAGCCCACTGCCACAAGAAGTGTTTGTAAATAAAAGTGCACACATACTCGTACAAGCATACATATTGTATTATTTTGGATGATATGAGTAGTTTGATTATATTTGAGGAAAGTCTACTCCCAATTTAAAATGCTTCACACGCGATATGCTATTGGAAAAATGCCCATCGTGGTTTAAATTTTAAACGGACATCTAAGCTACTTTTCGAGTGGCGGCGAACTTAAGTCAAAAAGCGCACTAATTTGTTGGACATTGTGTATTGTTTCTGAAATATGAAAAAAAAAAAATAACAATATATACTCGTACATAGTATATATATAAGTGATAGCAAAAGCAGAAAGATGCTGCAATATAAATGAACTGGCAATTAATCTCAGTCCAAATGGGTAGCTGGCCGTGTTGGAGAAATTCTGTATCGCAGCGTCGACCCCAGTGAAATTGCGAAACCCGTTCGCCTTCTACAATATTCTGTCTGAGAGTTTCACTACTTTTTTTATTTACTTGTACCTATAGAATCTATTTTAGTAGCATCCTCTCTCACAGTCACTTTTCTGTCCATATCAATTCTATTTCAAAACATCTATTACGAAAAAAAAGAAAACAAGAAAATAAAAATAAACCAAAAACAACAACCCTTCTTTTGTGCTAAAAACAGGGAAATATTTATTCACAAAAATAAAACAGGTGGAGAAAGGTCAAGGGCTACAACATGTTGGAGGAAAGCCCTTTCGTGTGTGCTCCAGTAATTGCCCTTATTGTGTTGTTGCGGCAATATCTTCGGTTAACATAAATTAATTTCAATTTCCCTCGGGACAACTGTCTGCCCCAAATCATCAACAGGACAAATAATCATGCATTTGTGTACGAAATCGTATACAGTATAATATATGTAGATGCATATGTGTACACACATATAAGCGCAAGCAACATCTTCATCATTCTTGCACTAGCCTGAGTTTTTGTGTGGGTTGTCCGCAAAGTGCATCGACTCTTTTAGCTTTGTAACACTTCGTCATCAGCATCTGTTGTCGTAGGTCCACATCCAATGTACGCATATATTTTGGGGACATTGCGCGTGGGAGTAAATTTCTTGGGCACGGCAATAGTGTGAATCTGCTGGCAAACTCTTTCATTCACTAACAACAGGCGGGAAATGCCCACGGATTCCCGATAATATTCTGTAAATCTATGCACACTTTGATTTTACTTTGCGTTTCTCGTTTATGTATAGCCGCTGTTAGCAAATCAAAGCAAAATTGTCTATATTTCATTTGGTTTCCTTGGACTATTTATATGTTGTCACAGTTGGCATTGCTGGTATACGGTACATTATATGACTGCTTGCTATAATATACTTTTTGTATCCGTACACTTTTTTTTTTTCTTTTTTTTATTTGTTAAGGAAAGACACATTTTTGTAATTTTCTAATACCTCGCTGACATGAATATCGAAGTTTGCATTTTTTCGTAAATGCCCGAGTCCACAGTTTAAACGATTGAAAAATATTTATTCGTATAAGTTCGACTACATGTTGGACAACATGTTTATAAGTGGTTTTGGTGAGTTTCTAGCAACAACACTGAAATGTTGATGGCCCAGTTTTTTAATTGTAGGTGCTGATGCCTATCAATTTTTATAATTTTTAAAACGAAAAATTTTGAATTAATTCTCAGTCGAAATGTAATGAGGATTTCCCTCTGCATATGTACTCCATATCTTATAGATTTTTCTTTCATGAATTTTTAATCGTTATGTTGCTTTTAATCAAAATAAACTGAAAGCAAAAAACTGGATGATATCCAAATTTATTCAGTGGGAAATAGGCGACAGGAATTATTGCCGGGATTTTCGTAGAATGGCTTATTGCCATTTGAAAAGTCAACTTCTGGGGTATTTCCATCGTCCTGTATTCGTAGGCATTTTATATGGAATAAGTGAGATCATAAAAATACAAACATACATTTGTATATTCCCGTACATTTTTTTCAGCGGATTAATAAATTATTTACTATCAGGTACCAATGGTCCTTACATAAATGTTCTATGAACATCTTAAACCTTACGCTACACCTCATAACCAAACCCATTTATGAAAGCATACAATTTCTGGGGTCATCGCGCAGTACAGAAGTAGAGATAGGTTCAGCTGCTGTGTGGATGAATATCTTCTACTGGGTAAAGGAAACAAAGCATCTTCAAGATTACAAGGAGACTTCCGTTAACATAAAAAAAGAAAAAGTTAATATTTGGGTAGGTCGCTGGTTACACACACATATACGCTTGTAAAAATGTATGAGTGAAATACTGTAAAGAAATTGCTTTAAAAATGCAGACAAAAAAAATGGGCACACGAAGGAAGCATAGACAATGGGTTTATTTTATTCAGAAAAGGAACGATTGTTCCGCGTAATCTGATTATATACAATACATATATACAATTTAGTATTGTCGGCATATTTTTGTTATTTCTTCAATTCACATACAATATTTACGTAAACTTTGTAAATAACATTATTTAAGATTAGTGCAGAAATTGCAGTCGAGTGTATCGTCACATTTTTATATTGATATTTAGAATCGTTATTTTTAAATATTAATAAATGCCCTTTTTTTATTGTATAGGTAATGTTCGTGCATTTTAAGTAAAGGAAAGAAGTAATTTCGGTGGTTACTTATGGGTTCTTATGTTTTTTGATCTTAAATTCATAAATTGACTTTTGTAAAAAAAAAAAACACGCTTCAAATTGATATATATAACTTAAAATATCTATTTTTAACTTAGTTACTAGGTTCGCTCTGTGTTTTGTGGTGATACAGCCCGGAGTGGACCTAGGACTAACCCAACAAGTGTCCAGCTAGCCAGATCATTTGCTAGCTGTCTCCAATTTCGCCCGCTAAGTTGGCTAAGAATCTCTTGTACTTGCAGGCACCGTGCCACTTGCATCGCAGTCTTCGGTCTTCCTCTACTACGCTGTCCCTTAGGAGCGAATTCGAAGACTTTTTGGACCTTCACTCTTGTTGGCTGAGTTTTGCACTATTCTTTCAAGTTTGATGCTAAAGAGATCACATGAGAGTGTATCGAATTGTCTAAATCTTTTTTTGTCAATAAAAGTCTTTACTGACCTTGATGGAGCAGCGTACTTTAAAAACAGAAGGAATGCCTTTTGTCAGTCACAACATAATAAATGTGGATGACTGTTCTATAATCAGATGTTCGCCCCTTTTGTTACCTCTTTTTATATTTTGGCGGTAAAATCGTCTTAATCGTCTAAAACAATTTTAATGTCATGCCTTAACAAATACTCGCAGATTTTGTCTTATACCTCGTAAAATCATTATCTCATCATGCTTTGGTAGCATTGTCGGACTTAACCCATTGTACTTTTGAGATTGTCATATTATCTGCTTTAAAGCAGGTAAAGACCTCCGTTATATTTAAAGCTGAATGTGGTCTCTTCAAGGCCATGATCTGCACTCCACCGCTGATTTAATAAGTGAATTTTTGTATCCGTCCTACTGCAGATGTCATCCTTTTGGAGTTCACTTACTTGTGATAGTTGCTATTTTTACCTGATGATCGCTTGCGCTTACAAGTTTAACAAGTTTATCCGGTTAGACGAGATCGGTCGCTGGTGGCTACCACAATGAGGTAAACTAAGTAAAATTTACTGAGCACTACCAATTCCATCTAATCGTGAAACACACCATGTACACAAATGCTACTTCTAAAATAATCTTTTGAAATGGCTACACTCAACATAATAAAACCGAACTGCAAATATGTAGGTGTGACGCAGCAGTTTCCTTTATTCCTTTTTTTACTTAATGCGTTTAACAATAAGATAGAAATCGAGTTGTGTAAACAAACTGCTGGATTTATTTTAGCAAGTAATTTTGACCATCTACGGTTCCAAGTAATAATTTTTAAAGTACAATAAAACTAATTAGACCCATTTATTTCCAGGATGTGTTTTATCATCGTGAATCTTGCCATATCCTTCTAATTGAACATTTTTCTTTTTACTACCTACCTGCTGTGGCCTTAAATGCACATGGAACCACTTAACCAATCTTATTGCTCGTTGGTTGGTACAATCAACCGTTCCAACGTTAATCCATACATAGTTTGTATTCGTACATACATATGTTCATCCATATAAGCATGCCGGTGTTTCTATTGTTATGACCACACTTTTTTTTAAATAGGTTAAGCAAGCTAGAGGAAAACTGCGCCTTAAATATCTACTTAATATCTAAAGTACCTACACCATTTTCGTAAAAAGCAATTTATCAAATGTTAAAAAAATGATAAACGACTATTGTCAGATTGAAACTGATTTTGAACGACGTTTGTTTCTGAATACTTAAATATTAAAGAAAGATTTTTCCACATGACACCTCCTAATCATATAACTACATACTTGTATATGCCGCTACATAGTATGTATATTTTGTATTCCCATATACAAGTATATAATAAAAATGAAATTTAGAACTTTAACTCTTATCAAATAGTACAGATATTAGTAGCTGCAATCTCTAACTGAGTAATTAATATGAAATAATAATAGTATGTGCTTAAGCATTCTATGACACTTGATGAAAAAGTGCTTACACATAAATATGTACGTATACTGTCATTCGGACTGGGTGGGAAGTTATGCAATCAAACATTATCCGGTATTCGGAGTCAAATTTGTGCTAACTTGCACTTGCGGCTATCAAATGGCAATTATACATGCGAGTATATCCAATGGAATGAGAAGATGAGTTTCTTAAATCTGATGATCATATAGCGACAGCTTTTTAACTACTACGCCGATGAATACTCTTATGAAATATGTTCTTTTTTTTTTTGCATGTATGTCAACGATTATCACAATAAAATTATCTAACTCCGCTTAAGAGTTCATCATAAAAACTTGGTAGCACAGATATGTCAATGACGTTCAATGGCAGGTCATCTGTCAGTTGGTGAACAAATTTAATTTGTTTTGAAAAAATGTTTTAGGCTGTCGTAGGTCTGACATTTCTGAAAATTTATTGGAAAAATTCAACTTATATTACGAAGAAAATAGTATTTGGAAGCACTATTGTTTATCCGCTAAGTAGATCGCTTATATGAAATTGACCTAACGTACATCGCAATTTTATTGTTGTCATTTACACGCAAATTACTTATTTAGCGGTAGGGCGGATGTGCAAAAACACACAAGACTATTATCAATTTGACTTTATGGTTATTTCAAAATGCTGTTTAAATAATGTCTTTGGAAAACAAATATAATGCTGGTCGGTGCAGAGCTACAGTACATATTTTTTTAACTACATAACATACCTACATGGCAATACAATAGGTGCCTAGCTTTTTTTCTAAGAAACATATGTCTGCGTTTACTTCAAAGAATATCAGAAAACATAAGGGTATGAAGACGTAGAAAGCGAATTACACGTACTGGTGAACAAGTACTTCCATATATTTGTATATGCCGGCGAAAGAATGTCTCTTACAATCGTGCTCAATGTCAGGGCTGGTTGTAAGTGTTGACAGGCGCTGACAAGCTTCCTTTGTGTTTGTTTGCATTTAAATGTTTAGTTGATTTATTCCACGCTGTCAAGTGGTCCGGATATTTCAAAACCTTCAAATGAAAAATTATGCATCATGATTTAAATTCGATTTTGCTAGAATTCAGATAGTATTGTCTAAATGGCTAAAAATAATATGTTTGATTTTTTGATTTACTTGAGACCTACTGTGTTACTTGTTTTTATAACTACATAAATTGAGTTTAAAATAAATACTCACTTCTCACTCACATGATCGATAGGGCCTGCAAGTATATGAGCTCTTTCTCACCAATATCTCACTGAAGATTGCCTTCCAAGGCATGACCAATTTACGATTCATAAGCATTTCACCAATGCCTTTATATACATAGGCACGCAAGATAGTTATTAAGTGTGATCAAATCGCACGATGGCAAGTAGCTCTCTGCATCAATCTCATCTAGGTCCAACTAACATATCGAACAAAATATAACCATTATTCGATAACATTGGGCATTGTCTGTGGCACGAACTTCAGTCTCATTTAGAAAAAAAAGTAATGTCATGCAAAAATGAAATACAACACACAGTGCACTTTTGTGAGTGTAATTAAGTGTCTTCTGTATTTGCGCCACTCCAGGAAGCCCACCTTTCTTGTTCAAAAACTCATTAATCAAAAGTTAAAAACTATCTTTGAACACTATTTCAATAAATATAGGCGTTGATTCCGAGCTGTTCAGAATACCAATCCGCGTTGCAATCTATGGTCTTGTAGCCTTGACTCAAGCAAGCCCTGAATAACATAGGCTGAATGCCAAGACATTTTCTCGATATTCCTGCATAGTGGACGAGCTAAGACCAAAGTGCTGTGATCGACGCCAAATCGATCTAGATCTTCCTTCTCACTTTCACTAACAGCAGCTTCAGTTTCTTCTGCATGGTACGAAATCCATCCAAAATACAACTAAAGGCGAGCTCAATTGACAAAAAAGTCACGTAATATCCTCTACGTTTTGCGAATTGAAAACCGATTTTCAAAATAAGTTTGAATAATACGTAAGCATCTTCCCAGTGTTAGTCTATTCATAATACTAGAAAAACGATCACTCATAAGAAAAACCCTACCTGATCTTCCAAACTTCAGAGTGAACACATGAGCAACACTTCTGTCCCAACTACATTTTTAATAAATTCAATCGATGTGTATTGCATTTATATTTTTGTTTGTAGTTCCCTTTAATTTCACCAAGATCACATTCCATGTACAACTAGGTATCCGTTAATGGATATGTAAAAAATGCATCTTCAATTAAAGTCTGATTCAGAAGACTTAGTCATAGCCTAGTAGACTTTTCCTACATGTTTGCGTATCAAACTAATGGAGTTCTCAACAGATTAGGATGCTGACGCAAAGAAAAGGGTAAAGTGTAAATGTAAAAATTATCTCATATGTGTGCCTGTGTATATCAAAGGTAACAGTCACTTCCTGGCAACGATAGATATCTACCAACAAATACATTCTTTCTATTTTTCTTTTTTGTGTCCAAACATAAATGTTGTACAATATCTTAAGTGCACAGCTTGTGAAAAGAAATGTTAATTATAATGGAAGCTGTAGATATACTCCTACACATTCGAATGTGCATATATTTATAATGCATAAACTTGAAGATACATAAACATGTATATTTTTGAAGAAGTTTGAGTCAAAACCAAGCTTTAACTAATTACATTTAGTCCTTAAACCAAATAACTTCATATAACATTTATTTTAACCATACATTTCAAAATTTCATTTAAGAACAATTATAGATTTTGAAAATTTTTTTGATACATAAACTGGAAAGGAATAAATTTATAATGTACTTCGCTTGGGGGAAAAGGAGAACGAATTCTGCGCTGTAGAAATATATTGCCATGATGCAAGCAACAGTTGCTTACCAACTTACCTTAACTGTGTAAAACACTTGATACATAACTAACGTAAAATGAATTCATACTGACATGCTAGACACGTCGTAAGGTTTTTACCTTTTGCAATGTCCAATACGAGTATATTCAGATTGATTGATTGACAATTTGGAGTCACAAAACTGTCTTCAGCACATTTCTTTAATTATGGAGGAAATTATCACGTTCCAAGACCCAATGGGTTACGCCTGTAACTTTGTCGTCTTGAAATAAATGCCTAAGTGCAGTTACGATAATAGTTTAAAGACGCCACAATTTATTTCAGAACCTGGTGCACTGAAAGCTATGCGTACGTTTAAATACAAAAAAATAAATTATAAAAGCGTTTTTTAGAAATCCTCTACTAACAACATGGATTGCATTCTGAATATCTAAGAGCAATGCTTCATTTCATCTATTATACATATGTGTTGATCTACATGGAGTGCTTCTTTTGCGATCATCGAAATCTTGAGCACAGTGCTTGTTAATTTCTAAAAATCGGCCTATTACTGAAATAAGGCCGCTAAAAAATCCAATCCCTTGAACTCATGCTTATCAACTTTTGAAAGATGTCATATTCCAGATTGAACATCATTTATTCACGGAAAGGTATTGATTGGCATTGGTAAAAAACGTGAAGACCTCATTCAATTGATTTGGCGCTGTATTTTTCAAAAAAGGGTCGTCAATGCGCCCTTAAAAGATTGTATTGCCCGCAGAGCTAAAGGTAAATGACCATCTTGTGCCTCAAACTACGAGTATCACTGATTGGACTTTCTTCTAGATGGAAGAAAGTCCGGATCACGAAGAACTACACCTTAAGTTGCGAGGCAGATTTTTGGTAAAATGGCATTTAGTTAAGCAAAAAGTGTTCCAATAGCAGCCATTGCATATTATACAAACAAGTTGACTGTTTGATGTGGTTTTCACTCCGGAAGGTTATTAGACCACACTTTTCCGAAAAAATGCCATAGAAATTAGGCTACGTCAATCGTTAGACGACTTGAAGGCAAACATTTGGGCTACTACATAGATGTTGGAATTAGAATTATAGAGTTCAGGATAGGTGTAAATAAAGGGGATCGAATTTTTAACGCACTGCTGTATATCGTCATTTAAATTGTAGTTTTCATTCCTCTGCTTCTCGTATTTTGATTTGTAGAGCGATTCTCTGTCAATCTCAGCTAAATAAAAGCGCTTTGAAGCTTTATGATTTATAATGGTTTATATTTTTCGGGATCAATGCCCTGAAGTGTGAGATTTTATCCGTCTTCTTCAGTGCAAACTATAAGTTGAAACTGTAGAGGGTCGGAGACGCTATGCATCTTGTTAATCCTTTGAAAATAATTACTGAGCGTACGCAAGACAATAGGTGTGTTTTTTTGCATAGGTATCAGCGCCAATAAAAACCTACCGACGACGTTAGCTATTAACATTTATATAATTTTGCAGCACTGATTTTTTGATTTGTTCAAAAAGTGAGTCACAGTTTTGGCTCTACAATATTGATACAATATTGCTACCATGGAATTGAAAGCAATGTTGCTATCCGCGTTAACCCTTGCATTACGTTAGCCCATATAGGTTAAGTTCTTAGTGCAATTCACACGTAGATTGGAAATAACTGCTGATAGGTACCAATGCCGCAAAAAAAAAAAAAAGGAATATCTTTTTTATCACATCTCTAGTTGACTAGAAATTCGGCTACCTAGTAGGTCGTCGGAGCATTGTACTGACCCGGATGGTACAGAATCCAGTGCTGCTGTGAAGCGGCTTAGGTAGGGACTAGCATTATGTAGCATCATCTGACGTTCACTAATTGGATCGGTTTCCATGCTCGGAATATGTTGTATCCTAATTGAGTATATATATTGTATTGGGTATATATATTTTCAAAAATGTTAGTGTACGAGTATTTGTGGGTAAGAGATTGCGGATGAGATAGCAGACCTGTCCCTGAATTTTGAAGGTTGGCATGAAAGTTGCTTCAACTTTTTGATTTACTCCAAAAGATGTCATTTGAAAGGTGTTGTTGTACGCTCTGGCGTTGTCGCTGTCTTTAATATAATATCTGCGGTGGCTCTCGCACTGAATTCAAATAAATCATTCCACAAGCACAACATAGCCCTTTCCGCTAACCTTTCCATGTACGTGCTTTAGAGTAAATGCATACATATGTCATGCATCCCACATTTGCGTAATCAGCTTATTAAAATAGTACATTGCAACTGAAGCCACTTTCTTTTCTTTTAGGAACACGGTAGCTCTTCATTTATATCAACTGCTGTGAAATCTGACTTAAATCTAATGCGCGCATAGTTTCCTACCGATAAAGAGCTAACTGTCCTTCACACATTTTCTCAGCTTTCAACAGATCGAGACAATCTTCTTCTTTTAACGGATCTCGAATCGAACATCCAAAGATCATTGGAACAGGTTCGTACCTTTCACGTAGTAAACCACCCAATAAATTGACTCCTATACAGAATATCGAAGAATCAGAATCAAAATCGACTCTCTAAAGTGTACTATATAACTATAAAGTTTGATCAATATCCGTTCGGTAGTTCTTGTGTATTGCGCGTGCAGACATGAATATCGTTACTATTTTATTATATTGTACATTTGTTCAGATTTTGCTTATTCCCTTGCAACATGGATATGGTAATAGTAATGTTTCTCTTCACTCTCAGACTTTTATTTTCTCCAATGACTTTAGGTTACAAATTCTGCATACGAATTATTTTACACTACGTTTATGCATATGTGCACATGCCAATTCCGTACTAACACATCACTTTCTGTACCTCAACTCGTGGTAATAAAATTTGAATTCAAATTGCTATCCATTTAATCGCATGTGCACCGGGCTTAAACTGCTAACCAATCCGTGTTTATTCAAATTCCAGCCTTCAGGTCATAACTGATTCTTGATTAAAGCATTTCGTCACGAGGCCCACCCACAAATACCCTAGAATTCAGTTCCTCCCAGAAGACAAATTCACTAAGCTAAGCAAGTACTTTTATATAGGTACTCATCCATAGATATACCCCAGATATCGTATTTCTTCAATGCTGCAAACAAAGAACGTCTTTATCGGATATAACCAGATGATTTCAATGTACGAGTACATAGAGTCATATGAACGTGTTGTGTTTAAACCTTGGCGCTTAACAGCGGACAAACTGAGCTCCAAGAAATAAACATCGTATAACCATCTGGAAGATCCAACTACATTTATGTGCTTCTGGCTGAATATAACTGAACGACTATAGAGATATTTTCTGTATTATCAATTCGTATCTATGTGCGGTTGTTCCTTTTTTCTTTTGTGAATTGATGCAAACATTATGCAAACGACTTCTAACGAAAATCATAACATAATTGAATGCCTGTCTTTAAGACCAACGTTTCAATTATCCTGTTGCTACATATAAATGACTCAATTTCTTTTTAATTAATTACGAGTACGAAATAGTTCTTCAAAATGCAATTTAGGATGTCACTAATAGTTTTTCGGATAGATTGTTAGTTATTCATCTGCTGGGAGATAAGAGCTTTTTGCGGTAAAATGGTAGTTTTAGTCATGTTTTCTAAAAAAAGGAAGTCTTAGAAATAAATCTCCACTGTGTTTTTTTTCTGAGATATCCATTGATCAATACCATTAACATTCAATTGCTACTTCACTTTCTGTTCTTAATTACTAAATTAGATGGCGCTATAGTCTGGAAAGTTAATCCAGGTCTCAGCTAACAAATCTTTTCGCCACACAAAGTTGCCTAAAACCCTCTTTCATTTGTGTCCGCCTATCAAGTAGAAAACGTACTCTACTGCATTTAGCCTCTGCGTTTGGGTGGAAATCATTCCAAGCCAGTGCGAGACTGATATAGCATTTTAAGCCTGGTTTTATCATTACCAATTTTGCAGGAGCAGCGCGCATTTCCTATCGTCATCCCGCACAGTCCATGAGTATGGAATGGCTTCTTATAGTTCGTCATTACAGATGTTGTTCTATGCAGCCTTGAAATCGATACAGAGGCCGTGATTGTGAAAAATTGATCTATTATATACTTTCCGGTCTTAACCCCACGCTTGTAGGTGCTGATCAGACTGTTGATAATACTGTAGACAGGATGTTGGAAACTTATTGCCATGTTGTTTACGCAGTTCAGGGTTTCTTCTTTCTTTGGGATGCTGACGTTCTATTCGTCTGGCATATTTTTTGGAGAAAGAAAAGTTAAAAGGAATGCATCAATTCTTAAGTCGATTTACAATGAATCCAGCGTCACGTTATGAGGAAAAAACTGATCGGAAGAATTCCAAATAGCAAATTGCATGGCGTTAAGTAACTATATGCCTTGTAGCTTCCTATTAAAGCGAACTGGTAGGCTTAGATGATTTTACATTCAATCTGATATATCATATAACCACTTCCACCAATTAGTGAGAGCAAATAAAAACTTCAGAGCTAGTTGCGTTGCCTTCCTTATACGAGCACAATGTATAGGAAGACAAGTTTGCTATCATGTTGTTCAACATATGGAAAGAGGTTCATAAAGCTGTACTATAAAATTCCCGCCTCTATCCTAAATAAGTGGTTCTTATTGATTAACACTAACATTCATAAAAGGCAGATCTGGCTATACACACAAACGAGACGATGGCATGAACCTAAACCATTGCATTGGAGCCCGGCTATCGAGACCAAAATAAAAGTAAAAGAACCTAAAACATATGTACATGACCAGAAACATATAACAATGTTACTTAGACCTTTTGAGTGCTCTTGTACCAGCAAAAAAATCAACGGTATATGTAAAATGTCTAGATACAAATGTTGTTGCAAGGATTTCTGCTGATTAAAAGAACATCGTTACACCATTGAATCAAGACGAAATGCCTATATTTTCATATACTATAAGTGAGAGATCTGCTTTGCTTTTCAATTCAAATTTTACTGTTTGATCAATCAAAGTTTTACCAGATATTGGTCGGGAAAAGATTTAATCAACATTTTATATATTATATTGTATAAATAAAAAAACATACCGCTGCAAATGTACGTAAAAAAAAATATTTCTGTTCGAGGATTTACTTATATTTTCTTTAAATTGTTACCTCAATGCAGGTAGGTACATACGAGTATACTCGTATCATACAATATATACCACGTTTGGTATAATTCCTCTTCTGGAATGTAAGCTAATACCGTATCAATGGCCAGCACACGTCAATTATGACTACTCAACTCATTAGGTGCTCTCAGCTGAAAATGTACAACAGAAATTCTAAGCAAAAAAAAAAGGACATTTTTGTTCGCTTAAAGTGAAAAGGGTCGACTAAATGTTTTTGTATTGCTTAAGTGTAAAAGGCGTGTTCCTGGATAAACAACAACAGATACTGGTTTTGTGGTTCTTTTAGGTTGATTTCCTATGCCTTTGTAACAAACTATTCATTACTTTACCTATTATTATAACCGTTTGAATAAAGAGCCGACCTTAACTCTGGCAAACATAACTCCTGTAGGGAAATGGATTTTGTGGATTAATTTTTAAATCACTGACAAAGAGAAGTACTTGTATCTCTCAAAGCCGTGCCACATTTCGTTGAGTATCATTTGAAATGGATTGCGAATACGTGGCTATATCTATGTTGAGGGCATTTTTAAAAAGCAAGTACCTACCATCATTATCCTTTTGAAGTCTTTTAGCACGTTCAGACATTTGCCTGGTTTTGAAATTGGAATACTTGAGTGTAAGACAGAAAATTCTGTTAATCTATTTATGTATCTTTGGAATTAACATCAACATTTTGAAATATGAAATTGCATCCCAATATACTCGTACGAATGTGTAGTTGAAAAATGAATGATTATTTGTTTTTATACTCGTATTTCCTTCCTTGTTAATAATGTCAAGTTTGTATTTCGTTTTCCTTCTTCTTTTTTTTTTTTTGTTACTGCACAAAAATGACTCAATATTGTAAATTTTTTTATTTTTACATCATAACCGGAATAATCTTACCTACAAAGTTATTTCTATGTGGATATGAATATGTAACATTTGATTTATGTATTTCGTCTTTTATTTAATCCGATAAAAAATGTTTCTATTTCAAAAATGCGTTCATTCTATTTCCTCACAATTTATATATGTATATGAAATACGCAAGATATGAAGGTCGCGCGAGCTCATATTTTAGTTTCTTAATTTAATAAGTAAAATAAAGATGAATGTATCATCTCTTGGTTTAAACAGAAATACCTCACGACGAAAGGATATTTTCAGAAAAAAGAAAGATATTTCCAAACAATGGTATTTAGCGGTATGTAAACTTTAGATTGACAACTTTGTTTATTGGCTCTTTACTATTCTGATTCGAACTGCATGTGTATAAGTAAACCGAGATCTTTCATATTGACACTGTACCGGTTTAAAAGCAATGCAATCCATTACATCATTTTAAATAGATTTTTTGTTTTAATAAATTAAATAAGAATTTTTATTTTGTTCACATGCATGCAAAAAAAAAGTGAGATCTGTTTTTGGTGCAGTATACATCATTTTAAAATCAGTCTGGCTGAAATGTGGATATTGATAATGGAAAAGATTTTATTAATAAATCGAGTTATGAGTTTAAATCTTAATGAAATAATTTGTATGCTGCGTGAGCAGCTGCTATCTTTTACAAAGAGTACTAAATCCTGTGTACATCGAGTGTACTCGTACATTTCTGAGCATTGATACAACAACTTTTGTTATACTTTGCATTTACGAGTATATAGGGGGTTTCGATAATATATAGAAGATTTAAAGGCGAGATCCCTTGGCATGCCTATTTTGGCAAAACTAAACTTTGAGCGGGGATTAATCAAGCGATGTATACTTGAACTCGTCATTATGAGTGAGTATCTACCTTTTACGAGGTGTGATCAAAAAGTAAGTTGACTTTTTAAATTTCGCGCGCTCAGTACACTCTAACTCAAAATTTTTTTGTTGTTGTGTTGGTTCACTTGTCACGATCATATGTTTATAGTATTAATCATATAGCAGTTGTTGTTTTTATGTGAGAGGCATAAAAGTTGGACGTGTTTTGTTTACTAGGCGATTTTTTGTGGTTAAAAGTAATAGAGCAGAGAGTTTGTATTAATTTTTGCGTAAAAAATGGTATTAAGTGCTCAGAAACTCTTGAAATGTTGACAGTAGCGTACGGACAGTCAACTTTAAGCAAAAAAAATGTTTATAAGTGGTATAAATTATTCCAAGAGGGCCGAGAAAATGTTAATGATGAACCTCGCTCCGGACGACCTAGCACGTCAAACACAGACGAAAATGTTTAAAAAAGTTAAAGAAATTGTGTTGAAAAATCGTCGAATCACGATTAGGGAAATAGCGGATGATCTTGGCCTATCGTTTGGCTCAAGCCAATCAATTTTAACGTATGTTTTGGGTATGAAACGTGTGTCATCGAAATTCGTTCCAAAAGTGCGTTTCAGAAGTGCTTTGACGACTGCAAAAAGCCCTGGCACAAGTGCATTGTATCAGAGGGGGATTATTTTGAAGGGGATAAAATAAATTTGGATGATTAAATAAATATATTTTTTTTTTAAATGAAAAGTCACCTTATTTTTTGATAACACTTCGTATGTTTCCATGTAAGGCTTGCTCTTAAACCAATTCTCGAAAGTTATGGAAAATCAAACTTTGTTGTTTTTTTAACTTAAAATATTAATTTTGTATTTTTTTTTCGAAAAAATAAGGCACGCGCTTCACTGAATGAAAAATGTCAAAAAGAGTCATGTCATGTGTCAATATTTCCCAAGATACGACCCATTTATTGAAAGAAGTCAAACATTCAAATAAAAATTGATTGGTACAAATATTGATTGCAAATTTTCGCTCTTATTTTTTGATGAAATTTCGTATTTGTATGCACGTCAGAGCTTGTCTTTAAAAGGCCCTAATAATGTTCATTCTTCTTAATTCAACTCTGACTTTCGCAGCTGCCTCGTGAATCCTATGGTTCAAGCCGTGCAATGTTGTTGTTTCTGATGAAAAATCAATGTTCTGCATCCGTCTCAATATATAAAAGCCTTTTGAGGGTCAAGTCTGGAGACCTTGAAGGTAAAAAATTGGGTCCATTCTACAATATCCACGAATTTTCTTATGTTCACTCTTTAACTGCATGGGCACACTTTGGCCACACTACTGGTACAGAACGGCTCCATTTTATTGCAGCAGTATACTACTTATTAGTCCTGGTAGTTTGTTCCGCGAAATTTCAAGCAGAAATACGAATCAACTTGAAAGAAAGCCGCCCGATCAACTTGTGGAGCAATATCCCTGCCCACACATTGACGCTGGACTTATGCTGATATGCATCATGTTTTTTAAGAGAGGATTGCCTTCTGACCAGGTATGTAAATCGTTAGCTGTGAACGGCGATTTCCAAGTTATGCCTGCCTCTCTCAACCTGGAAAGTGTTCTAATAAATGTCTTGTCATTTGGACCAGTCTCGCTCGTTCACTATTGCCGTTGCTAAAACCATATATGTATGTACATAAACCATGTATGGATATTCTTGTGTTGAGATATCCATCATGGAGTCTTATGAATTAAGCTTCAATTTTCGCTTAAAACTACAATCTGGTTGCGCTAATAATTTTGCAATCCTTTTACATCATTTCATAAGAAATCTGTTTTTTTTCTTTTTTTTTTTTCAAAAACAAAAATGGAATGTACCACCTCCCGCCAGAGGCTATTCCCCTTTCCCTGATAGAGATCACAAAATGAAAAAAGTTAATTGGATTTATCTTCCTAATAATAAACTTGTTTTACAGATAAAGATCTTCTTATCCTTTTATTAACCCTTTCCTCGTTATACGAACTTATGCGTAACGAGTTTACCATTTTTACTGCATCGCTGCTGCTCCGCTTATGGGGTTGCCTAATGTCGCAGACCGCAGAACGCGTCTACATAATGCTCGGTCCTGGATCGCTTCCGTGGTTAACCCCAGACGTTGTTGCGCATTTGCCATCTGAGAAATCCAGGAATTCTTTTTCCGACCTCGTTTCCTTACAGTTGGAGTGACCGTAGTAGATAGTGCCTTTTTAACCGGATTTTCCGCAGATCTTCTTTGAACGTGGCAATACCAACTTATTCTATTCGCCTCAAGCTGTTCGGTTACCGAATTCTTTATATGTAGACTTCCTCTTATACGCGTAGATCTAATGCAATCGCGTTTAGTGACTCCACTAGACATCCTTAACATTTTCATTTCCGCTGCCGTCATTTTGTTTTTAAACGCTTCGTACATTGTCCAGCACTGTGAACCGTATATAAGAGCTGGTCTAACAACCGTGGTGTAGAGTTTCCCCTTTAATTTAAGTGGAAATTTTCGGTCGCAAAAGATTCCCGAATTTTCCCGCCATTTCATCCATCCCACACTCACTCTGTGGTTTACGTCGTCGTCACATTTCGCTTCCATGTTAACGATTGATCTTAAGTACTTAAAGATAGTGCTTTTCGGAAGAGCTATTCCGTCTAACATTATATCCGGAACAGGTCGCAACGGATGCGCAAATGGGCACGTCAAATGCTCCGTCTTTGAACGAAACAGAAAAAGATAAAACTTCAAATTAGCTGTTAGCTGGTAAATTTAAAAGAGCTGTTATAAACGAATATTGTTTTATAGTTTGAACAAGTTGGCTGCCTTTTCTCTTTCCCGACTGGGTAAGTTCTATTGCATGGTATGCTTCGCAATGAAAATGTCTTCGGCGCAAAGACCATTTATTTCTTCTTTTTGTGGGACTATGAAACTTAAACTATGCATTGAACGCTAACATTTAATACGTTATTGATAAAAAAATTGCTAAATGTTCGAAATAGTGGCCGAAACTTCAACTGATAGGTGAGGAAGCTAAATGTTTTCACTCGCAATTTTAAATTTATTTTGCGAACGATTTTTTATAGTGTACACACAGTTTTTGATTTAAAGTTATTTCCTATTCTTATTGAATCTAAAAACGATATTTATTCAAATCGATTTTTGGTTGATAGATAACATAATTCTTTGAAAAGACCACCGTTTCGTAATTTTGCTTGCGCACATTATATTCTCAACTACCGTTGTAGGAACGTTTGCAGAAAAGACAAAAAGAACAGGGCTGGAAAAGAGGGTTACGATAGATACAATTCAGGTCACTTTCGATTCAGGTGTTTGGAGCGCGAACTAATATGTTATAAAGTGCGATCTTAAAACCCTCGGTCAAAACTGTTCCAGAAGTGTGGCGGCGAATAGGCATTGAGGCAGGTGCAGTGGCGTAGATAAAATAAAACCTTTTAAAAAAAATTTCATTTGACTTAAACTGCCTGAAAATAATGTAAGACATTGAAAATGCCAGAGTCGCTAAAAGTGAAAAAAGTCTTGTTCAATTGGATTTGTTAGTAATGCGAGAGACACGCACTGATATCGTCGTTGATATTATAACAATCGGCAATGCAACCCCCTGTTCATTTGACTTGTGTTTTAGCATCATTGAACATATAGCAAATAATTCTTGTACACATACATACATACGCCAAAGGGGTTATTATCATTACATTGCAAACTGTCGACAGCACACTCGACATGAGGTAAGTATTTAAGTTATCATTTAAATGTACAATAACTCTTGAACTAGATCTAATTTCAAATTTATACGTTTTTTTCCAAGCGTTAGGAATAGGTTCTTTATTTATATTAAATAGTAACAAAACATAGAATACGAAAAACAATATTCAATAAAATTTGTTTAACCCCACTGAACGTGTACAAGTTCTCCTAAAAGCAGGCAATAATATATTTCCCCCAATTGTCATTTTACACAGCTGTTTTGCCTATATTTTCCAAACTCATCCATCGTACGGTCGAACTTGGATTTATCAAAATTCTTCAAAAAAAATCTGTAATTTGTTTGGTTTTAAGTCTCGAAAACATTGTTTATTAAAGTAAAATACATTTCAGAAATTAAAACTTACTGAGGATAATCTCCAGATAACGAAACTAGACCGTAGGTGTGCTTAGTTTTCAACATGTCTGTTCTGCGCCAATGTGGTGCTGCAATAGGCAGACACTTGATAGGAGTAAATCGTGTTGCCGCACCAACAGTTTTCACTTCGCAATCTAGGATTCTGCAGTGGACAATAGGCAGCCAGAATTATGAGCATCCAAATGCCAGAGGTCATAAGAAGTTCGGACATGAAAAAGAAGTAACGCCTTCGCTTACCAAGTATTTTCACCTGATTATCGGAACATTGTTTGTTATATCAATTACCGATTTCAAAAAGTATGGTTTTCTTTTCTGCCACAATGTTATCCACATCAAGGAACTCTTATTTTCAGAGTCAAAAGTATGCTAACTCCGAAAGTTGATGCAGATGCTGGTCAAAAGCGTCCACAAAACAATTCTGGAAAACTGGAGCAGGGTGACAGTGAGTATGATAGCGAAAGCGAGGATTCTGACGATGACACCCAACTGGATGAAAATAGTAAGAAAAAACCAAAAAAGGAGAAAACTGGCTTTCGGGATCGTAAGGTAAAGCTTCATAAATGTATGAATTTGATTTTGCTTTCAACTTTTCATTTTATTCCATTATATTCTTTCATTTAAGTGTTTGCTCTTTTATTGACTATTTTTGTTAACTTTTACTTTTGTTTATTTTTGTTATGTGTTTGCTATATGTATGGTAAATCGATTAGATCATGGAATATGAAAACCGAATCCGTCAATTTTCAACTCCCGACAAAATATTTCGCTATTTTGCAACCGTAAGACTGCCAACTCAGAATGGAGGAACTGAAATTTATATGACTCCCGACGATTTCTTGCGTGCAATATACCCGGGCCTTAAACAACCAGACGGTAATAAAAATGTAACTTCATCTGGACGTTATGCTTGTTTATCAACTTAGTTATGCAAATATTGACACTAATACTAACACTGCGATTATAATGAAAAATTTTATTAATCTAGTTTGAGTACGAAAAAAAAAAAGTAAACTAATTGAAATTCGGGCCATAGTGTTGATTAAAGTTGTTGCAATAATCCAATCCACAAAGCAAAGACAAACTTGTCTTATATTGGCAAACAGAATAAAGCTAATACATACCACAGTTTTATTATTTTATCGAATCTTTTTGGATGTAGCATTTTTTAGAACTAAAATATCACGCAGTGAACTTTCTTCAACCTATTTAAAAAACGAATTTCTATTGACTAAATTGCCTCTCTGGCTTAGATTTTGATCTTAATTTAATCTTCGACGTGGCTTTCGTTATCCGCGCGTTCCAACTACTTATGTTCTCGGAACAGGTGGAAGAGAATCGGTCTTGCAAGGAATCATTTGGGTTTTCCTTACGTTTTCAGGAGTTTAATGGAAAATGCCGAATTAATTTTTTGCTTTCTTGGAAATTAATTATATTGCAAGAATGTAGTTTCGATTTTTGCTATCTTGTGGTAATTTTATGATTCTAGTTTCATAGAACTTCTTTCATTGTTGAAAGATATACCATTGGATGGGGGGTTTGAAAACCTTGAAACATTAAAACAGCCAGAGCTGTATGGTGGATGCGTCATGTCTCAACCAAATTTCAGTAATCATTTACGAGTTAACAAAGATTTGTGTGGCTTGGCGTTGTCATAGTGGAACACGATTCTCTTATGATTTGACACTTTTGGTCGTTTTTCTTTTTATAACTTCTATCGGTTGTCGACAGTTAACATATGAATTGAGTTTGGTATTCTGGAAGCAGATTTAAATACACGAAACCTTTATAATCCCACTAAATTGGTCAAATAATCATTTGACAACTAATCAGCTTCATGGCGTTTAGGATGGGTGTCGCAAATATTGATTCGTTAGATTAAGTGGATCTTTGCAATTCATGTGGAAACCAAATATTGAGCTATTTTACAATTCCTAAATGTTTTAAGTGATTTACAATTGTGTGTGATGAATTTACCCTCTTCAATTTCTTGGACATTCAAATAACGATCTGATTTAATTATGTCTTTGATTTGATGATCATCTATTTCTGTTGGCCATCTTTAAGAAAAAATCTCCAAAATGGAATTTCATTAACCAATTCCTACATGTGCATTTTGTTAAGCAGCCAATCCTATAAACCTCACAAATTTCTTTAAGAACTTCTGCAATATTCTTTTCGAATATAATAATAAAAAATTCCCCTCCGTGTTGTAGCAATTTACTTGTTAAAACCGAAATTACTTGCTTGCCAACCCAGCATAACGCATTTTCCCAATAGTTGAAATTTACACATTTTCAAAGTGTTTTCCCCAACGAGCATAAGCTCTCCTACTGGTTTTTAATAAATAATAATTCATGGTTGAGTAATTTACAGCCTTTTTTGTGTCGTTTGCTTTTTAAATTTGCAAACAGAGATAGAAATATTCCCTGCTTACATAAACAATGATTTGAAAATTGTGCCTTTTATCTTGGCTTTTTTCAATGAACTTATGATGAAAGATATTAGCAGATGTTACATTTTGTCCGGTTATGAATAACTAAGGGTGTTAACCATTCTATGGAAAATGTCAAACAAATGTGTTAAAAATCAGCAACAGATAAAATTAGACTGCTCCTTCAGATAAGAATTCATTTAAGACAAAATATATGTAACAAATCTTACAAATATGTGCCGATTTTATTTGTTGATTTAGAGAATTTTCTCATTACAAAATGGCTTTTTTGATTGAATTGAACAGAAAAATAAAGAATCCAGTCACGGTTACATATGTTTGTGTTTTTAACTAAAATTTCGCCCTGATTTACTTACTTTTGTTTGTTCTTAGCACAGCAGAATAGCCATTTCTAACCAACAACAATGAACTCCGAATGCTACCGATTACCCATACAAAGTAAATCACTGTAAATACGCTTAAATTCCAAAAAAAAACTAACGCGTCATAAATAAATACGCACATATAGTATATAACAAATTGTGGAAATGGCCGTAAATTAAATACCTAGACAAAAAACATAAGAGGTTATTTGAACCAAAATGCTTAAATAAATACATCTAAAACTAGGCTCTACGAGGTGAAATGGATAATACTTCGACTTTATCTACTTTATTTGCTCTCAAACAAATCTTTGCAATCAGTTTATCCTAATTAGCCGATATATCCTCGTTTTAGATCTTAGCACGTTGTTTTTTATGCGGGGTGACGTGCGAAGTAAAAGTCAATTTTCCCACTTCAGACAGTACACATATTTTATGTTTTTTTCTGTAGAATTTGGGGATTTTTTTCAAAGTTTTCACTGCGAAAGTCGGTGTTGCAATTTCCGAGATCGCTAACCATTCACTTCATACATATTTTTATTAATCCCAACTCTATAATACCTTAAAAATAAGGTTAATCAACTTAACAATAGTAACTTACTGACCACATGCAGGCACTCTTAACTTTGCCTTTCACTTAATCTAAGTAATTTGAATTAATTTATTTTGAATTAATTATTATTGAATTTTACAACTAAGAAAATATTAAAAATAAGAGTTAGTGACTGATGTGTGATGGCTGCAGTAGATATAAATTGTACGAAGTTCATGTGGAGTCGAGACTTCTTTGATTAGTTGCATTCTTTTAAGTTAATTTCATTATTATTTTAAAGATTTGTGTATACAAATACATTTAATTAAGTATAGAACAGAACAGAAAATGTTTTTACTTTTTAAATTAGGATTTTTACAGCAATAGGTTCAGTCATAAACACGAAGAATTAGCATTATCTGCTTGTATTCGCCTGTAAGCTTATCAGTGTGAGTAGCCACATTTCCACGAGTATAAACGACAACAGCAATAGTAGTAGTAGTAGTAGTAATTAAAATGATGTGTTATTTGTAAGCTGCATGTGTTCTTAAATAACTTTTATTTTTGATTTCAAAAGCAAATTATTGTCTTAAACATAACGTATGGTATATATATTAAAATGAAAACGATTTAAAGAAACAGTAGATCGCTGAAGTCGTAACAGTTCCATGATTTATTTAAATATAAAATTCATTCAATATTATAGGATGGCATCCAATTTCGATAATATTAGTGTAAAAAAGGAGGGCTGCGTCAGTCCGGTAGAGATTCCAAGACCTTGAGGATATATGTAAATTTACGCGTATCTTTAGAGAAACATCATTGCTTGAGAATTTGGTAAAATCGAAAATATGAGTTTTCTATTGTATTGGTGTCACTTTTTGAATCTCAACTGTATCATTTAAATTGCCATAAAGTTTATCAGGTATTGACAAATCCTTTAGACAATTTCAATGGAAAACCCTTAAATCCTTACGACATACTATATGTATGTGGAAAAGTATCTGAAAACATCTAACTAAAGACTTACTATACAGATGTACAAATTACGGCATTATACAATATCCAGCCTTTTAGCAGAGTGCCCAGAATTTCCATCTTATGGATTCGTAGTTATCAAAGCTGCTAAATATAAAAACAGTGCTTGTGGTACTTCACCTCATTGCGCTACGTAACTAGTTAAAAATAAAAAAAATTGTAATGTCAAGTCCAGCACCATGTTAATATCCTCATTGTTTTATTAGGAAATAAGTCATAACTGCTAAAGCAATAGTTGTTGAGACCATTTTGTTTTCAACTGTGTTGCATTTGTTGCATAATCCTACCATCGATATGGAGAGTAAAGGTGCCTTTATTAAGAATTCAAGAAAAATGTCAGGTACTACTGACAGAGCTACTCCAAAAACTTTAGCATTGAAGTAATCAATTGTATAATATGCACGTACCAAATGCTAATGAGAGCACGGGCTTCAATTTCAGCATTACGTTTAGTCCGGTTTCAGTTTTGAAGAAGTATGAAGCGATGATGGGTTGGTGGATCCATAAACCACTTCAAACCGTTCTTTTGTCCGAATGTAGTTGCGGCTCTTAAAGTTCGGCTCGTTACGGCTGTTTTGTTCATTGACGTTGCTATTAAACCAGAAATGGGACTCATCGCTAAACAAAATTATGGTTAAAAAAAATGGGTCTGAGTCTTTTAATAGCCCGTAATTTTATGTCACAGCGCACACGCATAAACAAGCTAACAAGCATGGGCCGCAGCCTTAATGTTCCTGAGAGAATCAAACTGGCACTAGTGTCAAGTGCTATAATATTTCTAAAGCCAGCGTGCTGAACTAAATTGAAAGAAATATGTATCGTTATCGTTGTTTACCACTTTATAAATATCAGTTAATTTTCTGTCTTTTCTTTTATCATTTTTAGTTAATAGCTTTTGTAAATTCTACATTTCAATTGTCTGATTACTACGTTTTAGTCATCTATTTTTAAATTCTTAATTTTAAACTGTTTTATAAGTTTCTTGTTTGGCAAACTTTCTGTGCATCTTAACTTGTCACATTTTAAATGTATTATCTCGCAGATAATTGAATATGAGAATCGTATACGACACTTTTCAACGCCAGATAAAGTTTTTCGTTACTTTGCAACTATTCAAGTTCCTACCATAGATGATCGCTATGAGGTGTTTATGACTCCGAGTGACTTTTTAACTAGCATGACTCCGGGCATAAAACAACCAGAGGGTAGGAAATATTTTTATGACCACATGATACAATAAGACAATTTTTTAATAAAAAAAAAATTGTTTTCTCTTTTTATCATTCATCCCTTTTCTAATTTGTACCTTTGTATTATATAATTTTCTTTTTTCATAGGTCTTGGCTTAGATCAGTATCGGCGTTATGATCCAAAGGTAAGCATACTGAAAAGTTTACAGCAAATAACATACCCTTTTATTTTATTGTAGTTTTAACATTGTATATACACCACGCAGTTGGTTCCTCGCCGAACTAACTTTCTCTTTCTAAGAAGTCGTTTTCATGTTTGTCTTTCTTTGTCATTTTTTATCGAGTTTTGTTTGTGCAACTTCAAATCAAAAATACCCTTTCTAACACCTGTCCTCTTTTTTATCTCTAAATATGTCTTTGCAGGTTTCGGGCGAGGTACAAATTTATTTGCAATCGTTCCTAACTTTATTGCTTTCATTTCGATTCTTATAATATTTCCTTCTTTCGCTTTCAATTTTTATCTAAACTAAAATAAGAAGATAAAAAATAATTAATAATTGCATGTTATTTAAAGACGAGGTTATGATCAATTGCATGAGATTGATTGTATTTTCTCTAATTCTTAACATCTTTTATATATTTAACGTTTAATGTTTCGTTTTAGAGTTGATAGTTTATATTTAAACATTTAATATATGCAATTTTATTAGTGTTATTAAATATACATACGTATGGATATGTATAAAAAATATGAGAATTGGGTGGAAAATGTGGGGCTGTTTTATTTTCTGCCAGTTATTGTTGCACTCTTAGGTTAATGTACTATTTTTCTCTGTTTATCTAATTGCATTCTTAAAATATAACACATATGAGCTTTGTATTGAAAAGACATTAACATCTTATATTCACAGTCGGTTATGGAACGCTTAGATCTGAATCTTGAAAAGGATAGCATATTTTACAAATTGGGGTCTTATGGATTAATATCATTCTCTGACTATATTTTCCTGTTAACTGTTTTGTCAAGTAAGTACTAATGCTTAAAATAGTCCATAAATAACTTAGTATGTAATTATAAAAATATATACTTGTATATTCCTGTTTACGACAATACGTTGCCAAGTTGGTATTGATACTAAATTAAAATTTTGTTAAAGCAGTTGTACAGTACTTAAGTGTAAAGCCAGAGCTATTTTAAAGGAATTTTTACCTACGCGATGCAGATATGCCGTCTTAAATATCTGAGATGGTGCTTTTTAAAATACATTTTTTTTTTTGTGAAATGCTTTTAAATATGAAATTGGCGATTTTCTTGTGATTTAAGTCATTAAAAATAAACTTATTAAAAATATCCATTTATGTACATTTATCATCTTTTCTAATGTTGTACTAAAGCAAATATAAAAGTTTTTCTTTTGGGTCAAAGAGTTTTCAAACTTTAGAAAACGATATGGTGAGTGGGATAGGTGAGGCAAAACTTCATACACCTAGCCTAAGTATTAACAATGGTGCGTGTAGTGTTGCATTATCATAAAGCAGGATGAGACTCTGGCTTCTTACTTTATTATTAAAGTTCATTTATATCCATCTAAGCTGACGCTGATTAATGAAACCTCCAACTTTTATGTCACTAATTTGTATTACATAACATTTGTCCGCACTCTTCTTAAATAAGCTAGGTAATTTGAGTGATCTTTTTAAGAGTACACCCAACCCATTCTCCAACAAGAACTTATTACCTTACATTGATCGACTAGCACTAATACAATTACAGCCTCTTTCTGGAGAACGAAAATTTGTCAATATTCTATTTGTTTAGCAGATTTTAGCTGTTAACATTGGTAGCCCTTCTTTGCTTCGAATTATTTCCCTGTAGTCTGTGCCCTTTTTTATACACAATCCTCACCGAACAAATTCCTTGAACTAACAATGTCCAACCTTCGGAGATCAACTTAAATTGCGGTTCAGACATATTCATCATCTGCATATCGGAGAAACCTAAAGAAATTCAACCGGCCAAAACTCTACAGGAAAAAAAAACAAAAAACGACAGGGAAAGTGATAGAGTAAACATTTTTGCAAAGCTAGGGATCAACACGCCAATAAAATATTTAAACAATTTTGTTACGGAAAGCAAAAGAGATATTAGCAGCAACTGATAGCAAAACTAAAAGAAGTCAAACACCGTCGGTCTTTTTGAAAAATTCCTCAAGAAAAAACAAACGTTGTAGAAAGTACATAAGACGAAGAATCACCAAATTTTGTATGCAATACCTTACCTTACCTTACCTTACACACTGGAAATTATAATTTTTTCTCGTGCAGTCTGCAAAGCCATACAGTGATGTAAACATAAAAAAGGCTTCAGGAGAGAACAACGCGATCTGAGCAGAGTACGAGTATCTCGGGGTTATCATAAAACCACGATTATCCTTTAAAAATCAGCTACAAAGAAAGCTAAAGGATGCAAAAAAGGAAATTGACTATAACTTCTGGGGAAAAATGCTTGGCAAAAAGGTGTTGCATGAAATATGAATTATAAAATTTACGATGCAGTAATAAGAAAAATTATGTGCTATGTAGTTCAAGTGCGGGAAATTTAAAAATAACAGTAGAAAATCTGTAAATGTAATCTTAAGGCTGCCAAAAAATACCCCAAAATCTATGAGACACTTAGAAACTGGTCTAGCGCTAAGACTGATTTTCTTATATGTATATCCTACAAATAAAAGCTTTTCCAAACCACTGCCTTGCTCACATTGTTGCAAATCATCATCAAATGTGACAACCTCCAACTTTTCAGAGAAGCCCAACAGAGCCTCACAAGAACCTAGTACGATCTCGGAGAAAAAATTACTTTAACAACAAAAGCTCTGTAGATAAAATCTATTTGTTACTAGCAGATTAGATTTCTCGACATCCTTGATAGCGAAGTCTTTTTTTTTTATGCAGAACTTTTTTCTCCTCCTTTCGATTGGCTCTTTATTCACCCAACACTGTTCCCGTTTTTCTATGATATATTTTAAAAATTGTATCTATGTATTAGATACGCTTACACAAGTATTGTAGTTTGTATGGGACACTAATATGAAATTGTGTAAATTTTCAGAGTGAACTGCTCTCAAGAAAGTTTACTGTTGTACACATCGCAAATGATATTTGATGTCAGAATATTATGTAGATAGATCTTAGATAAGTCTACGTGACCATGTCTTGCGATTGGAGTTATGCGATTGCGCCGTTGACAAACTTCAAGTCGACACTGATTAATATCGAAAACTCGCGATTAAGAAATTAGTTTATAAACAGCAAAATTGTCGTTTCTAGATGGAAAATCGAAAAGAATCATGCCACTCAAATACAATCACAACAATAGCGTAATGTTGCGTATGAACTCGCTGATGTCATTATCATCAGTCGTTATTAATTCAAAAATTAGCCCGTACAGCTACAAAATTTACAACTGAATTGGTCACCGATGTCATGCAATTTAATGCTATTTGATGACTTCTTGTAGAGCTTTCCGAAATCGGTGAGATAGATAAAAGAGTGACCAAATGCCTGAGGTCGTATTCAAAACATAATGTCGTAAAACAGTCCTTATAATAAATGAGGTAAAATGTAAAATAGGAACTTCTAGATATCTAAAAAATATACCCTTTTTCATTGTATTAATAGGATACTTACCTTGCGGCTGACTAAATTATTTCTATCATTTTATTTCAATTTTGTTTCTAGTTATCTTCTGTTTTATAAAATTGAAACAAACGAGGTGAAGTATATAGTTTAAACGTTGAATAAAAGTTTTATTATTTAAAAGAAAAAAAACGAATTTAAATGTTAATATCTTACAATCGCATGTCTAAGTTTAATATAATAAATACATTTATACATGTTTTCTTTTTTATTATTATTATTTATATAATAGGAAATTTATGTAAAAAATTATATTTATATTATATCTCTTTCAACATCTGTCTGGACCTCCTAACACAAATGAGCACAGATTGTCTAAAAGGACAATTTTACCTTTACACCTACAGTAAATTTTTAATCAAAAATAGTATTCTTGTTTTTATGTTTAAAAAATCGGTTGTTTTTTTTTTTTTTTTTTTTAAATAAAACAGTTATAAAAAATCAAAAGGACATAATCACAATTTCTGATAATTGATTTTACACGGCAACATTTGTTTTATTTTCGTTTTTTTTTTTATTTATATTAGATTTAATTTTTTTTTTTGTAAATCCAAAATTTCGTTTAAGCGTTATTTTTAAAAAAAAAAAAAAACAAATTGGGTACAAATTTGTACATACATATTAGCTGAGACCTGGGTCACAAACTTTTTCGGGAAGGCATTTTGTTGCATATTCCAGCACAGAAAATTTGTGCCAACAAAATAATTTAGCTAATTTAGATTTTTCATTGAGGCGGGTTAATTTACATAATGTTATATGTATGCATGTTATACAAATACATTTACTAAACTAAAACTTTCGGTGAGAAGACATAATACTCAATATAAATACTAGTACAGTAAAAAAAAAAAACAAAAAATTAAACATTTATATACATATGTTATATACGTTTGTACAACTTAATAATTTTTTTTTGTTTTTTTACAATAAATTCTGAAAATAAATTCTTTGGCAACATTTGTTTTTATAGTCTAACTTATACAATGGACATTAGAATGTACAATACAGATTAAAGATAGAAGTGAAACCAATACATTTCTAAAAGAAACTGTTTTCAAGTATAAAATTCGTACGGGTTTTGTTGTTTTGTTATTTGCTTGTTGTGTGATGGGACATACTCGTGTAAGCCTAAAACAAATTGTTATAGTGGTCCGTAATAGTTGTGAAGGAGTTTGTATTGGTCATAGTCCGTGAAACTGTCGATAAGTTTGTAGTAAAAAGTTCCGGTGAATATGGTGGTGTAGTTGTGGAGGGTGTTCGAACCATACTGTAATACTTAGTCACATCATAATCAAATAGATCAAAATCTAATCGATATATATCCAAAATAGCATCCAGAGTAGAGCGGTCTATTTGTGAGAAATATCTGAAACGGTGTTTTTTTTTTTTTTACTTAATTACATCAAATATATCACTAAAAGATTTGAAGAAAACTTACTTTTGAATAAGATTTCCAGTATTATGGGCAGATTGATTCGATATCTTACGCATCTTACTTCTGGGTAATTTCCCTAAAAGTAATGGCTCCAATCCAGCTTGTCGTATAATGTATTCACTATCTCGTTGAAATGTCTCAACTTTTGCAATGAGCGTAAAATTAATGGTACAAGGGGTACAAAAACTATATATTGGCGCCCAGTGCTCATCAAATTGTTTTCCTACTTTATGATTGTGCACAAGGAAATGCAAAAATTCATTGAAAGTTGGTCCTGAATTGTGTCGCTTAAGGTGTATTCCTTTTCTAAATTGTCGAATGATCTGTTTTCCTAGAACCTTGTAATACTTATTGCGGCATCCCTCGAGTTTGTCTCGATATGCTGACAAAAGACGTTCAAAAGGTTCACGGACTGTTAGAAACGACAATGAGGATGGCAAAGAATCTAGTAATTCATATAATTCCGGTCTGGGAAAACGTTTGCGTGCCAACTCTAAGGGAGACATCTTTGTTCGCTGTAGGTATTTAATGTCATAGCCACCTGTATTTTAAAAGAGTTGTTAAATAAAACCATTTAGTAGAGAGCTTATATTTGATGTACTCTACCTAATATGTTAAAATAATACATCCATGTACTGCTAGCAGCTTTAAAAATATTGCACCACACTAGATTGTGACCTTGAGAAACAAAGAACTCCCACGGTTTCGGTGGGTATGTACCAGTCAATTGCTTTTTTTTACAAATCTCGTTAAGATGATTTTTGCGCCCTGTCAAGTTTTTCTCGGTGGCACTATGAATCTCTTCCGAATATTCATAGACAGGGTTCAGAGTCGATGGGATCTTGGTGGTTTTGATGGTATAGTCTGCATATGATTCAATTTCCACTTTAACTTGATGACGTCTATTTCTCACTATTTCTGGCTTTATCTGTAAACATGTTTAATCGATCATTAAGCAAATAAATCAAGTTAGATACACATTAACTCACATCTAGTCTATTTTGCGATTTATCCTTATTCATTTCAAAAGCATTCAAAGACTCTCGAAATAGAAAAGTAAAATAAAAAATCGCTAACAGTAGCAATAACACAAATTTAAAATAAATATTAATTCGTCGTCTAGAGCACATACGCTTTAACATGATGTACAACTTTATGTTACAGCTACAGTTATTGTAACTTTTTGCCACGCTTTTTAACTACTTGCTCTTTAATTTGTTTTGTTCATAAATTTTCTCCGTTTTCTCATTATTCCTAGTGACTTTTCGTTGCTTGTTCTACCAATTCATGACATTTTACTGAAAGTCCAAGAAAATAAAATAATATAATACGAATACCAATCAAGTTGTTTTTTGAGATTAGTCCTTTTTTCGATCGAGTTAATACTGAAGATAACAAGGTTTCCTTTAACAATGAGAACACGGAATCAAACATATACATACATATATTGAAACCACATTGTATGCTATTTTTTTTGTGAAGTGAAAAGGAAACAAATAAAATGAATTGGTGCACGCAGCACCTTGTTGAATGTGCAATGTCCTTTTGAAATATCACCTACGTATGACGACAGCCACGGGGGGTACTAGGGCGTATGATGTTTTTTTTTTCGTATTTTTTCCCAAAGCTTTTCAGCACTTAAATACACAATTTCTACACAAACAAAACCTAAATGGTTATAATTATAACGTTTGCAACTAAATCAAAATCTCAGTTGAATTCCGTAATAAATAAAATAAAGAAATATAACTAACCAAATTTGAGGGTAAAAAAAGGTATCTACAGCTTTAAACTTTTTAAATGATGGACTCTGTGGAGACCAGGCAATGTAGGGTGAACGAATGCAACTATCGGCGACGACTAGCACCCACCCTGAATTGCTGAAAGTTTTATTTTACTTATTTGCAAGAGTGAAAGTTTACTGACATGCGCCAGGAAGCGTGTATTATAAATGTTTACTGCCTGTATGACACGCACTTTGATAGCTTTAAAGACAAAGCATAGCAAACCACCTGATTGCGCTACAACTTTTATTTTTGTACTCTCTTTCAGCTTCTAGGCGCCATTTTGAGATAGCTTTCAGGATGTTTGATTTGAATGGCGATGGTGATGTGGACTCTGAGGAATTCGAAAAAGTTGCAACGCTAATTCGTCAACAAACAAGTATTGGAAGTCGACATCGGGATCACGCTCATACTGGAAGTACATTTAAGGTAAAATCGGAAATATTGTTTTCCATTTAAGTTTTTTTTAATTTTCATTGTTTTAGGGTGTTAACTCTGCATTGACCACGTACTTTTTTGGTCCAAAAATGGACAAAAAACTCACAATTGAGAAGTTTTTGGATTTCCAAAGGCAATTACAACGGGAAATGCTTTCATTGGAATTTGAACGGAAAAAGCCTGACGAAAATGGAATGATTAGCGAAGCAGATTTCGCTGAGCTAATGATTGCCTATGCCGGATATTCTCACAAAAAAAAACAAAAGAAACTAAAACGGGTAAAGCGTCGATTCCGTGAACACAGTGAGGGTATTTCGAAAACAGATTATTTGGACTTTTTCCATTTTTTGAATAACATTAACGATGTGGATACTGCATTGACATTTTACCACATAGCGGGAGCTTCAATAGATCCGGCAACATTGAAACATGTTGCTAAGACGGTAGCTCTGGTGAATCTATCAGATCATGTTATCGATGTTGTTTTCACGATTTTTGATGAAAATAGTTAGTGATTTGCTGTAAAAATTCGAGTTTTATATTTATATATCATTTCTCTTATAGTGGATGGACAACTCAGCAACAAGGAGTTTGTCTCAGTAATGAAAAATCGTGTTTTACGAGGTTTAGAAAAAGCTAAGGATACTGGATTTGTCAAGCTTATGCATTCGATTTTGAAATGTACCAAGGAAGCGAAACCTGTCCTTTTGGATATTTAATTACTTGCAACGCAATAAGGAACTTTAGTTACATATTTAAATCTGCTCTTGTATGTTTTTAATAGCCAAATAAAATTATTTTGTTCTTGATGAAAAAAAAGTGCAGTCGTTATTCCTTTTATAAAGCTTACAGTAAGATGGGAAAAAAAAGGAGAAGGAAAAGATTTATTTTTCTATTAAAAACTGCTTGACAATAAATGAATTGTACTCCTTCTACAGATATTACTGTTCGGAAGTGTATGTTTTATAATAGATTTAGTAAATGTTAAATCGGCAGAAGTTGTTTAGAGTTGTGCAAGAGCTGTTCTTTGCCACAGCAAATATTTCTCAAATTTCAGAATATGACTGGATCACTTTTACTTTTTACTTAATAAGATATGATTCTAAAAGTTAAAAGGAAAAATTATATAACAATAATAAAGTGTTTTATCTATCGCACTTATCAAAGTCAAAAAAAGTGTTTAAAAGTGTCTGCCTACGTACTTGAAGTGAAGATTTTCTACGCATACAAAAAACACATCGACGAGTCCGGAGTGAGCACGCAGAGGCTAAATATCTACATTTTTGTTTTATTTTCTTTCAAATTCTCTGACTCAAATTCAAGCATCTTTTTGGGATAGTTATCTTTTTGGTGAATGTAAGTTATGGTACACGGTTTGAAATGAAAACGACCATAAAAATTGCAGTGAATATATTGCACACGAAATAAGTATTAAGCAGGAAATACAGACTTCAGATTTATGCCAAGTAGCATGTTTGAAAGTTAAAGAGTTGAAAGCATGATTTTTCTTGTTCTGCAAGCCAAGAAACCGAATTTTAAAATATCAAGGATGAACAGACCAGCTGGTACTGTCATGTGTGAAAAAATTGTCGAGAGATCCTTCAATTGAAGCTCAAATTTCATTTAAGGTTCAGATAAGAGGCCATAAGTACTGTTTTTACTGTCCTCTAGACCGTTACTCATTTAGGCGATTCTGCAGTCCAGGCTGGACTAGCGTCACAGCTTGCATGCGTTTTTAACAAACGCGGAGTTTCGCCAACTGAATATATGGGATTGCTTGAAGTCACCTTTCACTTGAGTACACTACCACCCCTGGTTTCTGAAGGGATCACCATCGCTTTACAGCTCGTAAAGTTTGCTGTTCCAATCCTTATTGACGCTATCTTTCGAGAACGATGCTAAAAAATCAACTGACAACGCATCGCCTTGTTTAAGTCCTTTCCTGACATTGAAGTTCTCAGATTTCCCCAAGTGAATAAGTTAGATAAATACGAAGCGTAAGATGTAGTTGGGTGCGCGATATATTTAACGTTCAAACGTTCCTTTGATCTGTATATCGCATAAATATTGTTTGGTTTACACTTGGCGCTTTACACCTTTTTATTGCTACTATTAATATATTTGGAATTTCTTTATTTTCTTTTTAGTTATAAGAAAATGTTGCTTCAAATTTTGGATGTTGCTTATTTTTTTGTCCTTACACACTCGTTTTATGCCCTTGATTTGTTGAACTACCAACATTAGGATTTTGAACGCATACATATCTATGGATTAATGAATGCGCAAGCGTCATTTTGACATTCTTCCTCATTTCTCTAAACGTCACATTCACAATGACCCAGAAGATAGAGAAAAGTGAATTAAACAAAAACAAACTAAATCAGATGATTGCCAATTTTAATTAAAATGTTTAGCAATTGAAATGAATAAAGATTAACTCAACATGTTACCCCAGACTTACTTGTTTTTTCTGTCACTAGTGATATTTGGAGCGATACTTTTGCTTCTTATTTACTATGTAAGTATTATTATTTACATCAAAAGAAGAAAAGTAAAATTGTAAGTGTCTTTTTTTTAAACAAAACAATTGTAGGTCCTTACATTGGCAGACTTGGAATGTGATTATTTGAATGCCCAAGAGTGCTGTGCTCGTTTAAATTTTTGGGTCCTACCCAAATTCGGAATCCATGCAATTCTTTTCGTGTTACTGTTGCTTGGAGGTCATTGGTGGCTAGTTATACTAAATGCACCTATGGTGGTGTGGTTGGGATATGAATTATACAAACAACCTCGCCATAGCCTCGGTGTCTACGATCCTGTAGATATTCATAGCCGTGGCCTGCTAAGAGTACATCTTAGGAATTGTATGATCTATTTGGGTTATTACTTTTGCTTGTTCTTCGTGATGCTTTATTAGTAAGCACTTTTCTGCATGTTTGCTAACTTAGTAATACAAGGTTAATTTATTTTAGTTTAATTTCATCATTACTCGAAGGCGATCCGATCAAACGACACGAGGAAGGGGAGATTGTGACTGATTTTATATAAACCAACATATATATGTACTTGTATTTCTGTATACTAGCATATATGTATATGTATGTACATCACGAATCTGTATTTTTTTTTAAATATTTATTTTATCGATATATCTATGTACCAAAAAACCGCACAATATTTATTTTACAGATCATTTTTAATTTAAGATACATAACTCATTTTCAACTAGAAAGTTGCAGTTAAATGCCAAATATTAGAAAGTATTGTAAATTGAAGAGAAACAGCAATTGAATTTATGTTTTCGTGATGCAAACAATTCGCTAATAAATTACAATATATTCAAAATACCTAACTGTAGTTCTTTCAAATTTCTTTACGAAAACAATTTCATTATTCAATTATTCACGATACCTGTTAAACACTAGGTTTTGTTATAGTTTAACAAAAGTTATTCAAATATAATTGCATCTATTTATTAGTAAGACGGTGGATGGGATACAATATGATACATTTCAACATGGTATTACTAAAGAACATTATTTATTCACCTTTATTAGCCTTATTGAAAAAATATTTTTATATTTTTGTTTTTACATTTATTATTATTAATCGAATTGTAGAGATATATTTATAATAAGAAAGTATTACGAGTATTAACTAATTAAAAGTTCGTATTTTTTTCTTTAATAACCTCGCTCTTAGCAAATTGTACTTTGTTTAAGTTTATACTTTAGTAAGCATGCACTCTTAACAGCACTGATATGGTCAAATGATGGAACACCATCTAAATGCTAAGCTATTTTTGGTCGAAAAACTACAAGTCATATGTTTTGTTCTTGTAAGGCCTTGAATGGAATGCAATAGCCTTGGTTTTAGGTCATGTTCATTATTTGTGTCAACATTTTAACAAAAACAACATGTTGGTAATGCTTATTTTATCAAAAGAAATTGTAGATAAATTACGTTGCAGTAAACACGTTTTCTGTTCTCAAAAAAATATACTCTAACCGAATTCAATTGTACTTTGTGACGTATGTACGAATAAGAACAAAGTTTTTAACTATACATTATTCCTTAATTAATCAATTTCACGGTCCTAATGTAAATAATACATTTTACACATATGAATACTGCTCCTATGTCTCACCTGTTGGACTGGCTAAAATTTAATTGATGTCCTTTAGACAATTGTATTTTGTATTTTACTTCATACTTAAGACTAAAGACTATCCTGTTGTTTGTAAATTTCAGTGATTTTATTATCACTCCTTGGGTTCTTAGAGTTTTGACTGGACCTTGTGCTGTAATAGACAATTGGGCGAAATTATCCAGCAACTTTTGTATATGACAATATTATTTAATGCTCTATCTAAAGCTTGGGAACAATGGGTTTTCATAGATATCATAATTGTTTTCATATGAAAAGAGTTTTTTTTAATTTTTGTTAATTATACAAAGGTCGTATGTTAAACTGCGATGTGGTTGTAGCTAATCGGTCAAGTGTCATTTAGAGCAAACTTTCCGTTTAAATTGAATTTCTCTTTCACAATTTCTTTTGTAATTTGTTTGCTTGGAAAATTTTAGTTTCTCGAAATAATTATTCCTTTTCTTACGCGTAGTATGATTTTACTTCTCTTGTATCTCGTTATTCCATGTTAAAAGACATTTTCTATATAAGGTTTGGTTTTAAGTTCTGTCTCTTGGTCCTCCTCCATGGGACAAAATATCTCCAAAAAAGTCTAGGAGTTTTGTGAGTAACTGCGAACATAAAAACTTTGACGGCAGAAAATATAGACTATTTCAAATAAAGAACAAACAAAGCGCTTAAATATATTTGATAAATTAAAAGTTAGTAAGGTAAGCGGTTTAAGAAAAAGGTCACGAGGTTTCTTTATTTAATATTTAAAACATTATCATTGAACAAGATCTTAATTAAAAAGCTGTAAAAAAAGAATTAGATCAAAAATTTTTTTTTTTTAACCAGCGCTTTGAGTGTGTATTGGCTTCCTTTAGTGAAACTCCACATGCGGAAAAAAAATGCATGTTTACGGCTGTGCTCAGCTTCCGCGCTTTGAGTGTGTATTAGCTTCCTTTAGTGAAACTCCACATGCGAAAAAAAATGCATGTTTACGGCTGTGCTCAGCTTCCGGTAGATATATACATTTCTATATATTTGTATGATAAAAAAAATTATGGGAGTATATGAAGCAAAATATCAAAGGATACGATTTTAGGACAAGCATAAACTGTTTTGAAAACGACAATTATGGAGGCCTATCCAGAAATGTTGTCTGCAAATCATCGCCAAAAGTGTGAGGCGATTATTGCAAATGGGGAAGACTGCACAACGTATTAAGTAGTTTGTGAATTAAAGAAACATAAACTATCTTAATTAACACGTGCGTTAGACAAACACACTGTAAATGACATCACTGATGTGCGATGTCTATTGACCAATGTGTTCACACTGTTGCCAGCTCCAGAAATTAGTCCTGCAAATAAATTATCCATATTTGAGTTCCTAAACTCGAAAATACATACCACAAAACAAAAGTTGAACGTTTCTTTAACTTATATTAAAACCATCATGCTCTAACTACCATTTTTCATCCTGAGGTAAGCAGACGCTTATTCTTTTGTTTAAATTAACTTTAAATTGTTTAATCAAAGATGCCTAACATAAACACACATCATTGCTCTTTTTGAAATGAGAGACATAAGGCCAAATAAGAAGTGGGGCAACTACTCGTAACAAAAGGCTGCCGGTTGAGTGCATCTTAACCGAAAAAGTCTGATTTATCGGTTGGGTTGGTCAGGCTGAATCAATTGTGAGAAAGCGTACTTGATCCGTGATAAGGAACTGTGAACTTGGTGCTGTAGCACACCCAATGATCGTTAATTCAGTATTAATTCCAATTTTAACCTTGGTTCACTCAATAATGGTGGTTCCTAGTAGAAACAACAAATAAAATGTCTCAAGGTGCAAGCATGGGAAGCCAATTTAACTTTTAATTTTAGCTCTCTCGCAGAAACGAACCAACCTATGCACATAATATGAACCCGCTCTTCACTGTAATAGATCTCAAATAACGATTATCTTCATATGCACAAACATATGTACCTACATACATTTTTATTACTACATATTTTCAATCAATCAAGGTCTTAAATACAGCTCTATCCATATTACCATCCATCGGCGGAACTATTGCCTAATTCTACTGCGGACACATTCAAATAATTTTGTATTTGATTTTAATTAAAACTTATAACCTGATACAAACTCTCTTAAAAACTTTTAATGTTCTCTTAATAGAAAATATTGTTTCTCTGTGGCATGGGTATATTATTGTACACACGAAATTTATACAATTAGGTGGGTAAAGCTTTTGTAATCGGTTTTTCACTGGTGCATACAAACTTGTAGTCGAGAGATCGAAAAGAAGATGTAATTTTTACGGCTCATCTGGTTGACAACGTCGAATTTGTAGCTTAAATTTACGATCATGCAACTGGTTTGTTGTAAATTCACAAAAATGTTATCATCTCTGTTCTGTTATAATTCAAATAGGTATAATAAAAACAGAAATATATTGCGGAGGTCACAGTATTCAGTGAGATAGAGAGATGTAATAATTACGTGTATCAGAGATTTTGAGATTTTGTTTTTTATGGTCACGGTATAAATTATCAAAAGTTTTCAATAAATAACTGATGGTTGTCTCACAAGAATGTTAGGATTAAAAGGAGTGAGGCGAATTTAGGAACTACAAAAATCTATGAAACTTCTCGTAAGTCCAAATAAGATTATGAATTAAATATTGCTATTTCCGTGTGCTCTTGACATTTATATAGTGATTTATTTAGCTGAATAGTACATAAGTACATTTACGACTTTCTTTAAATGTTACAACCCTACAATGTCATTCTGTAATTTTTGTAGGTATATAGTATCAGAATTGCTACACTTTAATGTGAATCGGGTATGCGATGCTAAAATTTGTTTATCAGCACACACTTATGGGAGCATTGCTATCCTTTCTCCTTTTTGGTCAGGTAAACAAACATTTTGGATAACATTTTTTTTCTGTGTACGAGTATAATAACATTAGTCAGCCGAAGTTTATGAAGAGCACGTTCGTCTAATATATAATGTTACGGATGTGTGTCACACTTGAGAGTTCTACAAGAAGAAACAACAGTGAGTAGCAATAAAATTTGACTGCAAGGCTGATTATTCAACGATAGCTAACTGTTACAAAATGCGTACGGTGATTCAGCATAGAATCGGAAAATGGTAGACAGGGTGATGTGGTCAAAAAGAGTCGGCGGTTATGGCAGAACAGTAAGTTAATATTTATGGCGTTTTGAGGCCGGAATTGGGCGAGTTTGTATGCATCTCGTTGACCATGCATATAAGTTGTCAGCAATCCATGCTCATCAACAAACAGGTAGTTATACAATAGGTACAGTGAAAAGTTATTTTTGGAAGGCCTGTCATATGGAAAGCTTTCATTTACACACAAGTATTAGTTTATTCATCCTCCGCAACCACCTGTTTTTTGCTGCTCGTCCTCCCTAACAAGCTGCTTACCAATTTGGAAATCTCGTGGTATGACAAGTCTACAGATATCATAACCTTCTATGTGTCGCATAGGAGCCCACTTACAAACTGTTATATTCTCCAACAATCCTTAGTCTTAAACAGCTGCGATATTTGCGTTAATTTGGCCAAAACAGAGCTGATGCGACTTACAAGAAGAATTAAAATACCACGTGCACACCCGCCAAAGCTATTGTAGTAAGAAACAAAAAATACTTAGTTGTCCTTAACTCGTACAAGAAGGACGAATGGAGGTCTGCAACCCAAAATGCACTATGTCCAGGCTACGGTCGTTCTAGAAATTTTCACATAGGTCATAGTCGTTTGCTGGTCTGCTTTTACTTGCGAAATATAAAAATAAAATACAAAAACCAACTTGCAATTACGTTATCGACGCATTAAAAACCTGCCTAACGACGGGCCTCGAAATTCGACATCATTTCGTACCCATTAATATATTCAACATGATAAATAAATGTAAAGCATATTCAATAAAACGATCAACTTATTGAAAATATAAAAGCTTCAAGATAAACTCCAATAACATGATTTCAGGAAAGAATGGATTTACACAATAAGAAGTTATGCTCCATCTTCACTTTTACAGATGGCTCTTAAACACCGGAAATCGTTGGCTAATATCTTTACATATACAAATCGTCCAGTCTATTAACACATTGCAGCGTGTTCCAAGCCGAAGTCGCAAGCATTCATAAATGCCGTTCCTTGCATCAGTTTGAAATCGAAGTTGATGAAAGACTGCTTTTTATCTGCTAACAACACAAACAAAACAGAAATACACCATACATATTTGGTTTCGGGACAATACGTTGCTGATGAAATGACCACATTCGAATCGGTACATAAAAAGTAGGCAGCTGATAAGCCTCAAGAGAAGAGATATCTCTAAACTTACAAATATTATAAAATAAAGTGATAATTTGTTATTGATATACTCATGCAATGACTGTGTATTTGCAAGAGCCGTAGGGATAAAAGAAAATGAACTTGTCGTGCACTCCTTTGCTACTTCTTTGCCTTAAAGCGCATCAGAATGTAACCCCAGGCAGTTGCTAAATGATCTCTGCTCTATAAGGTTAGGTTAAACAAGGTGTGCCATAAGACACAGACACTATGCACCAGGTGATCCCCTGTGGGTCAAGTTAAAACCAACTCCAATTTGCAAAAACCTAAAAAGTCTCCCTATTAAAACACCTAATTTCTCTACAAAAGCCAAGAAGGCCTTTGAAATCCGTGCCGTTTTCAAAGAAATATTTTCCTAAGAATTTCCTTTGGCTACGCGATATTGCCTCACATTCACACAGTATGTGTGTTATGTCCTCAACCGCTTGTAGATCCCCGCAGAATACACAAGTGTCTGTATTTGTCAGTTTTAGTATCTTTGCGGGTTTCAGCATTAGACAGTGTCTTGTCAGTATTACTATTAGCGTCCTAAGCTTATCCCTATTCAGCTTTATAAGCTTCCTAGATCTGTTACCGTCGAGAAGTGGCCATAGAGCCTTTGATACCCTATATCCTTCCAGATTCGACCACCTTATGCTGGCGGCCTTTATGGTTTTTTCTTCAACAGTGCCCCTTACCGTGCAGAGGGGTGGTTTGACATCAGCAACTTCACTATTGTCTAGTAGCCCTCCTGCTTGTTCATTTCCTTCTATACCGCAGTATCCTGGCACCCAGCACAGTCTCACTCTGTTCTGAATGCATAGTGCTTTGAGCATTGTGCGACAGCGCCTGACTGTGTCAGAGTTAATGTTGGTTGACTCCATTGCCTTAAGAGCGGCCTGGCTGTCGATGTAGATAGCGATATCTCTACCGGATACCGAACTCATCTGCATCAGGTCAGTCGCCTTGAGAACAGCTAGAACCTCTGATGGACACTCTCACTTCCGGGTCCTCCGAGAAGATACCGGAACCGGTTTCTTCCTCTCTGCTCTATTAATACCGCTAAATTTGGGCGGAAACGTCGTGAAATCTTTATGTTTCCAACAGTGCATCGTCCGCCCACGATCTCCCAGTTGTAGAGATTATAGTAGAGATTCAATTGGTTTTAATGTACCTCAACAAGCATATTTAATGATTACTTCCTTTTAGATCTCAAACTGCTTTGGAACAGAGTTTAAACCGTGCACCCAATTTCACAATTTCATATTGATTGAACATTTTGAGGTGTGCTTTGAAACAGAAAGATTCTATCGGTAAAGCTGTTAAGCTTTTATGTATGTATCGTAATCTAACATATAAATCATTTAGTATTTTAATTTTAACAAAACTGTGCCAAAAACGTCTTCTCATAAAACGACAGCTAAGATCACTGATATCAAGAGAATTACACCAATCAATCAATATAATTTGTTATATTCTATTGGCACATTCTGCCCCGAATAGGAAATCTACTTAATTAGTCTATCTACAATACGGGCACACTTGTATCTACACTTGTATGATAACTATGTAGACACTTAATTCGATTCTTTTTTTAACGACACGACTATTTTTGTAAGTTAATCGATTTAATGACTGCAGATAAGAAAAAAAAATCACAATTTACCCCTATCGGTGTTTTTTTTTTCATTATACTCCTATAGAGGTTGTTGACATAGAAATTAATGTTTCTAAATTCTATATATGTTTGTTTGTATAAATGCAGATACTAATAAAACTCTTAACCTCTATCTGTTGGTTTTCAAATGAATCTTACGAAATACAAAGTCGATTTTTAACGGGCAAATAACCTTCACACAAAAATGAATGTGTATATGAAGGAATGGCAAAAATACATAAGCTAGTTTTTATTTAAAACCAATATCAGAGCTACGAGTAATTAGGATTCAATTATGAAAGTCGACTTAGAGTCTTACATACTATATTCCTTTGATTTCTAACTCCAAGGCCATATTATATATTATTTAGCTTCTGAAAGTTGAAGGCTAGTATCTAAGCCTTGATAGAGAAGAAAAATGTTGGTATGTTGAGCAAGATTGTCTTAGTTGAATATAGTTAAAAACAAACTGTTTAACAATGTTTTCAGGTGTAATTCGGTTTAAAATCATCAAAAATTGTACAAAAAAAAGTGCTATTCACCATCAGTATTACGAGTATTACACTCACGGACAATGCGAATAATCGGTTAATTTCTTTTTCCACAAATAAGGATTTGGCCTATGAGTTAATTTTAACTTTTCAAAACTGCCGAGACATTGATAGAACCCTTAATATCATATACATATCTTCACCTGTGTGTTCTGCTCCTTTATCCAATCAGATAACAGCAACATAGCCACAGGGAGGGAGGGGGAGGAGGAGTTCAGATATAATTTACACATGGAAATATACATACGAGCGAGTTCTAGACATTCTGCAATTGAATATTACGAGGGCGGGTCAATAAGTCCGTGACTTTTGGATTAAAACACAGATTTTTTGATAAAAAAATAATTTTATTTTTCAACGTAGTCTCCCTTGAGCTCTATACACTTTGTCCAACGCTTCTCCAATTTTTTTATCCCTTCCAAAAAAAATGATTTGTCGAGGTCCTCAAAATAGGCCTTTGTTTGCGGGATGACTTCATCATTGGAGTCAAATCTTTTTCCACCAAGCCATTTCTTCAGGTTTGGGAACAAAAAGTAGTCGCTCGGAGCCAAATCTGGAGAATAGGGTGGATGAGGGAGCAATTCATAGCCCAATTCATGGATTTTTGCCATGGCAACTGCACATGTGTGCACCCTTGCATTGTCTTGGTGGAAAAGAACTTTTTTCTTGGCCAAATGAGGTCGTTTTTTTTTCAAATCGTCATTGAATCGGTCCAATAAGTTGGCATAATATTCCTCATTGATTGTGCTTCCCTTTTGAAGGTAGTCAATGTGGATTATCCCGCGTGCATCCCAATAAACAGTCGCCATAACTTTATTGGCTGACAAACCCACCTTGGCCTTCTTTGGCGCCGATTCACCCTTAGAAACCCACTGTTTTTGTTGTTTGTTTTCTGGTGTGTTGTGATGGATCCATGTTTCGTCCACGGTTACAAAACGGCGCAAAAACTCCTCCATATTGCGATTAAACAACGCCAAACCTTCCTGTGAAGTTGTTACACGATTGCGTTTGTGGTCGACTGCGAGCAAACGCGGCACCCATCTTGCGGAAAGCTTTCTCATGCCCAAGTGATCATTCAAAATTGAAACCACTGAGCCATGCGAGATCCCTACGGCTTCCACAATCTCTCGCACTTTCAATCTTCGCTCGGCCAACACCATATCGTGAATTTTTTCGATTGTTTCGGGTGTAAAGACCTCAACTGGGCGTCCAGGACGTTCGGCATCTTCAGTGCTTGTACGGCCACAACGAAATTCAGTAAACCACTTTTTTACCATTGAAATCGATGGTGCAGAGTCCCCATAGTATTTATCAAGCTTAGCCTTGGTCTCGGTAATGGTTTTTTTTCGCAAGAAATAATGCTTAATAAGCACACGAAATTCACTTTTTTCCATTTTCTCCTCAAATTAGTGAGTAGTCTGATAAAAATAGCTGTCAAACACAAACTAACTGACGCAGCAAGTTTAAATTTTGACAGGAGTCAACTGACAGATGCCTGTTGACAGGAGCAGTGTTGCTGTTTCAGTAAAGAGGTCAGAAATTCAAAAAGTCACGGACTTATTGACCCGCCCTCGTATTAAACTCGATGGGAGTCAATGTGACTTAATGGGAGGCTCTGATGGAAAAACATCGCAAAGCTTCGATGGATTTGCATATCTTCTTTATTGACTTAGAAAAAGGGTTTCTAAAGATCTCAAAATATACCCGAGACATATGTCTATAACAGTGTAAGAATAATACGTGATATGTACTATGATGTACAGCAGAGATAACTGGAGAATTCGAAATTAGAGTTGCCTCTTAATGCTGTAAGAAATTTTCTATTGAAGCAACAAATCAACGAGATCGGATCAACTTCCGTTGTTTTCGCTGCTGAGAATTTAACACTTTTTAGCTTTATTTTATGACAATGTACGAGAAATGCAAGGAAAATGACAGCACATTTAATACGAGCGGCGCAATAGCAATGTGGATATGTGGAAGAAATATGGTATGTTATACGAGTATTAGTTGTAATTACATGTCCTCCATTTGAAGCTCATTTATGATGCCGCAATTTATACGAAAAGCCGCTAAGTCTTGAGGTGAGCTGGTAGCTTCGAGGTTGAATTTACCTAGGCAACACTAAGGTGTTTTGATTAAACCTTTGCAGCTATATAGTATGTGTTCTGCTGTTTTCTCGTTGCACAATCTGCATGCATTGGCTTGTGTTATGCCCATGGTGTCCTATGAGAACGCTTGTGATCAGTTGAATATGACTCCTACTTCATTCTAGTAGTTGTTTCGTTTTTTTTGTGGCAGTTGTTTGGCATACAGTTTTTGGCTTGTCTGTTATTTTCGGTTACCATCCAGAAATGTAGCTACTTTTACTCTAGCCAAGTTTTAATACTTTCTTTTATGGTGTTTATTGATAGCCCATATGATGATTAAGATTGAAATATATCGTCGAAAGACATTTAGATTAAGAATAATGCTGAACTTAGAGTGTCCGCATGGAATAAGATGATTTGAATTTAATCAAGCTAATTTGTAAGTATTTTTTTTTTTTGTCTAGCCTATAAGAATTAACGAATCGTTGAAATAAAAAAGCATTTAAAATGAAAATGAGATGGGAAATGCGGTTAAACGGACAATTCTTTGGTCAAATCCCATCCGGGGGGCAATTTTTTTTTTGAGATAACTTGAGGTTTAATAGCTGCCTTAATAAAACAAGTGATTCAAGTGGTAGTGAACTAGCGTCCAAATTGGAAGGTTTGGTTAACAAAAACCAAGAAAGGTGTGTAGTTGAATAAAAAACAACAATAAGCCAAGTCTCACTATCAATTTTGTCAACCCATTAAACGCAACCATGTTGCGAAATAATGACAGAGGCCAAACATTTTCTTCTCTTTTTGCCCAATTTTCAAAAAATTTGGCATTTGAAGTTGAGTACCTTGTTCTCGATATATGTAAAATTAAACGAAAAGTTTCCCATATCATTGTCAGGAACACTTGTCTTTAAGCATAAGAAATACTCTATTCAAGTTCTTCATCTTTCTAATTCTGCTGTATAGGGGAGAAGTATGCACTTCCGCAAAGATGGACAAAGATATCATTGGTTTTTCTGAACGCAAGATTTTTCGATTGATTTTTAGTCTTGTTGGGTTTACGGCTTTGGAGGAGCAGCGGCGAAAGAATCAATTAAGTCAGAATTCTGCGCATCAGTGGGTATATCATGTAGAGTAAACGCACTCGTCTGAAGAGTCTTTAATTGTGATTTAAAAGTGAAAATAAACCTTGCCATGTTGGAAAATTCCTTTCTTTTATCAGGAAATCTGTCATTTTTTTCCATTCTAACGCTCAGTTATAATGACATTTCCGCTGTCAGCTGCTTTTTACACAAGGCCAATTTGCCTCCGCCTACCCTTAAGTGGGTTGAATCTTCAGTGGGATGAATCCACGTTCGCACTCACGTGGTAACAAAATTATTTCAAGATCTGTTCTGAGGGATGTTCGATAATTTAGTGAATTTGATGCAAGATGGCGCTCGGATCGCATAAATGTTTTTTTCTGGGATTTTTGCTTCTTTCTCGGCATAGAAAAAAAAATCCATTGGATCGGTCAATCACTTAGATTTTTAACAGTAATCGAAAAAACTCTGGGTTATGAAATTTGGCCCAAATGGAAATAAGTGAGTTTCGTGTTTTTATAAAATACTATTTAAAAGATTGAAATCAGACTTAAAAAATATTATTATGGATGCTGCCCGCTCGCATGGAGTGGTACACAAGTAATTCACTGAATTTGGTTGCGGTCGTACGAGCGTAAAAGACGCCGAGCGTCCAGGACGTTCAAATGACGACTCAACGAAAGAAATGGTCAAGCAAATCCACGATATTATGTTGAACGATCGCCGGGTGAATATTTTCTATGTAGCTACATATTTCAATAATTGATGCCGTCATTCCAATCCTGCATGACCATTTGGGCATTAAAAAATTATCGGCAAGATGGGTGCCGCGTTTTTTAATGGGGGAGCAAAAATGGATTTGGGTGAAAATTTCAAAACAGAATTTGGAACTCTTCAAGCGCAATTCGAGTGAATTTTTACGGTGTTTAATGAATCCTGGATACATCACTACACGGCACAAATAAAATAAAACAATAAAAACAGTGGACTCTTGCAGGCGAACGTGCTTCAAAAAAGACAAAAAAACAGTTGGAATATTTTGGAAGGGTTGAAAAGATTAGAATAACTTTAGAAAAGGTGTATCGCGCTGAAAAAAGTCAATTATTAAAGTGACTGACTTATCGAACAGTCTCGTACATAAATCCATTGGTCCAAAAGACATATCTCTTCTTCTTCTGAAGAGGTGGCAAAACGTCTCAGGTGTAAATGCTTCTAAGGATAACGGAAAATATTTGGATCTCCATTCTCCAATGATGTTTCCCTGGGTATTTCTTGATTAGGCTGTATTCGAATATTGTACTGTGCAGTGTTATGTACCTACGTATACACGATTGTGTTGCTGGTACCTTGGACTTTGGTATATATCATAAAAAAAAACACTTAGTCAGAAGCACACTCTTCAAAAAAAAACTCTTACTCTTACTGTTAACACTAATTATAATTATGCTGAAGATTTGGTTTATAATTAGCCTTGGTGCGTCATGGACCATATTTCCAATTGATGAGAAACCATACATACATATGCATATACATGTGCATATTTTTAAAACTCACTATTTTAAATTGAGAACATAACATATCGAAATATGGTTGCATAGACCACAAAGTCTGTTCTGTAGGTAGGAAATCGGTAAAACAAGGTTAAACTTGTGGTCGCAGCTAAAGGAATTTAATCCGAGCATTATTGTGAGATTAAGCCTGCCGGTTCACTTCTAAGCCAATTTTCGCTCATGTGCTCGTAACTCGTTATCGCTCTTTTCATGCTGCCATACGTACGCACACAATTGATTGATGATAACACGACGCGACGACGATATGGTTAATATGGTTAAAGAAAGCTTTAAAAAATATAACAAGAAACTAGAAAACGAATTCAAAAAAAAAAAAAAGAGAAGAGAGGTTGAACTTTTCCGTAATACTCGCATCGCAGTCGTACTTACATGATAAAAGAGAAATCGAATAATAGAGCTTTTACATGGGAAGAAAGCAAGGGTCGCCGTCGCCGTCGCCGTTGTCGTCGCGCTCGCAGTCACCAGCGCAGCACTTTACTTAGTAGCTACAGTAACCAGCTCAATTGAAGTGGATTTGTATCTCGGAGAATTGTGGCATTGTTGCTTGTCGCGGCGGTTCAGTTCTGGTGCTTTGCTTAACTTCTTTGGTGCAAAAAGATTTGAAAAAAAAGAAAAGAAAAGGAAAAAAAAATTTTATGTAATTGCCTTTGAAAAGATAGAATTTCAAATCTCAGACTCTATCTCAGAAATTCCAATTGCATTCTGTTGTCGGTTCATATGTGATTATTTTCACACAGCAGATACAGTGAGCAAAATGTGATTTGATTTAACAAAAAATCGGGTTGTTCGGCAAAATTTGTTATACAAACGAGTGTGTACATACGTAGTTAGTGTGTTTTTAATTTTTTTCTTTAGATACATACATATATATATGTATGTATATCTGTTTTTTTTTTGTTTTTTTTGTTTTTTGGACAAAAGGAAGTACTATCATCAACTTGTATAAACTCGATAGGAAACCCTGCCCTGCATTTTCTAAATTATTGTAGTTGGCATCACGAACGAAACGAATCCTAGTGGTACGGGCGTACTAGCAGTAGAGCATGGTATCACACAATTCGTATAGGGAGTAACGGGGGTGTGTGTATCTACAATTCATTAAAGTTACGGATTCGCTTCGCTTCGGTTCGGTTCGGTTCGGATAAATCATTTTTTCGCATTTTTGCTCATTCTTCGTGTTCGTGTACAAAATTTGCGTATACGCTTACGCTCTATTATTAGTTGATTTGATGTGTTATTGGTTTTGCACAAATTGCAGCTCGTATGTGGCATTGATATCTGGAGTCTTGAGGCAAACATGAAAGAGTCAAACTGAAAAGCATTTTTCAATTACAGATTTTTCGTGCTACAGCAAAGGAAAACCTCCAAATAAAATAAATTATACATATTATATGGTGAGATAGTGGCATCTCGTTTAGGCGGACGGTTGTTTTTGTATAGGTCTCGCTCTATCCAAGTGTCAGTGTTCTAACCAGAAGAGTCAGAGTCAGAGCTTAGTGTCAGTATCGTTGGTTGGTATGGTATAGTCAGTTGGTCGGAGTGGTGTGGTGCCCCTGTGCCGACGGCAAACGAAAACGAGTATTTTGATATTTACCTTGTCGAAGTCGAAGTGAGCAAGTGTGCTGTTGCTGTAGCTGTAGCTGTAGCTGTAGATGTTTTCTGTCTATTTGTGATGTGTTTGGGAGAGCATTGTGCTGGTGCTCGAACTGGTGCTGATGCTAGTGCTGGTGAGTGGTGCTGCTGAAAGCTTTTATTGATATCGGTTGCGAGCGATTGCGGCGAGAATAGAATGTCTAAAATTCGAATTCGACTCTGAGTAATGTGTTATATGTGAGTGAAAGGTAAGCTAAACATTTGGTTAATTTTTTTTAAAATTTTTTTTTGTTAGTTTTTCCATTATGTATGTATTGTTATGTATGTTAATGTTTTTTTTTTTTTTTTCTCAATGGCTAAGAAGCATCTTTTGTTAAATTGCTCTGTGGGATTTTCTTATTATGTTGATATTCGCATTTTAATTATGTAGCCAATTGCACTTTGACTCTGGCCCATGACAGCGATTTTCTTTACGGAGCAACGCTATTTGTTGTACAAGTATGAACGGCAGCCTTAAAGGTCAAGGAGATTGGCTCTAAAGCGTTGTTTTGATATTTATTCAATAATAAGGTATTTGTTGTGTTTGACGATTTTCAACTGATTTTTGTTAAATGGGTTCGTTCGCTTGATGCATCTCCATCAACTCCGGTGGTGTTGTAAAACATATTTTTTTTTACCTTTGTTGTTGTTCAATTTTTGTGTTTCTAGTGTGTGGTCTATTCAATGATTCAGTTTAGTCAGTTCAGGCCATTACGTGTGCGGTGGATGGTGGGAAGCTATTAGTCGTTTTGCGTCCTAGATTATCCACTTATTTGAATAATGTTCTGTGCTCATTTTGCTACTGCCAATCACCGCCACGACAGAAATGAAAGCATAAATTGTTTTTCTTTGCTTCGTTTTCACCCTCAATTGAACTGGGAGGGCATTTTGTATGTGTTCTTGAAATAAATTCGATTCCGTCATGGGAAAATCTCCGATGTACGGTTCGAATAAGTACCTACGAATACTTTTCAATTGCGGCTCTGTTAGTAGGTGTACAAGTAAGACTACGAGTTCATTTATTTTCCATTTAGTTCCAATAAATGACACAGCTTTTGGATTCATATTGATCACTTTTTGTGGTCCGAACAGTGTAAGCGGGTAGCTAAACTGGCCTTGATATACCTATTCGTATCTTGTTTTCGTGTTTTTGTTTTATCGAATAAATAGTTTGTAATTATGTGTTTATATTATCTAATACAATTCTATTAAGTATTCATGATTCATGATAATTGTACTTTTGTTTCTTTTTTTTTTTCAACACCTTTTTAAATGAGTCTACTCCCTTTTTCTCTTGCCACAAAGTAATATGGTTCTCAGTAACATTTGAACATAGGCGAAGGTTAAGTCATTAGGTCCTGAAACTTAAATTATGACCTCCTTGATGGGAAAATATGAATTGTATGTATTAAGGAAATTTTACGCTTAGACACATACATACCTACATAGAAATTTAATGCACATACCTGCAATAATAAAAAATGTTGCATAGTTCAACTGTAGATACTGGTACAACTCTTATGCAGAAGACTTCAAATGCAACTTTTCTGGCTCCCTAATCGATTTTGAAAACATCTCGATATAATAATATTTCCTTGGAAAGCAGTAGACCAACTGGTATTGACTGTCAAATGCTTGGAACTATCGTTTATTGATTTGAAAAAGTCACGCAATGTTACCATTGGTTGGTCTTGGAAAGTAAAATGAGAATAAAACTGGTCAATGTTAAAACACATTTGGTAAAATACCTATCAGAGTCGATGATGGACTTACCAAACCTTAAATCAGATTAGAAGAAAAATACGAGTACGTATCAGAGTTTTGGGTGATAACATGAGGGTGTAGATAGAGTCTTATAATAATATTGGAAGACTTCTACCGATACATATGTTTGTTCTTCCTACATCACTGGAACCTATGATCGAAATATGAGCAATTTAGCTGGCGCCATTTTAGGAAATATCATGTCTTTTTGTGTATGTTGAGGTTTCGGAAAATTGTGAAAACTACGATTTGTTTTGTTTTCGTTATCGGTATTGTCGTGTATTATTTTCTGACTCCTGTCTAACTCTCCATGCAACAAACAAAGCGTGAAGCCCGACGTCATTATTTGTGTATTGAGAAATTTATATGTTCGAGAAGGAGATATAAAAAAAAAAAAATATCTTTTTGTAGACAGCATATACTTCCAGCATATATTTTGCTCCCGTGAACCACTTGGCACATCTTTGTCGCTTATAAATAATAATGTAAGTCTGCTACTCTGTAACTTACATCATTACATCAACCTAACCTAACCTAGTCGATTGTGTCACCGTCGTGTTGAAGCTACATGCTATCCAAGCCCTTCCTTTTTTATATATCTCAAAAAATAAAAAATAAAAAATTTAAGCGATGCCTGATGTACGACCTAATGATACATCCGGTGTAAAAAAAAACACGCCAAATAGCCAATTTTGTAATGATCAAAGAAAGTTCGACGTGCGCTATGGTTGGGGTAATACAATTTTCTACAGATGTTTAATCAAGTCTTTTTCGGATGGACGTTCAAGGAATGGCCAGCTCTCCAGGCTTGCGCGGAACAGATTGATTATTGTTTTCACTTATCGACTCGCGTCCCTACATAAAGTTACATCCAACTTTATAGAGCGAATAATTAAATCTGAATTTTTACGTAACGCCCAATTGTTAACTTATCGGGGCGGTTTTAACGGCGGAAAATCGGAGTCAGCGCACTGACCAACAATTTTGTAAACATTTTTTTAATGATTTGTAAACGTTGTTGAAGAACATAATTCCATAATTAAATAGTAGATACGAGTATTCTGGGATACAAATTAATGTCAAAAAATGATCTTGACAACTACTCCATTAACAAAAAAAGCGGACAAGTGCGAGTTAACCTTGTATGGAGATGGTTCCGTCCGATGAACATGTTGCTGTTTTTTTTTAATCTGATCCAAATTTGTTTGTGGTAACTTAATTAATTTATGCCACATTAATATTCTTGAAAGATTTCTCACGTTATGTTAAGACCATAAACTTTTTGTAGGTTTTTCTGTCATCTGTAAGTAAAGGACTATTTCCTTTTTTTTTTTAATTCAAGATTTGGGCATATCACAAACAAGGCTGTTTCGAATTTTGTATAAATAATTGAGTTACAGTGCCTATAAAGTACAATTGAGGCAATAACTTAATTTTCTGCCCAGTAGTGGCTTTGTAAATTTGCCAATTTTGTATAGGAAATATACGAAATTCGTCAAAAGCAAAAATTTAAAAATCGCTTCAGTGGAAATAGCTAATTTTTGCCCTTTCTAAAAAACAAAATTGCCTCTTTATTCACAACGTTTTAATATCAACCTCTTTTCTTAACGATTGATAAATCAAAATGAAACCTCTTATTGGGAAACACTATACCTTATACAGATTTATAGGATCTTTAATTAAAAAATCAAATTATATGTGTTCCTACCTACTCGCCATAAATTTTGTGAACAAATAAATATGTGTATCGTGTATGCATTTTTTTGGCAAATCTTGTTGCATGTATTATTTGTGGGGCCAAAGTATAGTATTGTATGTAGTTAAAAATATAATACATTTTGGTATTCTTCTCCTGAATTTATTTCATACGTTGAAAAAAAGTAATAATAAAATAAAGGCCGTCGACGAATTTTGCACCATCGCTTGATGGAACATAAAGATAAAAGCACTAATGGAGGAATGCATTTGCTTCTATTGACTATTGGAAAAGGTACTCGTACTGATTCATTTTACTGCAGTGTGGACCTCATGAGTATGTAATTTATTAATATAATTTACGGATTATACAAAGCGCATACAAACGCAATATTGTGCTTTCAAACGATTTTGTTTTCAAATTAAACAATCAAATTATACTATGCAATTTTTAGTAATAATAACTAACAAAATTAAGCTCAAACTTTTTTTACAAAATATAAGTGGATGTATTAACGATTTTCATTATGCAGCTTTGATGTGACTGAAAACCACCCACTCGAATTTTTAAAAATATCCGTCATCCAATCAATTCAAAATGCGCACTATTTTTCATCGATATTGATTAATTAAAGTAATTTTTTTGTCTAATTAGCAGACTAGAGCTTTGATCTCATTATAAATAAGGCAAAATTCCAAATTTTGCAGTCGATCAACTAAGAACATTTATCACAGTAATATATGACAATTGCAAAATAATTACATTATTACGTTTTCAAATAAGACGTCTGGAGAAACTAAGAAAGAAAGAAGGAAGGTTCAAATGCGATCACTCAGAAATATAAAATGTAAATAGGGTAACTTTTGTTGTTAGTCCAAAGAAGCAGCAATTGGGAAGGGTTATTCTTTGTTTGATCTCAGCGCTGGTGACGTCTGAATTGATGAAATTTATAACATTGGAAAAATTATGAAATTACCAATCCGGAGCTCGCAACACATTAGGCTCCAGATTGGTGATTTCTTCTTTCATTTCATTTGCATTATGATTATGAAACATTCATACTATGACATCACTTGAGTTCTCTTTTGTAAATGCCTGGAGTTAGCGGCAATCCAGTTGATTAGGGGTTTTGTGTCCATTTTACAATGTAAGGGTTGTCATTTAACTTTTAACAATGGCGCTGTAATCGGGAAAGATACAAGTACGAGTATTATGAAAAGAGCATTCCGAGTGTTTAATTTTTCATGTTTTGTTGTTTTAAGCTTAGGGACTTTAGTGTTAAAATCAGAGTAATATTTTTCGAGGAAATAATGTTTTGTGCTAATAGCGGCTAGAACGTCTAAAACCATGACATAAATCAGTTGATAAGAATTTTTTCATTGTATTGAAAAAAAGACCAAAATTGCTTCCATGCCAACCAAATATACAATTATATTGTATTACCAACATATTAATCCAGCTAAATCAACTTTGTGAAGCCAAATGCTAGACAATGAATTTAAGCTGATCAGATTGTGGGCAGATTCTGAAGGGCACGAAAGTTTCAAAATGTTTTATTCTGAGTTCATGTATTATCCAATTTATCATTTAATTTTAAGAGAAAATTGTTTTTTTTTTTATTAAAATTCACGGCACAAGAAAGCACTACCTCTTTAATTGCATTTCATTCGTTCTTACTATGTCTTGTAATATCTTAATTACAGAAACGTGAATCCACTAGATTTTCATCAGTATCACTGTTTTATTAAGTGCTAAAAATATAATAGATAGGTTTGCTTTTTCATACAAAGTTATATAACCCCTTAGCTTTGGGGATCTTAGGTGTGGACAAATGTAAATTAATATTGTACAAGTATGTCCCAATAGGATTGAATAAATTAATTATTTTGATATTTTCTGTCGTTAATTGCATCTAATTTTTAGCAATCGAAATAAAGCAAGTGCATCAATTGTGAAAAGAAAAAAATCTGAGTAAAAGGGCCTTATCAGTGAAGACACTTGTTCGTAGATGTCATTTAGTAGTAAACATCACAACTTTTTTCCAGAATGTGTGGGAGATTCCAGGCGCACACATTTTGATTTGAGTACTTTCAGTAAGCACTCCGCAATTTATTATTACAAAAATAATTGCTACTTCATGCCTACAAAATCCAACTGATTCAACTATTCAAGCCCACAGACTATACACAGTGAAGAGAGTTCGTTGAACAACAAAAAGACAAGAGTGAGATTTCCAATGAAATCATATGCAGCGCTGAGGCTCATTATCATGCTGATAACTAGGTAAAGAATAAAATTGCCGAGACAGAAATTACATGCATTTTATGGCAAGAAAATGTATTTCAAACGTGTCAATGTCAGGTTTAGTTTTTTGCTGAATAATCGGACCATTGTTTTTTTGCCCAAACAGCCCAGAGTAAACGCTATCTAAAAGTTTGTCATGCAATGGAACTAGAATGCAGATGGTTTTACAAGTACGGAACTACTTGTTTCACACATCACGTGAAACAATGATATTTTTGCATGAGAAATACACTGTATTCCCTAGCTTAGGAAACCAAAGATAACCGCCTAGATCGTGCGACTTTTTTTTAAAAGATTTTCTGTAAAAATTTTAAATATAATTGAAACTGTATTTTAATATTTCTTATTTGTGAAAATAATTAATTTAAAAGCTGATTTCCGGGATATAAAAAAAGGCGTGTTGAGGTGAGTACGATGGGTTGGGGTCGAGATACTGCATGGTCAATATACTATTTTCAAAATACTGTATTTCAAAATATGTACTGTATTTCAAAACTCTGCATGGATAAAATTCAGTAAGGGCAAAATTCTGTATGAGCAGAATTCTGTATTTAAAAAAAATGGTTTTGATAATGTAAAAAGTACGCACTTTTTTATTTTTTACTGTGTCTCCCTGAACAACTACATACATGTATAAAAACTACCTTTTTTGTTATCTTTATGTTTACTGTTTTTGTATTTATTTGGAGTTGTAATAAATTTACTCTTATGTTTTTGTTAAATGAATGGCAGTTTTTTCCCAATAAATTTTCAAAAATATATCAAAGCTTGGTTTTTGTTATGCAAACACTTTTTCAAAATATAGAATTGGATCATAAGCAGCATTTCGAAAAACAGAATTTTGCAATTACAGCATTTTCGATATACAGCATTTCAAAGTATAGAATTTTGTTCATACAGTATTTAAAAAAAAAAAAATACAGAAATTTGTCAATACAATATTTTGAAATCCAGAATTATGTCCCGCGCCCGAGCACGATATCTCTAGACTAAATCATCAGAAATGAACAAAAAAAAAACAAATTTCGTTAATATAATGCTTTATCTCGTATTTGATGGAAAGAATAAGTAAAATAATAATTTTTGACAAAATGGTGGCTTCTGAAAATCAAAAAATCGATTTTTGACAAAAATGTATGCCTTCAATTGTTTATAAAATAGGGAGAAAAACCTTGGATTAACTACTAAAAATACACATGAAAAGCTTGTGATAAAATTTTAGACTAGTCTGTTCAGCCGTTTCCGAGAAACCTTGCTTTCCGGCTTTAAAAACATGGTTTTGAGAAATACTTTACATATAGTAAAAGAAGTTATTTTTTTCAACTCGACTCGATGTATTCGTCTATTCTATGGCCATATAACAAACCCTCCGCCCCTTCGGCAGTTTTTAATAATTCGAGTTGGTTTTGTCTGCGGACCATTCTTCCCTCTCGTGTGTTCTCATGCGCTCGGTGGTCAGATATCGTCATGCACTGTGCATCCTCTCTTTCCTCCTCCTATTTTCAAACGCTCTGACACGTCCTTGCAAATGTGCGTGTACATCGAGAAAACTCGCCAGATTGACATGGCATGAATATTACGAAAAAAAAAAACAAAAAACAAATCGGTTTTCCGAAAATTCTAAATTGAAATTCAACGTTTAGTAGGTAACGTGATGTGTTTGGTCCTCGGTCCTTTGGGTGTCTGCCTCACCCGTCTAAGATTCGCTTGATGCAGCGACTAAGTAAAAAAAGCATCGCTTGTGATGAAAATATGCTCTTAAGCAGCCTGGTCCTAATTTTTATCGAAACAAGTGTGCTTATTGCAGAGATCAACTTTTAGCTCAATAAGATTTTGAACACCATTAATTTTCCTTCTTTGAAATATACAGATACAGAAGAGACTGATCGAACGCAATTACATCCGCAAATGCACTGTTTGTGGTCTTTACGTTGGTGGAATTATGAGGCCAATTATAAGTGATTATTTTTTCTCAAATATGGGCAATACTTATATTATGAACTAACAGAGAATGCGATGTCGTAAGAGGCGACTAAATGGGACACCAATCATATACAAGCAACTATGACACCAAAAATGAGCCTGTGACACTTTAACACCTTAAAACTTTCCCACAAGTTTGTATGCAATCAGTGGGTTCCCGCGTCTGGAGACTACCGGTGGAGTAAAAGAACAGTCAATCAATTTGAAATGAGCATACAAGTGTCAAACCACTCATGAAAATGATCGCAATTAATAGCACTACCCCGCTGGGCACCACGGTTGCAACGCACTCGGGTGATCCCAGAGCAAGCAGAAGTGCTTGTGTCAGAGCCCGACGGATTCCGGGGGCGGGCAAAATGAAGTTTCCAAAATATTTTCCTAAACTTCGCTTTGCAAGTTGGAACCTCGGATCGATGACCTCAAAAAGTTTAGAACTGGAAGCGATTATGCGTCGCAGAACTCTACAACTCTACCTGTGCGTACAGGAAATAAAGCGCGTTTTCTAGATTTAAAAACTAAGGCATTTAAGATGTTCTACCATGGAACGGTCAATGGACGAAACGGTGTTGGAATCGTTGTTGCAGCGGATCTTCTAAACAACATCGTTGGTATCTTGAAAATAAGCGACCGCTTGATGAGTGTTAAACTCGTCATACACAATGAAACGTGGTACGCCCAACAAAATGGATGCGACCAATCGGAAAAAGATAAATTTTGCTCAGAGTTCAGTAATTTGCTTAGAAATATACCTATCGATGAGATGCTCTACGTAGGCGGAGATTTAAATGGCCACGTCGGAGAAACAAATGTTGATTATGAGGACTGCCACGGCGGTAAAGGCTTTGGAACCAGAAATTCAGCTGGCAAAGACATCCTTGTAGCGTGTAGGGCTTACGGCTTAACCATCTTAAATACAATGTTTATTAAACATCAACGACATCTCATCACCTATAGCAGCGGAGGCCACGAACCGCAAATAGATTATCACCTCTGCAAAATGTCGATGAGAAACCGTGTTAAGGACTGTGGAGAATCGCTAGTAAGCCAACACCGTCTGCTCATTACAGAATTTTTCACGGCGAAACCACCGAAAACACGGGCATGAACGAAGCGCAAGATTTATCGCACAGGCTAAAGAAGTACTTCAAAATATGCATTACACTCGCAAAGTCCCATCTGGGGACTATATCGAAATACCATCACGTCGGCAAAGAAACATGGTGGTGGAATGACGAAATCAAACGAGCTATGGCCGACAAGAAGAGTGCATTCCAAGCGTGGACAAAATGCGATCGGAGCGACAATATCGAAAAAGCTCGACTGGCTCTTGAATACGAGCGTCTTAAAAAGATCGCAAAGAAAGTCCTGGCTCGAACTCGAGCGGCAGCAGCGGAAAACCTGTACCAGGAGTTGGAAAATATCCTCACGATCGGCAAATAGAAGACAAGCTATCCAAGAAGTTCAATCGTCGTACAATACTAAAATGCCAAATATTTTTAAGCTCGCTGCACAGAGGCGAAAAAATTCAATGGAAATAAACTCGCCGAAATACATCAAAAACGCAGACGGTCGTTTACTAACGAATGAAAAGGAAATTTGTGATCGGTGACTTGAATACTGCAAGGAGTTGCTTAACAAACAGTTTCCACGTGATATCGTGCCGACAGCTGGTCTATTCGAGGAGGAAGTTTCGGACTTTTCAATCGAAGAAATAAGTATAGCAATTGGAAAAATGAAGCGGGGGAAAGCGGCGGGACCAGACAGCATTCCATCAGAATTTTGGTCGAAGATGGAGGGGATCGGCAGCGAATGGCTATCGAAACTTTTAAATAAATTAAAATGTGGACAACCTATGCCGAATCAATGGAGAAGTAGCTTCTTGGTTCCATTATACAAAGGAAAAGGCGACACTCGAGAATGCAACAACTACCGTTCAATCAAGCTTATGTCAAACACAATGAAAATCATCGAAAGAGTCTTAAACGAACGTCTTCGGCAAATAATAAAGCTCGATAATAGCCAGTGTGGATTTGTTGAAGGAAGATCGACGGTGGACGCTATCCAAAGCCTACGAATAATAATGGAAAAGCACCGAGATTCGTCTAAGGATTTACACATGGTATTTATCGACCTCGAGAAAGCATTCGATCGAGTGCCTAGGGATCTCATATGGGCCGCGCTGAGGTCTCAAAACGTACCGGAAACGTATGTTAGAATAATACAAGACATGTACGGAAACGTGAAAACTGCGGTTAAAAGCTCTGCTGGACTAACGAGGGAATTTCCTCGCAAATGTAACGCCAATTCTCTTCGCTGACGACGCAGTTATACTTAGCGATAACGTCGAAGATTAACAGAACGCCTTAGATTCATGGAGAACTTCGCTAGAGAGAAACGGATTTAAAATAAGTCGTTCAAAGACGGAGCATTTGACGTGCCCATTTGCGCATCCATTGCGACCTGTTCCGGATATAATGTTAGACGGAATAGTTCTTCCGAAAAGCACTATCTTTAAGTACTTAGGATCAATCGTTAACATGGAAGCAAAATGTGACGATGACGTAAACCACAGAGTGAGTGTGGGATGGATGAAATGGCGGGAAAATTCGGGAATCTTTTGCGACCGAAAATTTCCACTTAAATTAAAGGGGAAACTCTACACCACGGTTGTTAGACCAGCTCTTATATACGGTTCACAGTGCTGGACAATGTACGAAGCGTTTAAAAACAAAATGACGGCAGCGGAAATGAAAATGTGGAGTGTGGAGTCACTAAACGCGATTGCATTAGATCTACTCGTATGCGTATAAGAGGAAGTCTACATGTAAAGAATTCGGTAACCGAACAGCTTGAGGCGAATAGAATAAGCTGGTATTGTCACATTCAAAGAAGATCTGCGGAAAATCCGGTTAAAAAGGCACTATCAACTACGGTCACTCCAACTGTAAGAAAACGAGGTCGGAAAAAGAATTCCTGGATTTCTCAGATGGCAAATGCGGAACAACGTCTGGGGCTAACCACTGAAGCGATCCAGGACCGAGCATTATGTAGACGCGTTCTGCGGTCTGCGACATTAGCCAACCCCATAAGCGGAGCAGCAGCGATGCAGTAAAAATGGGAAACTCGTTACGCATAAGTTCGTATAACGAGGAAAGGACTAATAAAAGGATAAGAAGAAGAAGCGATTCAATGATAACATTATATCATGAAAAGACTTTTGTTAGAATTCGATCAAATCTTGTGGGGTTAGTTTGGTCTACTGATAATCCTTAAAATTTCCATTTCTTGGAAAGCAATATTCGGTGCGTTATTGTTGATATATAGCCTCAAACGCTTGAAAACTTTTTTGAAAACAACCGAGGGATGCCTGATGATACATGATTTCATGTTCAAAACATAACATCATTTCATGAATTATTCTTTATAAACATTTTTGATCCACGCCTGTCCTGTCGTTATTGACAAGGTCCACGTTCTACAATTCATGTATTTTTCTACAAAACTTTTATGAAGGTTCCTTGAAACAATTTTTTTTAGCCGTTTTAATTGTGACACATTTCATTTTAGATATTTGGATAACTTACTTATGCTTGCAATTATAAACTATAAACCGTTAAAAAACACCTGATATGTACAAAATTTCTTTTCTTCACAGCTGCTGGAATGAAGGCCAAGAGAAGAAATTCTTTAAGATTCTCTTTTAATACATACTATATACGTAGTTGGAAATAAAACGATGGAATTTCTTGCCAAAAAGTTGTATATCATCAGTTTTTTCCATTCATTTGCATTTGAAGAAGCCGCTTGTTTTATAACATGCTTAAGATACATGCAAGATACTATTTTAATTGCAATGCTTTTAAAATATAAACGGCATGTAACTATTGCCCATATCCATTAATTAAAACAGTTTTGTTGATGATAGGGTTTTTTTTTTTTTGGTTATGATATACAATTTTTCTGGTTAAGTGTATAATCAATGTGTTTTAATTATGAATTGCATTTCTTGGATCAAAAGCCTTAGTTTGGGTTAAAATTTTTATTAAATGTACAGTAATGGCACACACTCATTCTTCTCGCATATGATGTTAAATTGTTTCATTGTTTATAATCGCAAATTCGCATTATCTTATATTATTTTGAGATCTACGCTGAGTATTTCTTTAACTATAGATAAAAGTTTATCTAACATGTCCCAAATACATACGTATCAGTAAGTAACTATTCAAATAATCTAATGTGGTTTTTTGTCAGAATGCCATATAAATGAATAAAAAAAATTCTTTAAAAATACACTGATATCCTAACCGAATTTATGAATTGGATTAAATACATGTGTACGAGTAGAGTTAAAACCGCAAAGCTATACACATGAACGTACATGCTATTTTATAATGCACACATATATGTATATGTTTACAAATTAGAACGGATGCAAATGACATGATTGTTGTTTATTTTAATCAAAAAGTTATTAATAAGTGTTATGAACATTGATTAAAATGTTAGGTAATTCGTCTTATCACTTCATCCGATTATCTACGTTAAATAAGTGATTCGAGTATACCGCACTAGCTTCTCAGATTTTCGCTACACAAAAAAAAGGGCTAATGAATCTGTAGGTTTGTAAAAGTACTATAAGTGTATGTACATTTATCAAGAAGCGGATTTTCTCCGATTTTTTTATTTTATTAATGCTTTGACGCGTTTACAATTTTCAGCAAATTACACTTGGAAACATAGCCGAAGGCCTTCGGTGCTCTGGCTATACAGTTATTATAAGTTAGTCTTTTATACATATAATAATAATAATATTAATACACTTAAAGACAATACAATTTTGTATTATTTTTAGAAGTTATTCAAAAAAAAGTAATGAACATATTACATAGGGGGCAAATAACCGCAGACGGTATCGAGCTCCTCGAAACTGAGAAATACACATTTGGCACAACCGCACAAGATATCGACTATCAAAATTTGGTGTTCCGTCATCCGAGGTCGAGTGCAATTGACATACGATATCCTTTATGCTTTATTATCTATTATTTGCCGCACAAGGAGCACAAATACTCGGTGGGGTGAAAAGTAACCTCCTTGACCGCCAGAATGCGCTGCTACTGCAAAAAAGGTAATGGTGCCTTGAAGTCCGTTCATATTTAGGCAGACATGCCAAATTTCAGTGCGATACAGTCTTTAGTTTTGTTTTGACAGCTGATTGTTGTTGACGTGTTTGGCATCATATTGAGTATGGACAAAAACGATTTTCGTTCTCTCATAAAACATTATTTTTTGAGAGGCAAAACGGCGAAGGAAACAAAAGAAAAGTTGGGTAAGCTCCGTCAGATTACACCGTCAAATATTGGTTTCGAGAGTTTCGTGGTGTCCGCAACTCCACTACAGATCAAGTCCGCAGCGGCAGGCCCTCCGATGCGGTTACAGAGGACAATGTCAAAAAAATAAATGAAATGGTGTTGGCTGACCGGAAAGTGAAGGCGCGCGAGCTAGCAGATAGAAATATTAGTACTGAGCGCACATATCATATTTTGGGCAATATTCTGCATATGAAAAAGTTATCCTGCCGCTGGGTGCCGCACATGCTCACTCCTGACCAAAAACACGATCGCGAGAGCACTTCGAAAGAGTGTTTGGACTTGTTGATGCGGAATCAGGCGGACTTTTGGCGTTGATTGGTAACTGTTGATGAAACCCGGATCCACTTTTACACACCTGAGAACAGAATGAGTGCTCGGCAATGGACTGAAGCCGGCACGAGTGCTCCGAAGCGGCCGAGGGAGGCTCAATGGGTCGGAAAGGTTATGGCGTCGGTTTTCTGGGATTGTCATGGCATACTCTTCGTGGACTACCTCGAAAAAGGAAAAACCATCAACAGCGAGTATTACTGTGCATTATTGGAGCGATTGAAGGCCGAAATCGCTGCAAAACGGCCTCACATGAAGCGAAAAAAAAATTTGTTTTTGCAAGACAATGCGCCGGCTAAAATCAATGACACGGCTCCAATTGCTGTCGCATCCACTGTATTGGAAGAAATAATTTTTTTTTCTTTAAGTATTTCAAACAACTGTCAGAAATTGGTTTTAGTAGATTTAACTATTTCAATTTTGATTTTACCCTCGAAACGATAGCTATCGTGTGCCATCATTCCAAATTCATGCGATCACGTATGAAGTTTTCTCACTCAATATCGTGTGCGGTAATTTACCCCCAGCCTTTTCCAACAAGCTAGTATAGCCTTGCTACTTTTTTTATAGTTTACATTTTTTCAAAGTAAGTAAAGCGCTGCCACTGGTAGGTTTAAATGTATTTAAATAGAAACAGAAAAACTGGACTAAAAAGTGTATGAGGAAAAAAATTAAGTATCGTACAAGTTAAAAAAAAAAAACTAAGTATTTAGAAAGATTTTGATTTTGTTGTTGTTTTTAATTTTCTATTTCCTAAATCCAAAAAAGTAATGTAATCATTAAATTCAGTAGTTTCATTTACATATTGGAACATTATAAATACATTTTCCTTTTTACTTCAAATAAAGTGTTTTTTAATGAATGAGTCGATAAAAACAAAATATATATTTAAGATACTCGTATGTACATACTCGTATATCGCCATTCATCATGTTAAATACAAATTTGGCAGAAACTTTCTGCATATGAGATCAGCGAACCCGGAAAAAAACATCGCTTTTATCTTGAATATGTAGGTACTTGTACCAAACTTTTTGATCTCATTCACAAAATTTTCGATTGTGAAGCTTAAGATAATTCATTCGTTAACATAATGAAAAGTTGACGGACTATTTTTAGCGCAGTATTCCAATAATTCGTAATTTGCGACATAAAAAATACGATTGTAACGTCATATTTAAGACATACGAGTAGTTCGTGTGTCTTGTTGAGGAGATTGTAGAAATATTCTTTGGTGGCATTATTCTTGTTTTCCGTAGGTTCATGGGCTCATATTAGGGTTATGTTGGCGAAATTAGCCTTGATGCGGATTGTCATTAGACGCGCACTCACGTGTTGGAAGCTTAAGACTTTTTGTGTAAGTGTGGCGCTGTTGTTTCTTGATTTTGTTGTTCTCGGTGAAGCTTCTTCGTTCAAACGGACTTTTTAATATAGTACGCAGATATCTTCTTTATTAGAGAACATTAAAGCATACGATAAAGAAGCTTGTCGGGACTGGACTGGCGCATAGTTATTCCTAAATGCTTTCTCCATGTCTAAGATCCATAAATTACTCGAAGTGCGTTCTGTTGGTTCACAGCGTAATTTGATCCACGCGCACGTTTTGAACATGCAATGCAATGGGAGATCGAGTGACGATGTCACCGAATTGGAAATTGGTCACCGAATTGGGAATTGATCACCGAATTTTGTTATTAATCTCTTGTTTGGGCACCACATTGCATAAGACGAATACGAATTCGAATAAGCGCCGTTTCTTTTCCACAAAGCAATCACCATAAAATGTTGCGCAGTTCTTTATTATCCTCATGCTCGGCCCACTTCTTTGCACTTTCTGGATAGCGGTGATATCTGCATGATAGGTAATTGCTGGGCTGCACGTGGCCCCAAAGATTCCACGTGCAGGTCCGGAAGTCAGGACAATGATAAATCTTTTTTAAGGGTGGTCAACAGTAAATTTGTTATTAGGTTGTAAGCACTATGACGGCGTAGGCAATTACTCGTACATATTACGCTACTAGTGGATCTACCCCTTCCCAATTTACTCATGTATTTTTTCCATATTCTCAACACCGACTGCGATTGTATTAAATGTTTGTCTCTGTTCGGGTTTGTTTGATATGGCAATGGCTCAACGTTTATTTTTCTCATAGTACTTTGCAGTGTCGTTATAAATTTGATGACATAAATAAATGAAATGAGATTAATAAATATAAAAAGATGTATTTTTTCTAAATAGACTAAAAGACTTATTTCGCTTTTATTCGCGCTTTATTTTGTTAATAAAATTTGTTTTCTATCTGATTCTACTACATTTCTTTAAAGAGGCCATATCGGTGCTCTGATTTTTAAATTGAGAATCAACGACGTAGGTTTAAAAAAAAAAAAGGTCTTTCTGGCTATGCAGAAGATGTGAAAATCATCACATATGTTCTGATTTTTTAAATTCTTACAAAAGGTTTAAAGATTACTACAAGATAACAACTAAATATTTAACATAATAACTAAAATAGTTAACTTTGTTATAATTAAGTCTTTTCTCTACCCGACAGCGAATTTCATTTTAAGCCCATATCAACAATATCATAATCAAATCCTTAGAGATGATTTTTGGGATATTCCAACTCGTTGCATTGCCATCGCACACGTACATATATGTATAAGATAGACATATTAATGATGTTCTTTCCCATTACCTTTATATACCCATTTATACATGTGTACGTTATTTTCTTACTTGTTTTGTTTTCGACAAGGGAATCCTGCTCAACATACGCATTCAGCCCTAAATAACAAACCTGGTATAGTTACTTTGCAAACTTTCTAATTTACATAGTTCCAAAATCATGTTCATCAATGCCCAAGAATGAACATACGATAAGGAAATAGAAAAACTTAACAAGACATTTTACGAGTGTTAAATTTGTAGTTTGAAACAGTTTCGATATTTAATTAAGGAAATTGCCATTCAACTTTTTCATAAAACAAACGTTGCTGAAATTCATAACTCAAAACACATGAGTGTTTTGATTAAATTGATTTCATTGCGAAGGATAGGCAAGAATACAGTGAACGCAACAAAAGAGTAAACCTCTATTTAAATCACAAGAGTGTTATCGTCTTCAAGATGAGTTTTGAAGACACACATCATACGAGTATCTCAGGTTGATTTTAGGTACAAATAAACTAATGAATTTGTTGAAATGGAAAATGTTTTCGCTAAAAAAATGTGCATATTTATTCGTTGTTTATATGTACCTAGTCCTGTTGTCAGGTTTGTAACAAATCGAAAGGCCTTAAAAAGAAAATAGTGAACATTTTGTACTTACTTTTGTCAACAAGCTTCTCCAGCCAGCTCGATCCCTGGCTAGCTGCCTCCAGTTTCGCACGCTAAGTTGGCTGAGGTCCTCTTCCACTTGCGTGCGCCACCTGAGTCTTGGCCTTCCTCTACTGCGCTGTCCCTCGGGAGCAGATTCGAAGACTTTTCGGACTGGAGCATTGGTGTTCATGCGCTCTTCATGACCCAGCCATCTCAGTCTTTTGATCTTCACTCTTCTGGCTAGGTCCATGTCGCTGAACAGTCCATACAGTTCGTCGTTGTATCTTCTTCTCCACTCACCGTCAATGCAGACGGGACCGAAGATCGCCCGAAGAATTTTTCTCTCAAAGCAACCAAGAACACCCTCATCCACCCACACACCGGGATTATTAAGGTCTTATAAAGGGTGACTTTTGTTTTCCAAGAGAGGGCTTTGATACTCAGTTGCCTTCTTAACCCAAAGAAACAGCGGTTGGCAAGAGTTATTCGTCGCTTGATCTCAGCGCTGGTGTCATTGTCTGTATTTATAGCAGAGCCTAGGTAGACAAAGTCCTTAACTACCTCAAAGTTATATCTGTCGAGGGTGACGTTCTGCACGAGACGTCGGTGTTGGTTGTCCTTTTTGCTTGGCAGCATATACTTGCCTCTTGTGTTTGCTCGTGAGTTTTGCACTATTCTTTCAAGTACGATGTTGAAAAAATCGCATGACAGCGCATCGCCTTGTCTGGACATCAAAGGTTTCGGTGAGATCTTTACCGACCTTGATGGAGCAGCGTGCATTCTCCATCGTCATCCTGCACAGACGGACGAGTTTGGCAGGGATGCCAAAACTAGACATTGCTCTATATAGCTCGTCTCTATAAATGCTGTCATACGCGGCCTTAAAATCGATGAATAGGTGGTGAAGCTCATGGGTCTTCTCCAAGATCTGCCATAGTGTGAATATCTGGTTGATGGTGGACTTTCCTGGCCTGAAGCCACACTGATATGGACCTATCAGGTTGTTGACGAACGGCTTCAGGCGTTCACACAATACGGCGGATAAGATCTTATATGCGATGTTAAGGAGACTGATGCCTCTGTAGTTGGCGCAGTTCAGAGGGCCTCCTTTCTTGAGAATCGGACAAACAATGCTGAGGTTCAATTCATCGGGCATACTTTCGTCCGACCATATTTTACAGATGAGTTGGTGTATGCTCCTTACCAAGTTATACAGTCTGCAGAAATGGTTTTTCGAAATCCTCAGCATTGACTGCGATTCTACTACGATGTTCCCTTGTTCATCTCTACAGGCTCCGGTTCGGGGTTTGTTTCCGTGGCATGTTATTTTTACCTTTTGGTAAAACTTCCGAACCTCATTCCGTCCGTCATTTGCCGTCGATAGCAATTGCCGTAGTAGATATCGCAGTTTTTCATCTTCTTTTTGTCCGGCCCATCCCATCGCATTTCTTGAATGGCGGTTATGTCTGCTTTGCAGCAGTCTAGGCCCTCCGCTAGTTGCTCGGCTGCACGTGGTCTATTAAGGGATCTAACATTCCACGTGCATATCCGAAGCTCATTGTCCTTAAATCGTTTGCGTGGGTTGTCAACAGTAGATCCGTCCGTATCCGAGGCAGCTATGTTTTTTTTAAATGGCCGGGCAGTTACACCGGCGGCACAACCCCCAACAAGGAGGACCAGTTCCACAGTTCCATTTTTTAATGCCCCTAGGACGAGGGATCGGTTACACCGAAGCCAGTAACCCTTTACGGGATGTGAGCGCTACCGTTGGCCCATATAGGGCTTGTTCGCCACCATCTCTTTTCCAAGACCCTGACTAAGTCCTATTGAAAATTACACAATTAATGTAGTAATTATACCATAGTTTATAGTTTAGTTTAACGTTTAGTTTTTTCGTTTTAGTTTTACGAGTACATTAACTGTTGCCAATCTTTTGCTGCTATAAAGCCAGAAATTATATATATATATATTGATATTAAGTAAGTACGCCAGAGCTTATTTCTCTTATCACGAATAGATCGCAACTCTTTATTATACCAGGGTGGCGATGATGAGGGATTCTTTTTGGGTAAAAAAAGTACGGATTGGGAGAGACATTTCAAAATTTCGGTATAGAAGGATGCGAGAGCATCGTTAACCGTGAGGTTTGGATTATCGTAAAGAAAGTCAAAATTGGCCATACTGAGAAGGTTATTCAGTTCGGCATAGTTAGCCCTATGAAAATTAAAACTGTAAGAATACTCATAAGAAGCGCGATTAAGACCAGTGTCATACGCCAATGTAAGAGAAAGGGGAGGATGGTAACTATCCAACTTAGAAAGAAGATGTCTGCTTTCTAAAACGATGCAGTTATCTGTATCAGTGGCGAAGACTAGGTCGAGTTGTCTGCCAATGTTATTGGTGACACCACTTAATTGATACAGACCAGAGTCAGTAAGGCAGTCGATGAAAAGGTTTTCTTTATCAGAGGTGGGATTTGTTGCAGTAAAGTAGGACTGGTCAGTCTGAGCCCATACAAGCTTAGGTAGATTAAAATCACCCAAAAAAATAACTACGTCGCTGGGATCAGCAGCATCAAAAATGCTGTCGATTGCATCAACAGCTAGCTGGTAACCTTGAATTGGTTGAGAGGGGCGAATATAGCAGCAGCAAATATATAGGTTGCGCTTGCAAATAGGAATTCTAGCGCAAACAAATTCAAAGAATGCAGTGGACGATTTTTGAAAGGGTTTGGACTCGAGACGAGAGTGTATAGCTAGAAGTACCCCACGGCCATACAAATTTTCCTCCTTATCTACGAGTAGATCGTCGTCACGGTGTAAATCAAAGTCTTGGGAAAATAATTCATTATCCTTAATATCAGGGGTGAGATTGGTTTCTGTGAGTGCAAAAATGTCGTAGGGCAGAATCTGCGAATTAAGATATATACTCGTAGCAGAGATCTTAGTTCGTAATCCTCTTACATTTTGATAATACAGGGACAGATATTTGGGAGGCTTCGGCAAAGAATTGAGTAGTGGGTTAGGAGCGATGGTAGTTTTTGAAACTAGACCGTGTTCGCTGGAGGTGTAGTATGTGTTTGGAGCTTACGTGAGACGCAAAAGAGCGTTAAAGTTAAAAGATCATTAACCACATCATCAGGAGTCATATCTAATTGCTCATGAAAACGTATAAAAAGTTGCCGCAGTTCATTGTGATTAGTGGGAAGGCCTTCTTGCAGAATGGAAACCATTGCATTGGTTTTCGTTATACCGTCTATACAGACAGAGTCTGGCTTATCATGAAGATAAGCGACATATAAACGAACATTATCGTATAGTCTGCGGTCTCGTAGTCGAGAGAGAACATACCGGCCATCTTCCCCTGAATCGATAAGGTGCTTGGTTAACTTTGCCTTTGGAGGAAGTATGGGGTCTAAAAACGAAGGTGGTGTGGAATCAGGGTGGGACTCAAGCTTAGAGGATGGGGAGGGATTTAAATGTACAATGGAACAGAGTCATTTTGTATGTGCCACTTGGTGAGAGACCGCTGACAAAACCATAATGACAATAGGACGATGGTTACGTTTAACCTTTGGAACGCTATCATGTTTTTTTTTACTATTCCCTAAATTTTATCATTTTAAATGCCCCTGTCCCTTAGCTGAGATAATTTGCGATAGCCCAATATACACCTAAGCCCGCTTTAAAACGTGCTCTGAAATATCCTGATTCTTTGCTAAGCCGTTAACTAGAGCTTATGATAACTCGTGGAGTGGCCTGCGGATCTCTTTTTTTCCTAGTAATTATAACTTGCAAACATTTAAGACCAACGTACATCAACGTAAAAAAAAGCAATGCTATTGAGTTGTTTCGATTCCATGCGGGTTGTCACCGTTAAATGTTGATAGTTTTTAAGTTAAAAAGAACCTGCTATTTACTGATTAGTGCATGCGTTTTGAAAAAAAGAAATGAACGATCTTACAAGTATTCTTAAAAGAAATTTTAAGCGATGAGCTCTGAAAATTGTTTAGTGTACATAGAAGTATTGCCAAAGACAGGTTTATACAGATATGTTTGTAAAATTGTCTAAACATTCCCCTTTAATTCGAAATATTAAAAGAAAAACTAAGAGTTTAAGTGGAATCTTTTTTTAAAATGTCATAAGCTACCTATTGAAAAAGTATAAATTCAAAGTTCAAGTCGTAAATATTGCCCTTTTCTACTGTTTGTCCCTCGTGTACAAACATAAATTCATGCAGATTTATCCTGTGATTTTCCACTGAAGTGGTGGGGGATAAAAGTGTCATTTCGGTCGTGTGTTTATTGCATTAATTAAGTTTAATGGTGTTGCTTTATTCATAGAGTGTATCGCTTTCAATTAAATTAATAAAATAATACTACTATACGAATAGTACAAATGTTTGAGTTGATTGCCCAAATAAAGTGAGTCATAATTTATTTAGTTGTTAATTCTTACGCACTTCTTACTTTTTTTGTATAATTAAAAAAATAGTGCCTTTATTTTTAAGAAATAGAATTTTCTTACTATTTTCTGCTCTGAATGATTGTTAAAATAATTAATGATTTATTATGCGGGTATTTTAAATTCTTGTCAATTCTGCAGTTATATTAAAAAATTAGTAATTTTTTTTATTGTATTGTCTGAATTGGTTTTTCATGCTTCACTTGTTGGAGAAATAGTTTGATTAGATTGAATGTTATCTATGTACTCGTATATGTGAACGTGATATAATATAATAAAAAGGGAATTGTAGCAATCTAACAACTGTACGAATGAGTCTCTCTTAATCCCTCAAGAGCTTCACTGCCGCCAGTATCAATCATTGAAGACCCTTCTTCAGAGCCTTTAGAGATTCCGGTTCGTATGCGCTGGGTTTCACTCGACCACCACAACGAAACCCCTTGTTTAATGACGAATATAGGTAAGCACATGTAGCTAAGAAAAATGCAAACAAAGCGGCGTTGCATAGAAGGACTACAGCTGCTCACGAGCTCTATGAACAGAAGAAGTGAGACGAACACCGCCTTCTCAGGAGAAAAAAGTAAGAGCATGAAAGCGCGTAGTCAAGGAAATTTAGAGTCTATACTCCATAAATAAGATTCGGAAGTTTTACCAAAAAGTAAAAAAAAATATGCCACGGACACAAACCCTGAACAAAAGAATATCGTCGCAGAGTCGCAGTCGATGCTGAAGGTTGGGAAAGAGTATTTCTGTAAGATTGTAGAACGGCGATGACGAATCAAATTTCGTTGTTAGGTAGAATAAACCTTTCAACCTGGACGATGATGACCAAGAATTGCGTCTACCCGATCTAAATGACGTGAAGATAGCTTAAGTCCAATAAAACTGCTAGAGCGGACGCTTTGACTGGTGAGCTGGTAAGGAGCATACACCAACTCGTCTGTAAAATACGATCGGACGAAAGTATGCGATCGACGAAAGATGAATGAAACCTCAACATTGTTTTTCTGGTCCTCAAGAAAGGAAACCCTCTGAATTGCGGCAACTTTAGAGGCTTCAGTTTTCTTACCATCGCATATAAGATCTTATCATCTGTACTGTGTGAACGTCTGAAGCCATTCGTCGGCAACCCGATTGGTCCATATCAGTGTGGCTTCAGGCCAGGAAAGTCCAGAGCCGACCAAATACTTACACTACGCCAGACCCAGGAGAAAAGCTATGAGCTTCAAATCGATACACAACCGCGAATGACTCATGTATTCGAGTAGGGATGAGCCATTCAAACCAATGTCTAGTTTTGGCATCCCTGCTGCTCCATTAAGGTCGGTAATGATTTTACCGAAACCTTTGATGTCAAAAGAGGATTTAGTCAAGGTGATACACTGTCATGCGATTTCTTTAACATGACTGAGGGCCAGGTTCACCCCGAACTGAAGCACCAGCTTAAGTAAGTAAATAAGTTGTTTTCAGTCGAATATTTTTAGTGAGCTGATGTTTTTGTAATTCATCAAAGATGTTTGTTTTAGAATCGGATTTGTTGGATATTTTGTAATGCATTCTACTAAGTTCAAGCTCGCAAAGCCCAACTTTAATTTCGAAGTTGTAATAGAGGTACTCCCAAATCCATTTTACTTTCCATTTTGCACCTTGATAAGTTTAAGACCACTACTTTTTTATTGATTTTCAATTTTTGAAATTTTTTAAGTTAATGTTAAAATATAAGAAAAAAATTTATTCACTGAGATACCAAACCAAATTATTTGTTCCAATAAAATGGGTAAATCCAAAAAATTCGACGACATTGATATTTCTAGATCTGTGGTCAGTCTTTGGTATTTTTAGGGGTCAAATTTGTATAAACATGTGTCCAGAAAAGGTTTTACTTTGGTGACAAAATAAAAAGAGCCAAATTCTTTAATAGTATGATTCCAACATGACATGGGTAAATCCAAAAGATTCGACGACATTGATATTTCTAGATCCGTGGTCAGTCTTTGGTATTTTTAGGGGTCAAATTTGTATAAACATGTGTCCAGAACAGGTTTTACTTTGGTGACAAAATAAAAAGAGCCAAATTCTTTAATAGCATGATTCATGCATGACAGGATTTTTATTAAATTTAACAAAATCAATAACAATTCATTCGTAGTTAAATAAATAGAAATATTTGAGAAACTTTTAATTTGAAAAATTTTAATAAAGTTCATTGGGCTCATTTTTAACTTAATCTGAGCGCACGAGTAAGGAAAAATTCGAGAGGCGCGTCGGTCGTATAACCTTAAACGTAAGAAATCCACTTTGCTTCTAAGCTGATTAATTTTAAATCATAATTATTGTTTATAACGGCAATATAATAAGAGAGATCAAAATGCATTAGATTTTGGTTCAAATTTCAAAATGTATAATTAGAATAATTGCCCTTCGCATTTAGCAGTCGAGGGCCATTCATGAGACTTGAAAGAGATGCTGGTTTACGAGCACCTTTTAATAGTCACAACTTTGACTGCTGTACAAATCGTTGATTTATATTGCTTCAAAATAATAATTCTCAAAAAAGTGGCGAAGTAGAAAATTTCAGTTTTTTGACCAATATTTTATTTCAGAAATGGGAGTTCGTTCGGAAAACGATCCTAAATGTTCTGTATTAAGGGTGCAGTTTAAAAACAATTTTTTTATTGAATAATTTTGTTGGAAACAATTTGACCGATTTAATGGAAAACAAACAATAATCAAACAACTTACTATTTGTACTTACATAAATAAATCTACACAATTCGAAATAAAATGAATAAGGACACATCGCATACAGCGACCGAATTCGTTGGTATCTTGAAGGTCGTTATAATCGATTTCAACTGTCCTTAAAAGCTTAAGGTTCGGTAATTTTGTGCTTATATGTATAACTACTGCACATCTATTATAGCATTACGTAATACAATTATCAATAATTCAATTCAGATATATTGATAATTGAAATTAATCTTTGAATTTACACTTAATGCTAAACAAAAAATGACTCTTTACAGAAATTCTTTTGGAAAACAAAAGTTCGCCAACTATTCAGACGTTTTCTAACTTAAAAATAAAAAAAAACGATTACAGTTTGTCTAATATTGCTCCACACTGTATATGAGTGTACATGTAGTGAATGTAAGGTATGTCTGCAATATGCATTTTTGATGTGATAATATGTACTATGGTCTTTTATAGCATTCGTTGTTGTTCTTGTTTCGTACAAGCGGGAGACGAAATGTACGATTAGTTCACTGAACGAATAATCGTTTCAAAATCGATAGATAAACATGTTTGTGAGCTTATTTTTTCAATTTTTTTATTTCTTATTTTTCGAAAATTAAATATTATTGTAGGCGAACTCGATCGAGTACTATACACAAATATGTAAGTATTTTTGTATTCGTAAATATTTATATTTCTATGTGCGTACATATATAAGTTTAGGTTAAATTGGGAATAAAATAGGACAAAGTTACTTACTTTACTAGATATAGATATAATTGATATTTTTGAAGTTAAAACTTAATATACTCGTATCATATGTAAGTTGGAAGTATTAACTATTATTAGAGATCCTGATGACTCTGAATGATGCCATTTTTATATGTTGTTTCGAGTTTACAGTTTTTTTTTTTTTGTTGCGATCGGTTGTGTTTTATGTGTTTCGCGTACTTTTGAAAAGCCCAAGAAATAAGGATTCTTTCCGGCATAATAAGGTCTTTTATTTTGGGAAAGACAAAAAGAACCGGCACAAACACATGAGTAGACTTGCGCCGCGTACGGGGATAACTCTGTCGGCGCCTCAACAGTTCGGCATTTTCGTGATGGTAAATTTACATGATCTGACTTTCCCTGTTCTGGACAACCGATTGATGCGGACCAAATTAAGGCATATAGCGGAAATATTAGACATATCGAAATCAAGCGTAGAAAATTACTTGTGTAAACTGCAATACGTATATCGATAAGATATTTGGCTGCCCCACAATGTGAGTGAAAAACATTTATTCGATCGTGTTTCTTTCCCTCTAGCAAAAGCTGGTCTTCAAGATATGAGGATTAAAAGGGAATTGTGTATTCTGGGGTTTCTTTCCATAAACAAACTAATAAGTACTGCTCTTAATTGGTTAACTGAAGGATGCAATTAAAGAAAAACCCCCGGAATTGGTTAATTTTAGGGGCGTCATGTTTTCATCAAGGCAGTGCTAGATGACATGTTTCTTTGCAGACCCGGCAGAGGTTGTCGCAGTTTGGATAGGGTGTTTAAGTACACCCTCCTCGCACCTTCCGATCACAATTTATTCTGGTTCTTGCAGAAATGGAATAATGGAAAAAAAAATTTTCCCCGTGGAAGCCTGAAAAATCAGCTTGGAGGAATTCTTCTAGATAGATTAAACCATTTTAAAAATTGAAGTTTTTCCCAATAAACAACTGGGACAACTACAAAAACAAACAACAGAAAGTTATTGGCCAACTTAATACTTACGCCCTATTCGCAGTTTTCTCTCATGTTTTTCCAATTTTTTTTGCCTAAAGCATATACAAATTTAATTAAATACTTACTTTACAAGTAATTTAAAAATGTAATTGCGCAAAGATTTATGTGACGATTTTTTTTTAATTTTATTTACCTAGTTTACTAAGATTACCTAGCATAGTTTGTGGAGAAACATAAAATGAATCCTTAGAGAGTTCAATGCGCGGTTCGTGTATATATACATATTTAATATGTGCAGAAGTATGTACATTAATTTATGTGTAGTTATCAGTGCTGTTGAACTACTGAATTTATTAGCTTTTTCTAAGAATTATGACCTTAAAATGATTTGCTGATAAGAAATTAATAATGATAAATATGTGGTAATAATTGGTAAATTGTTAAGATACTTTAATTTATTTTACAATTACCATAAAGAGCATTTTGTGATCATGCAAATCTATGTAAAAACAAGAAAGGGGTCACAATACTTCATGGACTTAGCTTTGGATAGCAAAATTACACCTTAAAGTGACTTATATCTCAAAAAATACGCGTATGCCAAAACGTTAAAACATAAATTACTTTTCTTCTACAGGTACACGTACAACTGGGTTTGCCAGTAATTCAGGAACTTTCAGAACAAGCAAGAAAAAAGTTCAATAATCTATACCACTAAATGTACGATTAAAACAAAAAGTTATCAAACACACAATAAAAAAATTAAATATCAGAGGACAGGACGAAAACCACAAAAATAAATGTTTGTAAATATGTATTTCTGATTTGGTATTTTTCCGATTTTTAATTTTCCAATAGAAAAACTCGCATGTGGAAAACTTCGCCACATACGTGAACGCGGGTCCGACATCTGGAAGATTAAGTTTGGAAAGAGTACTGACTCAAATAAAAGACCAATAAGAAGATCCTGTTCGCAAATTTCTATCTGTCAACTAGTTTTAAGGGGACATGACACGTTCAAATTTTCAAAAAATCTTTTAATATTATACAGTTATAATTTTTTTATAACTATTTCTTGTTTAAAAAATATTGAAAAATACCTTTTTAATAATATAAACCTCAAATTCGGACTCTAAAATATATAACGAGCGGTTTTAGGTACATAGTGTAAAAGCCGTATAGTTATAGTTAAAAAATTCTAAACGGCCGTGATAAAAAAAAAACTACTTGACTAATCTTTCTAAATTTTTAATATGTTATTGTGCACATATTAATGCATGGATCGAACAGAAAGATCGGTATTATATTGGGTCTATAACTTAATTCGTGCGGTTTGCTTAGAGATGGCGTAACTTGTATTATTCCATTTGAACATGTGTTGGAAAGCTACTGTCATTGTACGTCATTTCAGTATATGTCATTCATTTGAAGCGTAAACAACAATAATTTTTTTTCACTCAAATATGTCGAACTTTGTGTCTGAAAAAGTGTTTTTGCGGGGAGTTCTTCTTAACTTCTTTATTTTGAAGAAAACTGCTGCCGAAAGTCATCGTATTTTAGTGGAAGTTTATGGTGAACAAGCGCTAGTTGAGCGAACGTGCCAAAAGTGATTTTGGCTTGGAAGACGATGAACGTCCTGGGCAGCCAAAAAAGTTTGAAGATAAAGAACTGGAAGCATTACTCTATCAAGATTGTTGCCGCCAAACACAAGAAGAGCTCGCAGAATCTTTGGGTGTCACTCAAGCAGCCATTTAAAACGTTTAAAAGCAGCTGGATATATTCAAAAGCAAGGAAATTGGGTTCCACATGAACTAAAGCCGAGAGACGTCGAAAGGCGGTTTTGCATGTCCGAAATGCTGCTGGAACGCCACAAAAGGAAGTCATTTTTGCATCGGATTGTTACTGGTGATGAAAAATGGATCCATTACGACAACCCCAAGCACAAAAAATCATATCTGAAACCCGGCCAACCAGCCAAATCAACGGCAAAGCCGAATATCCATGGCGCGAAGGTAATGCTCTGTATTTGGTGGGACCGGGTGAAACCATCAATGGACAACGCTACCGAAAACAATTAATCCGTTTGAAGAGAGCAGTAGCCGAAAAACACCCGGAATATGCGACCAGACACGAGGCAATAATTTTTCATCTTGACAACGCTTGGCCCTACGTTGCTATTCCGGTTAAAAACTATTTGAAAAAAAGTGGATGGGAAGTCTTACCCCACCCGCCTTATAGCCAAGACCTTGCCCCTTCTGACTACCGTTTGTTACGGCCGATGCAGAACGCCCGCACTGAAATACGGTTCACATCAGAGCAGAATATCAAAAATTGGTTTGATTCATTCTTGGCTGCCAAGCCGGCGCAGTTCTTTTGGGATGGGATCCACAAATTACCAGAAAGATGGGAAAAGGTCATAGCTTCAGATGGGCAATACTTTGAGTAATACTATTGTAAATGTTTTTCTTAAATAAACGTTCAAATTTAAAAAAAAAAAAACCCCAAGAAGTTATATACCCAATAGTTTTTGATTTTCGATACGATTTTGATCCCAAAAATTCACCATTTTCGAAGAAAAATGCCGCCATTTTGTTATTTTTCGACCAAAATTGTTTCTTGTAGTTCATTCCATGGCGGCTTCGATGCTGATTAAAACCTCCTTGTTTTTTTTTTTTTGGAGATGTTCCAGTGAGCCGCAATCATGCCCGCCGTAATTTTTGCGGTTTTTTTTTTTTAATTCTAGTGGTCTTAAATCACATAAAAAAAAATTCTACAAACAATTTTTTATAAATATTTTTTTTATGTCAAAATATATTTCTAAAGTTTCAAAATGATAACTTGTTTTTTATTAAAATTATACGCATTTTAAAACAATAAAACAATTTTTTTTTTTAAGATGTCATGTCCCCTTAAGTACGACATGCAAGGTCTTCGTTATATTAAATAAAACCTAGACACTTACACTAAGAAATTATACGTTGTTTAAAAGTAACGTTTTTAATGACTGCCTATTAACAAAACGAAATAAATGGGAAAGACACATAACTATAGGTTGTATCTAGTTAATGTTTTACCCTTCTCATTGTAAGAGAGTACACGTAGGTATGCTCGGGACTCACTTTTCATGCAACTTGATCAGAATTCACTCACAGCACTGCTCTGTAGACTGAATCCCTGGCGAGCAGTTAGAGAAGCCGTCATACCGAAAATCGAAAAACATAACTACAATCTGGCTAAGCCTCAGACGAATTAGTCTGACTTCTTTCATGTTAAAGGACATAGAGGCGATGGTTAACATTGTATACTTAAAACTGTTTTACAAATGTATCATCTGTCTTAGATTGAATATGCCTACCAACCCAAAAGACCCATGGAAAACACTAATGAATTATTTAGTAAAGATTTCTTTTAAAACTGATGTCTTTCCCTTCTTAAGAAACAGGAGCCTAACACATTTGGGCGTTGAAACCATCACCATCCGTTTCTTTTATTGAATTAAAGTATTTAGATATCATCCAGAATAAACAAATTCCTTCGATTAAATGGCGCGTCAAAAACTTTCAAAGCCCGACGGCTTTCTGGTAGTGTATAAGACTTTCTGAGGCTTGTAGCCGAGAAGGGACATTTAAATCTTTCTATGTATACGGCTATGATAAGATCAATAGAATCTTTTCCATCCATCGGATGTTTAGTGAACCAAACTTCCACGTCACTGTTTTTTCATCAAAGTCCAAAACGCACTGAGTCTTTCGATAACATACTCGTACTTGGAGCTGTTCTATATGCACTGATGAAACTTTCTTTAATTAAAATTCATGTAATGGGCTATTAACAGAAGCTTGCTGACGGCGGCGGTTTTTTTTTTCTGTCCTTTGGTAGAAGAGTCAGGATGCAAAAAACATATTGGTGTCGTAAAAGAACATAATGCTTTTGTTTGTAAGCTTAGTATGCTAGACCTAGGTGATACAACATGCTGTCACTTGGTTTGCTGTGGGGTTTTTAAGAAGCATTTCCTAATTGAGCTAACAAATATTATAATATTTATGCATTGCCCCAGCAACACCAAGCGAAAGGACAATATTTAAAATAAGTTAATTGTTAAATCCGAAACCCATTGGTTATAAGAAACACGGATGCCAGATTACTTGATGTAGATAATAAGAAGGTAGATAGTCTTTCTGCCTAAAAATCTGTGAAAATATGTATATAGTACACATATACGGCGTAGCACGAAGAAACGCAAACCTTTTTGCGAAACATGTTTTTCTTACAAAATTGTCTACTATATACCTATACATGTCCTAATGAGAATATGTACATTATTAAAATAATTATAATTTAATTAAAAATTCACATCTCCATTCATTTGCATTAAACTATTGAGAACACAGCAAACAACCTAACAGCTCACAAATTTGTCACAACTACCTGCATTATCACTCATGTGTACTTGTTCTAATTTTTTTTAAATTTTCCTTTCTTAAAAAGTTGCCACAAGTGGTATCCCACTTGCTCTTAAGCACTTGTATGTATGATTGTTGGAAAAAGAACAAATTTGTAAGTGTGCATCTTAAGTTGCATCTTGTTGAGAGCATGTGCCAGTATTTAAAGGTATGTTTATACCAGTATGTGTGTGTATGGTGTAAACTTTTGTTAAGAAAATTGAATAATATTGTAGCTTAGTGCAAGCAATCTAAAAAGATTAACAAACCAATTAAATTCTTCTTTTTTTTCAGATAAATTGAAAGCTGCGATATAATCAGCAATGTTAAGCTTTTCTTCAATAAATTAATTAATTATAGTAAATACCAAAAGCTACAAAATAAAAAACCGGCTAAAAAGGAAGATAGAGACAATTAAAAAATTAAGTATGGAGCAAAATATAAATACCAATAAAATCGTGAATTTCTTCAGAAAACAAAATCCAGAAAGAGAAGTTGAGAATTTTTCTGAAAATCAGATAATTCATATACAAAGGTGCTTATAAAGAAATCTCATTGCCAAATGCCTTAATAGTACCTACTTCAAAACTACAAAATAATATTGACGACAAAAAATTATCAAGATTTCTTTGTAATAAAATAAAGTCCGTTCGAGCGAATAACCAAGTGAAAAGGATCAAAAAGGAAGTGAGCCAAACTGAAAAGAAGTAATAATGTGGACTTCAGGGACATGTGTTACGACAGGGCCTGTCGTTGTAAGCCAAGCTTTACAGGATGGGGAGAAGTTTGTGAGATGGGAAGAGGTAAGTCCGACTTTATGATTTTATAATTATAGAACGCATAAGCATTTTAAAATGCCTTCCAAAATGTTTACTTTCGCTGAACAATCTTTAAGTTAAGCAGCTTTTATTTAAAATTTAATTTGAATATACATTTAGAGTGCTCATTTAATATTCTTATCTACTTTTAATCTCCGTGCCAATTAAAATTATCTAAATTAGATAAGCGCGCAGCCCTTCATTCACTTGAATTCACCCATTCAGAATTTAAATCTTAATGGTGAATAACCACCACCAGCACCTTGTGCCTTGCTGCTTACCTCCAATATAATCTTCCGTGTTGTGATTTAGCTTCATCTACTGATGAGATTTTTATTGCTTTTACACAACTCTACAAATGAAATTTCCTCTTTGATCAGAGAAATGGGGAAATTAAAATGTAAATTTTTACCGCACCATAATTTGCAACGGATGCCATGCTAGTCGTCATTCAATCCGATTTGGGAAAGTAAAACGAATAAAATAATAAGAAAGGAAGGTGAAGGTGTGTTTGTATGCAGAATAAGTGTTCCTCTATGTTAGCAGCATAATATTATTTAACGACACGATTGTTACAAATTAATAATTTTTAATACAAAAAAGTTAAGAAAAAAATTGCTCAAATTTCTAAAAACTAAATATTTTTTTTTCTGCATAAAATAGTTTTAAAAATTGATTTACACGTTTAATAATAAAAACAAAGCTATCATAAAAGTTTATGTGCTAATTTATTTGGTGGACAAATTGTGCAACATTTATCTATTTTACTTTTTTTTATGCTTTTCTTAAAATTGGAATAACAGATGAATATGTAGCGCACTGAAAAATTGTTAATTTTTATAGCCCTGGAGCAACCCGAACACTTCAACGTTAAAGTATTGAATTTTGATTTATTTGACGTTTATGCAAAAGGAAAACAAATTTTATGGGCTTTATTAGTTTTTATGTTAAGAATGACTGACATTTCCAAAAATGATAAAAAAAAAAACATTTAAACTCGCAGAAATGGTTCACGTGAAATCAACTATTGTATAGATTGTTTTTTTTTATTTATTAGCAGTTGCATTAGATATATATTTAACGAGTGATTTGTTAAGGGTTTGTTTTTTAATTGTGAAAGAAAAAACACAGGAACATTGCAAAGGTGTATACAATTTTTATTTAAGATTATTATATGTAAATGATGACCATGACTACGTTTTAAGAGTTCAATATTGAGTTACTTTCGAGCATATTGGCTAGTATCTCGTTAATAACACGAGTAATGTTTGTTGTTTTGCAAGGCTGCAATTGACGCTGACGTATCGATATAGACGAGTGATTTGACGCGCAATTTTCCTTTTCCGGGTGCATTGGCATCCCTTGTATTGCCTGAGTTTGCTCATCGAAACAAATACGCCAGTTTTGTTAATTAACATGTCCATTTCTAACCAAAAATGACCTTCGTCGTTGAAGACAATTTTTTGATAAAATGATAAAACAGCAGTTCTTCATCCAGCTTTTCTAAGGTCCACCTAAGGCAAAACGTCACCATTGTAAGCAACAATTTCAAGGTAGTTAAGGAGTATACCTATCCGGAGTAAACGTAAGCTGCACGAATGACGCCCTTGTCGAGATCCGACGGTCGGGCAAAACAATTCGGTTCAAAACGAAAAGTACTCGTATGCTTTACAAAGCTGACACTGACACTGAATTCCTTCGAAAGGAACATTTTTTGACGGATTTTTGGTCCTGTGTACAAGGAAGGTGAATGGAGAAGAAGATACAACCGCGAACTCTGTGATCTGTATCAATATGGGGATGGGAATGAGCCAAAATACATCGACTATATTGGTTCAGTCACATTGGTCGAATGAACAATAATGAACAATAAATTCAGCTAAAAAGATCTTCGATTCCCAGCGTCCAGGCTAGAGACGACAAGGCCCAACCTCTGTTTTAAAAACCAAGCCAGCGCGGATGCTAGAGCCTTGGTCTCGATAACTGGACCGGGATCGCAGAGAATAGAAGGCTGCAGTGGCTTAGGCAGAGATTCGTCAGTCTCAAGTTAGTACTCACTGAAAATTCGACGCTGTGTCAAGTTCTTAGTTCTTACTACAGCTGTATTTTGTAAAGTTTTAGACTAAGTATAAGGTAAAATTTTCCACGTAATCGAGTTACACAATCCCAATTGGTGCGAACAGCGACGAATGGATAAATCACGTGTTTCATTAACACTAGCGAATTTAATATTGAGTTTATATTTTCTTCTGCACGCACACTACCCATACGGGTAGGTGGCTTTATGTCCAAAAGCATGTAGTTGGTGCGAAATTTGGTCACTATAGCTTGAATTGCTTGGTCAGTAGGTCTATTGTAATGACCGTAAAATGGTCAAAGTGCGAGAAAGACATTTATTTTACAGAGCACGAATTTTTATAACAAAATGCAATAATTTGTAAATTTTGTTCGGGTGTAGGTCTTTCCATGAAGAAAAGTCAATGCTAACTGAGCATACTATACATATATGACTTTGATACATGTGACGAATCGCGCGTGTGCTGTCAAGAATAGAACACACTGGCAAATTTTCCGACTTTAGAATCATTCTAAAAGCGGATTTATTTTGGATCACCTCGTTACTGGGGTCAATTGTTTTTTTTACATTTGAGTGATCTTTTCATTTTGCACCTCTATTGAATTTTTCGACCACTTTCGTTTAGCATGACAAACCCAGTTGATTTGCACAGCCTCAAACTAACTAACAGCAAACCGTTTCTTTGTTTTTACTTTGGTGACTTAAGCGAACCTCTTATTAAGCATTTGTATTGGTATGGCGAACTCTCCTAAACTTGCAATCCTTGGCAATGGTCAAAATCTACAGTTGAAAAAACCTTCACAAAACCCATTGGTTGTTTGGTTGGATACAAATTTCTCGCAATGAGAACAATTTATACTTAAAGTTCACTATCTATATATGTGTAATTTGGATGACGTGCATGTATGTATAACCTCTTATACGGATAGAGATTTCAGTCGATATTAATTTTCGGAACGGCCAGAACCTAGAAAGTTTTCCCATCTATAGTATGTTAATTGATTTATGTTATGAACTTACGCTTTAATACAACCGTTAAAATTCGCAACAATTTCATTTCGCTGCTTTCATTTTTCCTTTGGATTTCCCATACATTGTCCAACATTGCGATGCGTATATAAAAGCTCCACAAAAGGCTTGCGAATATAACAAATCATTTAGCGCAAACGCTATTTTTTCTGCCACAACCTTTTACGCGCCAATTAAAGCAGCCCCACACTGAATCGATGTACGACAACGTCATTTCGATTTTGGTGGGTATTAACATTATTTGCACTTTGGAACAATGAATACTTAGACGGCAGGAGTTGGTATTGCGGATTTTTAAAAGCGATAAAGCCGATATTCATTAATTATAGTATATTTTAATAAGAGAAAATTAATCTGAAAAAATCACTGCTGCTTTCATTCTCAATATTCGAAGATATAAGAATTTTTTCTGTTTTTGTTTTCGCGAAAGTATCTACTCGTACATCCCACATTTTATACTGAATTTTGTGAATTGAAAAATAAAACACAAAAAAAACAAGTGAAACGACGAGGGAAAGAAAAGTTTCTGTACCAAATGTATCGACATAAGTACACTACCTGTTTTGAATTTAGTGCTTTGATTAGCAATCAAGTGATTAACGTTTTGCTCCAAACGTTTCATGAAAAAATAGGCACATAGCGCGCGTGCATTCTTCTAGAATTTGTCAGTGCGTATGTCCTATCGCTCTAATCAGTTTGTTCACCATATTCGGATTAACTTGTCATATTGGAGAATAATACTACAAGTTCTCTTTATAAGGAAGTTCTGGGTGTTACACATTGGTCGCACCAACTTTGTCTAGTTATCCCTTATTTCCGTGACATTAATATTATTTAAAATATTCTTTAGAAATAGCACTTTATTCATAATCAAAGAAAATAGAAAATTAAAAACCTCAAGAGCAGACGACGAAATTGAGTTGCCGAGTTTTTTCCATAAATGATGGACCCTAAACTACCCGTTTTCATGATAACTCGACTAATCAACTTCTTTACGGTTGGTACGGATATAATATCTCAAAGGAGATTCCTTTTATTTTTTTTAAAACCACCTGATGGATGGCTGTGGCTCAAGTTGTAGTGAACTGACTTCCAAATCGGAAGGTTCGGTGTTCGAATACCAGTCGTACCGGAAAGACGTTTATTTTTGCAGTCAACAAAAAATCAAGAACGATAAGTTGAATAGAAAACAACAGCAACCAGCCAGCTCTCACTAACAATTAAGTCTCCCCATTAAATGTTGAATGTCACCCATGGAGTAAGATAACCACTGAGCCCTCTCTGCAAAAATTTAACACATGCTCAGGCAAAATAACTTTGTTGATACCCACTTGAGTGTCAAGTTCTTTGAAGAAGAAAACCGTGCGGCTTATGTAAAATGTAAAATGTAAGATTGAGCCTTTCTGCCATCAAATGACAGTTATTAAAACAATTTTTATTAACATCAATATTAGAATAATTTTTAATGACTGGATAAAATTTTGTCAAAAAGGAGCTTTCAAAGAGCCCAACGACAATAACGAAAATGAATTGGAAGATCGGGTGACTTCAGTTCTTGCACGAATTGAATTTTAAATGCTTAAACCAAGATTCTCACGTAAAATTCGCCACGCTGTTGCATATGACGAGCAAACCTGTGGAGAATTGTGCCGAATCGATTCACCGTCATCGGGTACACTCTCCGAACCTTCTCTAACAACCCGATTTCTGGGGGTTACTTTTATTATTTTTATTACGTTAACCCTTTCTTTTACTATTTGATCCTCTCTATTTTTGATTGGGTTCTCATTCGAATTGGGAATCGGTTTGCTAAATTTTTAAATTTTGAGCCTTGACCGGTTTACATATTACAGGTACAAATATAGTTACATTAAGTTTTAAAAAATTAATAAAAACACATACACTTATAAGAATAAAATTGCGTTTGTTTTTATTTATTTTTAAATTGAATAATATTTACTATTTATTAGAACAATTTATAATATGCGCTTTGGATATCGTTTACCCAATCAATGTACGCTGAAACGCGAGTGAAGATCGAAGGCATGTTTGAACGACCACATGGAATGTATCCCCATGAAACAATGCCGATAAGTTCCGATGGACCACCTAATACTTCGGCTACAAGAGGACCGCCGGAATCACCATTGCAAGCTGAAATTCCTTGATCAAGTGATGAGGTGCAAACATTAGTGGTTTCGAGTGGTGCTGATTCTGGCAAAATATTTTTGCATTCTTCCCATTCAATGACTTCGGTTTTCACAGTTTGAAGAGTTTTTGCGGCAGTAAAAACTAGCGCTTTGGTTTGCCCCCATCCGTACAAGACAGCTTCGCCTGAAGAGGTGGCCTCGATTGCTGGAAGTACAGCTGGCTGTACGGCATCGTTGAATTCAAATGGTGTGGAGACGTGCAATAGAGCAATGTCATAAGGTCCTACACCTCCCCCAAATCCGGGATGTACCTTTCCAAAGTCGATTTCACGGTGCTGAGCATTTGGATCATCAATTTCAAGACGATTTTGAAGTCCAGCATATACACCCATTCCTACGGGGTTTGAGATACAATGTGCAGCAGTTAGAATCCATTCTTTGTTGATGATTGTTCCTCCACAAATATGTGAATGCTTTTCAAATTTGCTACTGAGCGATATTATGTATGGAGCCGATTTTTCATCTGCTTCTTGACCTTTGATTATGTATGGCGAAGTTGGAAAACTTGGTGTTAACTTTAAAAGTACGTCTTTGATAGACGCATTGACACATACCAAACACAACGCGAAAATAACGATAGTCTTCATGGTGAGACGTTGTAAGGCAAAATCGTACTAACCAACTTTCTGTTAAAGTGGCAATTTATAGGAATCTTAGACAGTATCTATGTTAGGAACTTATCACTTATTGATTATCTGTGCGATTGCTAACCGCAGACGTAGATTATTTATGAATATACAATATAATCTTCAATCAAAGCCTAAATAATCTAAAACAATAAAACAATACGATGGTGTTAAGATTACTGAATAAAGGGCTGTAAAAATTTGCAACGTAATGAAACTTTGCATAATACGAGTAGTAATCATATAATAAAACAAAATGTATGGAGATTAATCAAAAAAAGCGAACAATTGCGAGTTGAGCTCGCGTGGAGAGCGTTCCGTACGTTGAATACGTTTAATCTGATCAAAATTTGTTTGGGATAACTAAAATAATCTATCCCAAGAACAAACTTAACATCCTAGTTGGAAAAAAACATGTCCCAACATGTTCCATACATTCAAATTTCAAATGTAAATTTGTACGCACAAAATTAAAATCAAAAAATACTTTTGAGATTCTTCCAACAAGCCCTTTCATTTGAAATGTCACACGGTACAGCTTGAAAAAAATAAAAATAATAATTTTGCATAAAGACCTCGGATTATTCGCTTGCAAGGTCCATTTGACTCGGGAATTGAAGTTAAATGGCCACCCGCTTCGTAATCGCTTCCCTATTTGGGCCTTAGAGCAGTTTGAAAAAGACGACAATTTTACTCAAAAAATCATTTTTTTCGGATGAGGCCCATTTGCATTTCGGCGGCTACATAGACAAGCAAAATTGCCATATTTGGGGCTCGGAAAATTCATACGTAGCCAATCTATCCTGAACTTGTGTTTGGTGTAGTTTTTGAAGTGGCGGCATCATTGACCCTTTTTCCTTTAAAGACGACCGAGCAAATCCAGAAATTTGGAATTCAGACTTGGGCAAGTTACGGCTCCAGTAAGATGAGGCTACAGTCACAATCGATTTATTCCACACTAAGGTTAATAATGGTATAATGAGTTGTTTTGGTGATGTTGCTCGGCTGCAGCGAAACTGCGATTTGGAGCTGATGGATTGTTTTTTGTAGGGTGCCATTTAAGATCTATGTTATCCGATCAATCCAGAGGTGATTCAAGTACTACAAACGATATTGATTAAGTTATTGATTTGTCAAATAGGGGCCGATTCAGTATTGCAAAATTGAGTTGACACGATGACCTATTGCCAAGCCAGACGAGGCATTCATTTGAATGAAACAATATTTGATAAATAGTTGGAAAGTTAACTCTTTTAAATAAAGCAACAATCGTTGGAAAATATTGAGACATTTTTGTTTAAGCTTTTTAAAAAGTTACCAAAATATTGCCCATCCTTTACAATACCTAAAAAAACAATGAAACAAAGTAAATGTCTTTTCAAATATTTCTGGCAGAATTTAGATGCATTTGAAAATATTTATTTCAAAATGTTTCCGAAATGTTTCTTTGATGTGGCAGATGTTTTTTTTCGGGACTCGGATATGCGATAAATAAATAAAAGAATTATGATCCTAATTGCCATTTGCAATTGAAAACTTTACCCATGAATTGGCGGTCTGCAGTGATGGGATTCAAATCATTTAAAATACGTGATAGGTACCCTTCTGTGAAAGGATTAAGTGTTGTTTGCGGAGTAGAAAGAATTTTTAAAAAAACATAAAACATACTAATAAAAAGCTAATAGACAATTAAAAATAGGGTCTAAAGAAAGAAAAGAATTTTTGATTTCGTTAAAAAGAGCAAGCAGCACAATAAAGACACTGTTGATATTGTGTGTTTTACCAACTTACAGTGGGCAACAGGCGATGACTAACATAGCTAGTAACCGATCGAGTTGGATGAAATTGTTCTGGTTCACCATGGGATATAGTCCCATTTATCTGTAGCCACTATAAGATTGGTTTTAATCCCACAACAGTCTGGAAATCTTATCGATAATCTTAGATATAATCAAATTTATTTATCTTGAGTAGTATGGATTTTATCGTGCGGAAATCCCTGCAATTCGACCGAAGAAACTTTTCGATTATCTTATCGTTGTTTTGTGATGTTAACTTGTCAACTTGTGATCGTAAGCTGTTGTGTATTAATAATAAGAAACACGTTCGCTGTCTAAAGAATTGAACTCTGTAGTTAAGATTAATTTTGATTTTGATTTATTGGCTCTCTATTATCAATGCTGTCATTGATACATTTTTCGGATGTGGATAAATCGACCAAGGAAGTTTCAATTTAACATCAAAATGTTTTTGAATTTAAGCTCATTTATTTAAAGTAAACGGTAGTTGGTATTCGTCGAGCAAACTCCCATCTGCCTTATGTGTTAAGTTTTCTTGTTCTGTTTCTTCAATTTTAATACAAGCTAAACAATCTTAAACTAACTAAAACTAAACTTAAATTTAAACTTAGAACTAAAGTTGGTTGGAGTGGTGACGGCGATCGGATTTGAGGCAGGGATTGGTGCGACTAAAGTCATAAGACGATAGGGTTTGAATTGGTATTTCGTAGCATACGGAAGATTGGCTCGTTCGCGTCATATAAGGTGTGGTGGGTTGGTAAATAAAAGAGACGTACGTAGATGACGATGGTTAGTGTTGAGGAAGATAGAGTTAAGAAGGCACGCGCAATCAACGTGATCTGAAAAGAGTGGGTGAATGAATATAAAGTCGTCTGCATCTCTGCATTCCTCAAAGGTGCTTAAGTTAATAAGGTTCAAACAGTTTTGATAGGGGGGCAGAATAAACGAATCGTTCCAGGGTATACCTCGAAGAGTAAATCGAAGAAAACGGCGCTGGATGTTTTCGATTCTCGAAATATGAACACGATGATATGGGGACCATACTTGACGTACTGTAAGAGGGGGCGAACAAAGGTAATATATAAAGAGACCTGGTCACGTATGGGTTGGTGAATTCTTCAACAATTTTTGGGGAACCAGATCGAAAAACTATCAAGGTCTTGTTGAAGGCGGAATCAGTCATGGGGTGAGGAAATGGTTTTGAAAAATTTGGTATTGTCGGCGTAAAGGGAGACGGAAGAGAATTATCGAGATATAGTCAATATAAAAAGAAGAGGACTCAAATGGCTGCCCTGTGGAACTCTAGGAGTTGCCAAAATGGAACCGAATGAGCTGAACAAAAAGGAACACATTTAAACAACATCCATTTAAACAATATGCGTTCAAAGCCGAGAGCAGACAATTTGAAGAGTATTAATCGATGGGAGATCTTATCGAAGGCTTTGCTAAAATTGGTTGTAATTACATCGACCTCATTAGCATTCTCTACGGCTGAGAGGACAAAGGATACGAATTCAAAGAGGTTTGTGGTGGTTGACCTGCCCTTCAGGAAGCCATGTTGTCTAGGGGATTGTTATTTGCATTGGAAGCTCAGGGCTTCATACAAAAAACTTTCGAATAGTTTCGGTATATGAGAGAGCGATGGGTACATAGTTGGTTATATCATTCTTTGATCCGTTTTTTGTGGATCGGGGTTATGAAGGATGTTTTCCATAAATGAGAAAATTCTCCTTGTGAAAGAGATAGACTAAACAAATTTGAAAGGGAAGGGAAATAGAAGAGGAACATTTTTTAAAGAAATATTTCAGGGCGACCATCTGGCCCAGGTGTGTATTCGTCATTTAGTTGGTGTAACTTATATTCGATGAGAGACGAGGTCAAGGTGTGTGAGAGCAATGGAAGAGGTAATTAAAATAGGATGGATCTGATACAAAGGAGTCATTTGTGAAGGATTGATTAAAAAATGTGGCAAATAGGTTGGCAATGATGAGTGGATTGGTTGATGACATGTTATTGAATAGGCGAAAAGAGGGTAGCCATCACATTTTCTTTTATGAATGAAAATGACTTCGGGGGGTTTATAAGTGTTAAAACTCTGTACATACATATATAAATTCTGTACAGACCACCAAATCTTGCTTGACTTTGCAATCGGCAACGGCCTTTGCTTTAAACGCGTTTAGATTTGCCAATATATACAAATATACAAAAGAGTTTAGTATCCCCTAAGTATCTGTATGATTATGAACTGTGACTAGTTGCCACTCAAAGATTTGCAGCTGTATTTGCACAGTAAGGAAGGTATTCCTTAGTTCCGAAATTTATTCAGGAGTAATAGATCAAAATATCAAAAGTTTTCTGTAGCTCGTCGAAGAGGGTAATAACCTCAGTAAAATAAAATCCTTTTCTCAGATTTGCGGGATTGGAAGGGATTCAAAGTCTCACTCGAAGTTATTTACGAATTAAACCACTGCGAAGAGTACCACCTAGACCAACAGTTAGGTTACTACCAGAAGCTACCAATGGGTCGGAGAGAAGGCTTACAATTTTATGCTAAATAGTTATTGCATTGTGTTAAACGGGGTAATTATCATGCTACGATACAACTTGAAGAAAAAAAACAATTCTAAGGTCGTAATAACTTTGACTATAACTAGAATGCCAATGCTAAACCGACTACGATCATAGACCATACTCTGTTCGGATACCAGTCAAAAATAATAATATCAGTTCAAATGTTTACTGTGTTAATATAAAAGGAAATATGCGTGTGTGTTATGGAAATTTGCGTTTACATTTTTTTTTTATTTTGAATTTAAATAATATTATTTATTAGAACAATTTATAATATGCGCTTTGGATATCGTAGATCCAATCAACATATGCTGAAACGCGTGTGAAGATCGAAGGCATGTTTGAACGACCACATGGAATGTATCCCCATGAAACAATGCCGATAAGTTCCGATGGACCACCTAATACTTCGGCTACAAGAGGACCGCCGGAATCACCATTGCAAGCTGAAATTCCTTGATCAAGTGATGAGGTGCACACATTAGTGGTTTCGAGTGGAGCCGATTCTGGCAAAATGTTTTTGCATTCTTCCCATTCAATGACTTCGGTTTTTACAGTTTGAAGAGTTTTTGCGGCAGTAAAAACTAGCGCTTTGGTTTGCCCCCATCCGTACAAGACAGCTTCGCCTGAAGAGATGGCCTCGTTTACTGGAAGTACAGCTGGCTGTACGGCATCGTTGAATTCAAATGGTGTGGAGACGTGCAATAGAGCAATGTCATAAGGTCCTACACCTCCCCCAAATCCGGGATGTACCTTTCCAAAGTCGATTTCACGGTGCTGAGCATTTGGATCATCAATTTCAAGACGATTTTGAAGTCCAGCATATACACCCATTCCTACGGGGTTTGAGATACAATGTGCAGCAGTTAAAATCCATTCTTTGTTGATGATTGTTCCTCCACAAATATGTGAATGCTTTTCAAATTTGCTACTGAGCGATATTATGTATGGAGCCGATTTTTCATCTGCTTCTTGACCTTTGATTATGTATGGCGAAGTGGGAAAACTTGGTGTTAACTTTAAAAGTACGTCTTTGATAGACGCATTGACACATACCAAACACAACGCGAAAATAACGATAGTCTTCATGGTGAGACCTTGTAAGGCAAAATCGTACTAACCAACTTTCTGTTAAAGTGGCAATTTATAGGAATCCTAGACAGTATCTATGTTAGGAACTTATCACTTATTGATTATCTGTGCGATTGCTAACCCCAGACGTAGATTATTTTAATATACAATATCTTCAATCAAAGCCTAAATAATCTAAAACAATAAAACAATACGATGGTGTTAAGATAACTGAATAAAGGGCTGTAAAAATTTGCAGCATAATGAAACATATAGATTAAACAATATCGCTAAAAAATTAATTAAAGAGTACCAACATTTTCAGGTCATCTTACTTTAACAGGACGCGACAATTTTTTAATTCTTCTTTAAGTGGCGCTACAGTCCGGGGTGGACCTAGACCTCAGTCAACAAGCGTCTCCAGCCAGCTCGATCCTTGGCTAGTTGCCTCCAGTTTCGCACGCTAAGTTGGCTGAGGTCCCCTTCCACTTGCGTGCGCCACCTGAGTCTTGACCTTTCTCTACTCCGCTGTCCCTCAGGAGCGGATTTGAAGACTTTTCAGACCGGACCCAGCCATCGCAGTGTTTGGATCTTCGCTCTTCTGGTTAGGTCGATGTCGCTGTACAGTCCGTAGTGTTCATTATTGTATCTCCTCCTCCACTCACCGTCAATGCAGACGGGACCGAAGATCACCCGAAGAATTTTTCTCTCGAAACAACCAAGAGCAGCCTCATCCATTTTGATAATGTCCAAGCCTTTGCGCCATAGAGCAGGACCGGGATTATTAAGATCTTATAAAGGGTGACTTTTGTTGTCCGAGAGACGGCTCTGCTACTCAATTGCCGTCTTAGCCTAAAGGAACAGCGGTTGGCAAGAGTTATTCTACGTTTGATCACAGCGCTGCTGTCGTTGTCTGTATTTATAGCGGAGCCTAGGTATACAAAGTCCTTAACTACCTCAAAGTTATATCTGTCGAGGGTGACGTTCTGCCCGAGACTTTATTTGCACTCCTATAAAATCCAAATTACACAGCAATTTAAGCCTTTGGAACATCTACAATATCACCGATTGTCCTTAAATCGTTTGCATGGGTTGGCAACAGTAGATCCGTCCATATCCGAGGCTTTTTGATGCTTCGTAACTTAATTTTTTTTAAATGGCCCGGTAGTTACCCCGGCGGGGACTAAGTCTTGTATGTAAATAAACAAAATTGTCATATCTGGGACCGGAAACCCAAAAAAGTCACTGTATTGGGCGGCATCATTGGCCAGTACTTTTTCGAAGATTACAGTGATTGGAGAACGTTACCGCATTATGTTGACCGGGTATTTCTTTTCCAAAATTGAATGAATTGGGTCTGGATGATCTCTGGTACGAAATTTGAAGATTGCATTATTTCGGTTAGAGGAGAAGTTGATTGGCCTTCAAGGTCATGCGATTTTAAACCTGTAAACTTATTCCTGTGGGCTTATTTGAAGAGTAAAGTCTATGCCAATAACCAAGCGATAATTCAGGATGTCAAACATAACATACAAACTGTAACTGCGGCCATTGGACCACTTATTCTTCAAAAAGTCATTGATAATTTTGACTTTCGGATTGTCGCTTGCAATAGAAGCCGTTGTCGTCACGTGAGCAGTTTTGTGTTCCATTCATAATTGCCATAGGCATGGCAAATGCTTAGAGAATGGGAGGTAGTCAGATCAGTTCACTTATACGCCACCCCAATTTCGATAGGTGCACTAGCTGAAGGATGATCTACAAAAGCTGATCCAGTTCATGAGAATCAAAAAAAAATATGTGCATGTGCAATGCAATGCAAAAAGGTAATATTTCTTCCATTGTCGCCTTCTCGTTCAGAATGCATTGGCTTCTCTATGGCTACGTGTGGATTTCCGAGCACCAAATACAGAAATTTTACTTGTTTACGTAACTGCCGAGATGGAAATGCGTCCAATCTGATTTTTTTATTTTTTTTTTTTAGCAAAATGTGCTTCAATTTTGAGCTGTTCTAAAGCCCAAACAAAGAAGCGGGTCCCAATTTTGCCTTGATTCCTGAATCAGTAAGACCTCGTAAGCGAATTATGAGAAATTCTCTCAGTTGCTGAAATTTTTGTGCGTTGAGGCTCTCTGTTTTAGGCGCACTTTTCGGCAATTGTTCGTTGGGGTTGAAGTTCATTACGGGACTTAGTGTCATTTATCGGTAGCAAGTATTGTAGATTGGTTTAAATTCTGCTATATTCCGGAAATCTTATCGGTAATCTTAGGTATAATACAATTTATTTATAGTGAGTATTACGGATTTTATCATGCGGAAATCCGTACAATTGGAGCGAAAATATTTAACTGATTTAGATTATTTTTATTTTCTTGTTGTTTTATCATATTTATCTATCAAGTTATGACAGAGCGTTTTTGTGTATTGACCAACAAAAAAAACACGTTCGCTGTCTGAAGTACTAAACTTTGTATTTTGAAAATATATTCGCTGTCCATAAATGGGATAAAAACACTATCAGAATGTGAGTAAACATCACGTATAACATGAAAAGGTGTTTGAATATAAGCCCATCATCGGGTTTTGTACAGAGCATCAAGTCTTGCTTGACCTTTCAATCGTCGAAGGCCTCGCTTTTAAATCCATTCAGATTTGTTCCACCGTAAAAAAGCCAAAGTATACATGCATACTAGGGGTTTCAATAGATATCGGTATGATTGGCAAATGAAACTAATATGTTAGTAGTTGTTAAGACAGCTTATTCAAACCAATAAACCTATTTTCTGATGCGGGGAGCACTTTACACATCACATAACGCCCGGTTCACTCCTGAAAAATCCTGAATTCCAGCCAATACCATTGACATGTATTCCCTGGCAGCCAGATTTGGTGCAGTTACACAATGAGCCATTAAATTGGAAATTTTCTTTTGGGACAATAATTGTTTTCATTTAGCCAAGTCTAGCGCAAATCGTCTCCAGATGCGCATACCAAATTGCGATATCATGCGAAGTCTTGATCAGATTTTCCGCTGGTAGTACCATCCTGCTACAACTACACATCGTGCATATTTTCCAAAAAATAATCATTGATCATTGTCTAGTACACCAATTTTGCATGTTCACAAACCCACTGAGCCAAAAGTGAGCCCCAACCATAAATAGATATTTTGATAAAAAAAATTACTTCAAGCTTAACTAATCGATTAAGTATAAGGACCTTGCTTGTATGGATTTACCTTATAATACAAAATCTTGATGGAAAGTTTTGACATTGAATACTTTAAGATTTTCCTAACATGTATCTCAAGTGTATGAACAAACATACATATGTATTGTACGTTCAAAAAAACTACCCTTATATACTATAAAAATAAACTAATAGTATAAGTTTGATCTACAAGTGTAAAACTTAAAAGTACGTTCATGCAACAGGCCAAACAATTAAGTATACAAGTATGTCCTCAAAAGTGTAATTTATCCTTGTCTATCTGGGATAGTATAAAAATAAACTTGAGCCAAAAATGAATCATGCTTTGCATCAAAATAGAAGCAATAAACATCTATTGTAAATTTTGCTGAAAGACGTTGTTTTTGAAGTGAAAAAAAAAAATCAGCAATCCATTTCAGTACTTCCGTTTTATTTGCCTTTGTTTTGTTAACATGACAAAAGCACATTAATTCCCAAGCAACCAAGCCTTAGTCATTAACATTACCACTGCCCTCATTTAGCACCACAATAAATACATTTGGTAGGGAACCTTGCTTGCAAGTCCGTAGATGATGGTATACATACTTTGAAAAACGTATTTCAATAGGCACATAGTCAACCGCACACAAGCAGAGTAAAGCTGTCCTAGAGTTTTCACCCCCAACTCATTTGCCTAATCAAGTGTTAATAATCAAAAGGGGTTGTGGTCTATTTTTGGTTATACTACCACCGCCACTATCAAAGGAACATACTGACGCAATTCCCGTAAAGGACTTGTCGTTTTTCAAAAATTTTCTCTTGCGTATTTGTTTGTACACTTTGATTCCGTAGGCAGAAAAAAAATTGTTCGTTTCGCGCCGCAGATGCTGATAAGTGGAAGCATGGCATAAGTAGGAAAATGTGATAGGGAGCTTCTTTATAAACAATGACCATAATGTGATTGCCAGGTCGATGGAGATATAATTGCTATTTAAGGATTGGTTCAGAATTAATCGCACCTCAAAAGCAAGCAAGTGTAGTTAATCGCATTAGATTCTGCGATCGATGAAAGTGTACGTAAACCTACTAAAGTGTATAAAAGAAAAGAAAATGCATCGATTGCAATATAGCAGAAGCAAGTACAAAGCATATTCTCTTAAAAATTTCTTTATTGATGAAATATATCTGTTAATGGTATACACATAGTTTAAATTAGGATTACCGCTTCCATTTAGCCAACCAACACTATTTATATTTTATAATGAGTTGATCTTGGTTTTGGGATTTCCTTTACTTTTTATAATACTTAGACCAGCATATTTTATTCGAGACAAATTATTACACGTAAAGTTTTATTAACATATATAGGTAATTACATACTTATAAGTACATATTTACGCATGTAAATAAAAAAACAAGCTTTTATACTATTACAAAGCCGATGGTAACTAAGCTAGGGTGAAACGTTGCAATGAATATAATAATTTTGACAAGATAAAGCTAAAACAATACCAACGTTTTTGCGTGTAATTTTAAAACTAAATTCAAAACATAGCCTGAAAATAAATCCATACTGAGTTTGATGTTGTTCCTGTATTTGTGTATTTGCAACCGTAAATTCATAGCAGTAATGCGGTAGTGATTTATAATATAGGAGTACTTATGTTAGTTAGGTCCCTTACCTAAGCTAAGGTCCTGAGTCATAAGCTGTGGTCTAGGAGGAAAACAACAAGAAAAACTAAACTAAACTCTCTTTTGCTATTAACCCTGAAAACTTAAATAACAGCTTTCAATCTTCCGCATCTTATAATCAGGAACTAACCCTTCCCACCAAATGCCATTGTATAGGTAGATCTGAAGGCATATATTTGACCTGGAGTTCATCCTATCCTCCTGCTTTTAAAAATAGCGGAGTTCAGAGAAAGTCCGGTCTATTAGCATCTTGAAGTCAAGCCTAAAAAGATTCTACTTCTTGCCATACATTTTTATCAAATACACCAGGCACTACTAGGCACGAAATAAGCATTCGGCGGAGTTCAAAGAAAGTCCAGTCTGTTAGCATCTTGAAGTTAAGCCTAAAAACATTCTACTTCTTGACATGCATTTGTATCAAATATACCACGGTTTGTAGTGCAAATTCTGACTTATTAAATTTAGTACCGAGTCAGCTAACTTTAAAGCACACAGACGACTCCAGTTAAGTTTTCGTAGTAATATTGAAGTCAGCTTTCCTTCAAAAAAGGATGAACAATTAATACAAATACGAGTTTATACGAGTATCTCCAATTATAGAGTATCAATTTTTACCAACGCAACGGCTTCTAAATGATCTATGACGTAGAATCAAGAAACTTCTCTGTTAAACTGTACATTTCTAACTTTCACAAACTTTTTGACAACGAGGGTGTTTTTTTAAGGCAGAAATGGTTGTTATTTAGGAGAAGGGTTATCATAAAACTTCTATCAAAATAGCAATTCCTGTTGGCAATCGAGCCAAATGTCTCCACTTAGTGACCCGTTCATCAACTAGTATGGGAATATAAGGGAGGCCTCACTCGGGACTTAGATGCAAATAAGAAATCACTTAAATTGTAACATCGGGGAACTTCCTTTACCTCTGGCCCAAAAGCTTAAATGTACGACTATGCTTAAAAAATACAGACACAAAACTTAATTTTTCCAAAAGTTTTTAATGCATTGAATCTGAATCCAATGGAACTCGGATTTCGCTATATTTGAAGTGATGTTCCATCATGGGTCAATTCTACTTCACAAAACTGGTTATGTCGTCTTAAAATGCTACTCTCAAGCTAAAAAATCTACTCAAGCTACTATTTTCAATTTTTGGAATAGTTCTTTTCGATGTATCGCATGTTAAAATTATTAAGTTTAGCGTATTAGTGGATATTTTCCCAAAACGTAGTTAAAATTCCTAGCTCTGAAGACCAAGGTGATGATCTAACAGCTCCTGATACTGCAAGTTGTACACTGCGGTGGAGAGCTTACATATTTTAACAGTTTGTATGTTAGTAAGTCCCTAAGGAGGAAAAAGCCCAATCAAGTTAATATGGTAATTGTTTCAATCTCATCGAGTGAAAAGACATCGGTTAGAGTCTTTAAATTTGCCCCTTGGTTTTCTGCTAAGGAAATGAGAGATAAACTTAGTTAATCTGTTTTTTTTTTCCAAATACAAATGCAAAATGTTTTTATTAAATTTATTGGTATTGTTTGAGTAGTTTTGCAAATAAAAAAAATAGACCACGACTACTTCTTTGTCATATCCATTCAAAGAAAAATGGTACATGAAATGTTTTGTTTTTATTATATGACTGTAAAGAAATATTAAAATATGTTTGCTAAATGTGAAGGGAAGGGTTAAAAAAAAGTCATATTTTTTTTAGTCATTATGGAATAGGAACATTCATGTACGTTATTAGGATTTATATTTCTCTAGCAGTGTTATCGAAATTTTAATATACGAGTACATAAATAAAGTAATGAACTCGTGTTGTTTGCATTGGCAATATATCAAAAATCGATAAATATCCTAGATTTTCTATTTATAGCAACTGGAAAATTTCTTGCACATACAAAACTATACATATGTACGTATTTCTAATTTAAATATTGTAGCAACCAGGCACGAAATGATATATGAAATGTGTATAGTACATGTTGGACAGACTGTTGCTTGAAAAAAAAACAGTGCTGTGAAAATATTTATGAATTTTATTTTTCGGATGTTGGTTTATAGTTCAAAGCGTGTCAAAATGCGTTGGAAAAATGTACTTCATACACGTACAAATGTATTTAAGCTTAAATATCAGGCTATTTTTAAGTATCCGGTACATGCATTCTTATACTCGTACATTCGATTTTGCTTTGTACCATTGTAGAAGTTAGATTTGAGCTAGGGTGACTATAGGTACATAGTACGCCATCTTTTAAAAACAACAATAGATGTCGCCAGTTTTTATTTAGGCCAATATGGATTAAGTGGCCGCCTTCATTGCCAATACAAAGTTGGAGCCATTTTCTGACCTAGAAAAATGGTTTAGAAATAAGGACCTTCAAAGACAGGCATTTTATTATCACATTTGATACTATAAAATCAAATTTCAATTGCTTGCTACATATACTCGTATGAAACTGGAATTTAACAAATCTGGGTATAACTGTTATAACCTGTTTTCTTACATATACAGAGTGGGGAAATATATCTAGATCACCAATGACATTAAAGAATGAACCTAGACCCAAAAACCTCAACCTGCGAAAGATCTCAGCAGCTGAACATCAGTCGTACTAGCCTGAGTAGAATTTTGTATAAAGATCTCGGAATTGACGACAATTTTGCTTTGAAAACCTTTTTTTACACATGAGGCGCATTTCCATTTCGGTGGCTATGTAAACAAACAAAGTAGCTGTATCGAAAAATATATGCGCAGTCACAGATGGCTGGCCGTGGCTCAAGTGGTACTGAACTGGCTTCCAAATCAGAGAGTTGGGTGTTCGAATCCCAGCCATGCCTAAAAGACTTGCATTTTTTTAGGTAACAAATCGAGTAAGATGTATAATTGACTAACAAACAACAGCAAGCCATTAAGCGTTGGATGCCATCCATGAAAAAAATAACCACTGAACCCAAACATTTTTCTTTTCCCTCTGTCCAATTTTCCAAAAAACTTAACACATGCTGAGGCATTAAAAGTGTATTCATACCCTCTTAAGTGCTAAGTCCTAAAAAGAAAAATCCAAAGAAGCCAATGCATTCTGAACCTACGGATGTCATGAAGAGGTCTTCAAACGTTCTTACACGATCTTGAATTTTTTTTATTTTAATTAAGAAAATTTTATTCAGATTTTTCTGTACACTTTTCATGCCGTAAGTCTTTCCTCACGAGAACGGCGAAATCTTTGTCCACTAAAAATCACACGAAACTTTATGTATCGTAGAGTGAATATATTCGAAAATACTGGTAAAAGTGTCAACCGTGCAAAATTCGGCCATCCGTGCATTGTGCGAACGCCACAAGCCATGAAAGCTGTGAAAATCGATCGAGGAAGAAGAAAATTATGTCTCGGAAAATGGATATCAGCAAAAACAGAATGTCGCGCATTTAAATAAGTGATTTTAAGCTCAGCTCATATTAGAGACATACCGGAACATTTATTTTGCGTATGCCTGTCATCATTGCATGCGTCTGAACTCCTTCCGATAGTTCAACGTGGTCACCACACAGTTTCTGTGATGGTTTGATGTGGAGCCGCCTACAAGATCTATTTGTGCGAGGATTGTGTCAGAACACCGGTAAAAGTGTATCAAAAAGATTTTTTAGAGCCCCTCAACAAAACACCATTCGGAAGTAAACTTTGGACCTTTCAACAAGACTGCGCTCTAGCTCATAAAGATTCCGACTGTCAAATAAACAAACAACGCGCCTCAAAACATATCTCTCTAATTTACCTCACAAAGTTATTTTAGCAAAAATAGTCATCAAATCTTGAAAATTGTCCGTTGGACACTGCTTACATTGGAGTGAACCACTTTCAAACAGATGCCGATCAATCTCCATGGCCACATAATATCAAGCTCATGGCACTTGAACAGCTATCTATTATAGTACTTTGCGTTATCTGTACATGTGTAGTTATATTTAATAAATCGAACATAAATATGAACATTTATACATACGTATGTACGAGTATATACTAACGATTATCCAAAAACAATTAACCGAAATTAGATATTTTAGACATTTCTGGTATTTAGCTTAAATGAAATGAAAAAAACATTTCATATGGATATAACGTCCGGGAAAATATCTTTGACACCTTCATCTTCCTAAAAATAAAATAGTCATTGATTGATTTAAAGTAAAATATACAAGAAAATATGGTAAAAATTTTAATATGAAAAAAGAAAAAGAAAAAGAAAAATATCTACTCGTATGGCAAATGTAAACAGTCTTTCTCATTGATGTACATACTCGTACAACAAGTATGTATATTTTCCAACATTTTTTTATTGCTACCGGTCATTCGCATATATTCACTCTGCCGCACACGAATTATATTATTTATTATTATTACATTTCATTCAGCAACATTGCGTTTTCGGATTTTTGTGAGGTGGTGCAAGGGAGAACAAAAGTAAGATCAAACTAAATGTGGTTTATGGCATCAGTTTTCACTATCGTATGTAATACATTTTCGATTGCTGGCCACATAAATATGTACATGACTATATCCGAATATTTACACATTCCTAAGTATATATATATATGATATAAAAAAAAACATAGAACACTTTGCGATACTATTTAAGTAGACTTGTATGTCCTATTCTTTCGGATAATAATAAAGCTGAATGGGACGTGTGAAGATACATAATTCGGAGTTGTTTTTTATTGAATAATTTTTATTTCTTTCACAGGAGCGAACTATTGGAAATATCTTTAAGAATGAATAAATATTGTTAGACTTTGGGGTTATGAACAAAAACGATAGCAAAAAATTGTTGCCCACAAATGTATATTTAAACTTGTGCATAGAAGACAATTTAAAGAGTTATAACATTTAATATACTCTGTATATTATATACTGTATACTGTAACATGAATTTAACAGAAGAACTAAGTGCAATTTAAAAAATCTCGAATCGCAACCTTCAGCCTAGACAGCCCGGAAGCCAAAGGAATCCGTTCCTTTTTCTTGAATTACATAAATAAAAAAAAACACTGTGGTGCTGTCAAGTTGGTACGGGCCATGGCCTAGCTTCTTGACACTCATTTGTGTTGCTCATGTTGCCATATTTGTCACATCTGAGCAGGGCCTACGGTTTATCATCGAATCCGAACGGCACTCATTAGAAGCTTTTTCATAGGCAACCTACTCGTACTTTCACCCGCCGAAAGAATGATGACGATTCGAAAAATTGTTGCCGATGCAGGGGATCGAACCACGGACACTCGCGTGATAGTCCAATGAGCTAACCATCGCGCCATTGCAACCACCACATACATAGGTATTGAGATATTAAACGCGTGTTATTTCACGCATCACATTTCTTCCGGTTTCTTTATTGCTGCTACTGTTTGGTAAATCGCTGTATTTTTAACGAATTTTAACCACCTATTTCATTGTTACGTTGTTTGGCCATACTTTTCAGTATTTTGTCTTTCATTGTAATTGCGAACGATTACTTTGGGGCTAGTCGGTTGCTATATTTTCGGCTGATAATATCTATCTGACCATATATTGTATATCCAGTAATTTAATTCTCTTAAGCGCAAAGTATTACTTGCTTTCTTAGCGCTACAAGTCAATTCAAGGGGTATGCAGTAATACCTTAATTTCTTACAGCATATGTAAGAAGAAGGCATGCCGCTCGTTGTATCTTGGTTAATTAAACAAAGTACTTAGTTTTGTTTGAAATTGTCCAACAAACGGTGCAATTACATATCAGTATATACATACATACTCGTATAATAGTAGTACTTACATCATCAGTGTAAATCCATGTCATGATCTTTTGAAATTGCTACTAGATATGTTTTTTTTTTGTGCAGTAAAAAAATTAACTATGCTTAATTTACCTTGTTGACAAAATTTATTATTACAGTATTGTATTATAATTATTTTAATTGTATATCTCGTTGTTTTTCAGGATGCTGTTACTGGTGTAGCAATTACAGCACGTATCGATCCAAAAGGTTTTTTTATGTATTGGAACGATCAAAAGGATGAGAGGGACTTACTGGATATTGCAACAATACGAGATGTTCGAACGGGAATGTACGCAAAAAAAGCGAAGGTAATCCTAAAATTGTGTTATTTTAAACATGAATGATTGTTTCTTCCATTTTTTATTGTTGCACATTAAAATTCGCCGTCATCTCAGTGTTGTGTTGCTTTGAAATACTGTTGTATGGACGAACTGTTTTGTACTTTGTGCTTGCACTTGATTCTTCAAATTCTATTGAGCAAAGCGAATTCTGGTGACCGACGAGGCTCATTTCCTTCTATCTGTCGGAGTAACACGAACAAAATTGTCGCTGTTGGGTATCCTTAAGCAAAAATTTCTGGGGCGTGTGTATCGAAAACGGTGACATATACCTCTTCTTATCTTACTGTTGTGAGTCTATTATATTTAAAAGAAAAGTCTATTTTTGCAAGCGAAAAACTCTAAAAAAAACTTCAAAATAACATTCGAGCCGACATAGCCGCGATATCACCTGAGACTTTGTCCAACCAGCAGTGAAGGCGGGCTTTAATTTTTAAGGACTAAACTAGTTAAAAACTCGCGGCATTACAAAATCTTTTGTTTTTCTTATAAAATTATTAAACATATCTATATCGAGGCTCTAGATGGCGCACCTTGTATATGATTATTGAAGTAATATGGAAAAAAATTTGAGTAAAAACAAATATAATATTATGAAGGATTATGGACTACTTTGCTTCTTTTTAGAGATTAAATTTAATTTAAAACAACTGCAGATTAGTTGGGAATCGTTTTGCATGAATTCATTTAATATTCAAATTTGTGGAGCCGCGTGCTATAAAAAGGGTAGTTTCTCGTATTAAAAAAATAATAATATTAAGTTTTAAAGAAAATAAATACTAATGAAAAAATAAATTGTTTCGATAAATTCGTATTTTAGAAAATGCTGGCATATGCTGGCATACAATGCATATGCAAATATGGTTTTCTAATCCAAAACTCGAATTATATGAATTTTTTCGAAACATAAATATCACAAAGACTACGCGCACTTTACTGTAACTTCATATCGCTTCTCGTGACCTATTCGTTACCCTTTTGAGATTTGTGTCCTTACACATTTTAAATTTTGAATAGGTTATAAAAAAATCGTTTTCTTTTAAAACAACACTACGGTAAGCCTGAATCGATTCCTTTTTTTTTTTGTACACCGATGATAGCGTTATCTGACATCTATAACATTTAAAATGAGTCAACGTGTACAAGTACCTACAATTTTAATATTTAAATTCTTTCGTTATGACGATGAAGAAATGTCGGTAGTATTTTTCGGCAATGAAATGTCAGTTTAACTTAAGTGTTTGTTTTATACAACTGTCCTACGTCCGGTTTTAACATTTAACATCACAATGTTAGACGATGGACCGGAATTATAAATGAAGAAGAACAGCAGCAAATTGAAAATGTCACGAATGTTAGCTGATGTGAAAAAACATGATTAAGTAAGAAGTACACGTATCCAGTGAGTCCCACATTAAGAAACCGATAATGAAATTAAATTTGAGTTGAGAAAATGAGCTGGCCTTTTAGCTCAAGCGAGTGAGCAATTATTGAAAAAACACACTGTCTACAGCACCGATTCCAAGACGATTTCATCTAAACTACTAAAATCTGTTTTAACGATGAAAATAAAGAACAAATTCATTTGTTCAATGGTTATTCTCCAACAATTAGTTCTAAGGCTCCGTATTTAAAATCTATGTATTTCTCTGAAGATAATTACGAGGGTCAAGTCGAAGTTTAAGAAATATAGGTACGAGTATAAAGAAAAAAGATAGCTGGAATGGTATAGGCACAATCATTTTAATTTGATCTCCTTTCTTTGCAAAAAAAAAACTGTTTATAATTTGTTTTATTAAAAAATTTATTTATGAATAAAAAAGTAATTTAAAACCAGCTAGAGTGAACGAAAAAGGATTTGCATGTAGTTGAACATATTAACTCATGTTGAAATAGGGCGATGGCATTCTTTTAAGCACATTCTCGTTTATTACTGGAAACGATTAAAATCTAAAAAAAAAACTCTTTTATAGCTATGAAATTTCTTTGCTAAGCGTCATAAAATGTACTTTTTCTTACCGTGTTTGAATAAGGTTTTGCTTTTGTTTTTATTATTATCCTTAAGCATCGTTATCGTAATCATAGTAATAAAGAATAATTTTAAGAAAGAAGAACGTTGGAAAGGAGGACCTATTCGCGATATTTTACAGTTTCTCTATATTTTAATTGTTTTATTGAAGGGATTTGAATAGAAACGATAAGATGAGTTACTGTCGCTTTGTGAAAATGACATAAGCAATTTGGCTTTATATCAATTTCCATTGTATACCTGAACCGTCCGGCTTATGAGTCGAATAGATGCCAGTAGTGTGAAATCCATGTAACTTTAACCCTCAACTGTCAGGCAGGCGCCTATAAGCGAGTCTGGCGTATTTCAAGTTTGGGATGTGTGACTCTCTTCGCTCACTAACAGGATTTTACCCTTTTCTCCGCAAGGTTTAGCCCCTCACGCGACTTTGTCGCTCCGCTAAGGGTATATCAACAACCGTCAGACAGACGCCTATAAGCCCATCACCGCGCTCGTTATGGGCAGTATGGCATGTATCGCCATCTTGCTGGAACTGCAACGTTCTGTATATATTTTGGAAAACAAGTTGTTTAAAAAGCGCTTTCGATAAAAAATACAGTACGACTTCACGCTGCTCAAGAGGCAGCAAGGTCGAAAGCCATAGTCTTCTCATAGAATTAGTTCTTACATTCACTGAATCTTATATATAGTCAAGTCATAAATACTGGTACACAGAAAAATCAGCGCCAAATGAAGACGAATTAATATTTAAATAATTATTTTTTTAGTTTTTATTGGGTTATTCAATGGCTACAAATCTTAGAACAACTTATACGAAATGACTTCCATTTGCCCTTCAGCACGACTTAAGATGATGTGGCCACTCATCGATTGCGAGACGCACTTTATGCGTAGAGAAATTGTCCACTGCACGGACAAGGGCTCGCTTCAACGACTCAAATTTGGGTGTCGAGTAGAGCAAGCCATGCCCTCTAATACGGACCAAAACTTGTAATCCAACGGGTTGAGGTCTGGACTACCGTCTGGCCAATCATCTGTTGATATGAAGTCCTGAACGTTGTTTTTAAGCCACAGTTGAGTCGTTTTTGCTTTGTGAGCTGGAGCAGAGTCTTGCTGGAAAGGCAATAGCTTGTTGTTGAATATTGATTGGTTGAGAGACTTCACAATGGGTTCCAAGACGGTCGATTGATATACTTTGGCCGATGTTTTCACTCCTTTCTCGCAAAAATGGAGCTTGGTAACGCCATCGTAGCACACTAACCATCATAACATTACAGACGCGGGATGGTGTCCTCTTTGAACCCTCGGGATGAGTTGGGATGCTTCTCTGGATGACCGAGCATGCACACGATCGTTCTGCTTATTGAACGATTCTTCTACGGTGACGGATTTTCTCGTCAGTAAACAGAATTTGTTTATGAGCGTTTTTCGCGTACCGGCTGAGTAACGCTTTCGACCTTCGCTTGCGTTTTTCCTTAAATGCGGCCGTGAGCAGGTGTCCAGTGCGTCGCTTGTACGCGCTGAGTCCTAAATCTTCTTTGATAATGCGAGACATGGATTTTTGCGAAAATTGCATTTCCCGCGACAAGATTTTCTGTTTTCGCAGCGGTTTTCGGTCGATTCGTTTCTTCACGGCTTTGATCGCTTTCGGAGTTCTCACAGTGCGCGGACGGCCGGATCTGACGGTCTCGTACTCCACCAGTATCCTCAAACAACTTCACAGCACGATACACAAAATTGCGAATGATTCCAAGCGGTCGCAACGTACTAAAGATATCGTCCTTTTCCATGTTGCATTTAAGTAGGCCAACTACAACAATACGATTTTCGATATCGCCCCATTCCATAATTGTAAGCAATAAATGTCAAATACTTTTTACGTCACAATGAAGCATAAATATCAACTGTCAAATCGCAATCAATACGAAATGGATGCGCCCAGTGTTGCATTCGTAATGAGTGAGTTCAGTTGTGTACCAGTATTTATGACTTGACTAGGTAGCTGTATGTTGAGATAATTTCACAAAATTTTACACAGAGTTGACGGGCGGAAGGGCTAAATGCTACAATTAGCCAGTAGCTACAGTGTCTACTGCACGCAATTCTTATGGACCCGCGGTTGGAATTGCTTCAGAGAGAGAGAGAGAGCGTATGTGAAAGCAAATTTATTCACAATTTGACAAATAGCGACCTGAGTTGCTTCTTGCAAGACTATCACCTCACCTTTTATTTTATTTGATAACCTTTACTTTTACAAACCGATGTACGATTATACATTTTCGCGATTTTGGTTTAAAATTAAAACCAATACATGTATTTCAGTTGAACAATAAAAATTCACATCTACTCGTATGATTGAACTTATTTTGTTTAAGGATGCTCTATACCAGATAACTTACTATCTCTAAAAAAAAAATGTCCGCAGTCCTTGTTCTCGTATATTTTCTTTACAAAAGAAAATAAAATCTTATTTCAAAGAGCTTACACTGTTAATAATATGTGCATACACATGTATCTTTATACTTATAAGTACATATACCTATAATATGTAAACAGTAATACATTATTCATGGCAGCACAAAGAACACATTCAGTTAAAAAGATTTATACAAAATTCTGCTTTTATCTGATAAGAAATGTTTGTATATTTCATGAGCCGTATGTAAACTTACAAGACATTTCAAGCAAAATAATGAATTACACAAAGTTCATATATGTGTGTAGGTACATATACATATGTTATATTATAATCGATTTAAAAATTTGCATTCAAACGATTGCAAATGGTAAATATATACGTTCACTGCTAAGTGCTGGATGTTTATGAGGTACAGCTACATTTAAAAATAACAGGAGATAACAGAAGATAGTAAAATATCAGCGGATACTTTTGTTTTTAAATAAAAAACATAATGTTAGTTAAAGGAACGTTGAAGATGTATCATAAAAATTAACCCTTAACTGTTTAAAATTAATCCTAAAAAACCTTCTATTTGGAACTTGATTTATTTCCAATTTGAGGTCACAGGTCAAAAACTACGACATCTGCTTCAGCAGAAAGCACTTGCACTCGCATCCTGTTGCACTGGAACCGTGAAACTGGCTATAGAAATACGGTCACACTTGAATATGCTGAGTCAGCTATCTTAAAATATCCGACTCCAGCATAGATGTAGCGGATTAACTTGTTTGTATCTTACTCCTTTTATTTCCTTAAATTAAAACTAAGATTTTCTTAATTGCTCTTATAGTGTTCTCGAAATATAATATGTTTCTATTCAAACGTATGTCCGTAATCAAAATTTCGCAGATTTAAATCATTGTTTTTTCTTTATAATAATATTTGAATGTCTTATTTATTATTTTTTTTTTTTTGCTTAAGGATCCAAAGCTTCGAACTCTCTTAAACATGGGCTCTATGGAAGATACACTTGAGGAAAAGACCATTACCGTGATCCAAGGTTCTGATTTTGTTAACTTAACGGTTATCAATTTCTCCTGTATTAATAAAGAGATTGCACAGGTAATTATGAAACATAAATCAAATTTTATATATAACATTTTACTAATTCGACTATACGAGTATGTGAAGAAAAAAATCATCATTATCATGATAACGTTCTCCAGACGTCAGGTTCATCATGAGAAATATAAAGGGTATTTATATCCTCAGACTACAAAGCGCACCGTACTGTCACATTTAATGGGTGCGCTAAAATGGCTGATGAATAATTTCAGAATTTTCTATAACCATGAATCGACTATTTTGTTTGTTATCGTATTCGTATATTAAAAGGAAATTGGCCTTTCACTCATTATGATTTTTTCATGAAAATTTCGGTTATTATGAACATCATCTTATGTGGATTGTATAATGCGTCGTAAATGGTGGCTTGGAAAAACCCTTGTGTCAACTGAACTTAAATGGATACAAATGCAAGCCTTTATGCATAATTTCCCTTAAAGTTGATGTCTCTAGCTAAGTATCAACCGATACATGCTATGTTTTTGCAGTGACTCTTGTCACTTGCAGCTGATTGAACGCTCCATTAATTAATAATTTTTTAATAATCATTTCGCAATTGGTTGGCTGTTTAGAGAGCACGAATAAAATGCATTCCACTTTGAGTGGTTACTAAGCTTTTAGTCAAATTTCTCCAGCACGGTGTGGAATTAGGGTTAATGAATTGTTTTGAATACAGGATATCAGCAATATTTTCTTGATTTGGTCTTATTTGTCATATGCCGGACTTGTGTTTATCATTTATAGAGGAACTTTCTTTGAAAATTTCCGGTAAACGAAAAATTGTGAGCTTTGATTGAATATCATACAGTCTGTTTCATAACATCGTACACGACAAAAATTAAAGAAGAACTTATAATAATAATAAAAAATCAATTGTACTGGTTTATTTTGTTTATTTACTTGGATGCTTTTCAATTAATATGTTGTCCACTCTCCTCTATTATCAATAATTGCTTGGGGTCTTCGAGGCATGCTTCCTTTCTACTAATCTTATAGCATAATCTTGAGACAAAGATCTCCATAAAACTCGTATTTTTCGTGATAATTGTTTGACCGTTGTGATCTTCTTTCCTTGGAGCTTTAGCTTCATAAATGCCCAAACATTTTCAATGGGATTTGCATCCGGCGACTGTGATGGCCAATCTAAAACATCGACGTCATTTTCTTGTTTCCACACACTGCACGATGTTTCTGGTTATAATCTTCTTGCAGTAACCAATCCTCATTCCTTCTTTTAAACCACCTTTGGGCAGATGGTAATAAAGACTTCTTATAAATTTTGACCATGTTGGGTGCGTTTAAATTTTTTGTAAACATGAACAAATTGCCAAATCCTTGTTTTTAGAAGCATCCCCAAACGTGCACCTTTGCCGGGTGTTTGACGGTCCGCTGGATTAATTTATTGGATTATATACACCAGGTATGAGTGATAGGAGATCATGCCCAAAAAGAAGCTTCATCCGACAAAATAACGTTGTTCCAATCTCTGTCCAAATTCTCCTTGGCCCAACTGAGTCGTTTTTCTACGTATTTTTTTGACAGTAGTGGTTTCTTTATTGAGCTTCGAAATTTTACATTATTGGCTAGTAAATGTCTTCGTATCGTACCACAACACACATTTAGATCCCTTTTACGTAAAATCGCTTGTCCTCCACGTAACGATAGAAGAGGATTTTTTTCAAACACGTGTAGAATCATTTTGTCCTGCTTTTTTGTTGTTTTTGGCGTAGACCCACGATCCGGCAAATCATCCACATTTTTAACTTGGGAATAACGGTGAACCCCTTTTCTAACATATGCTTTTGACTTTTTCATGTATTAAGCAGCTACTCCGTATGACATTTTCGGTCCTTTTGGATGAGTGCACAAGAATACTGCTTCATAACGTGATGCAAACGCGACACTCATTTTAAAATACTTCCGTCTCTGACAAAAAATGAACACTCTTTAAATTTTTTTTATTCAAAGTATCTTAGCAAAAGTATTTTTTTATCTGCTAATGCAAATGCCACTTCCAAACCGGTTTTCATAAACGAGGTTTGCCGTATACGATCTTATCAAACGGACTGTACATGTAAAGCGAAGCGACACCAATGCTTCGGGCTTTAAATCAAAGCTAAAGGTACAATACAGTAGATTGTACTTACATTAATTGATGCACACAAATAGAAGGAGACCTCAACTGACTTTGAATGCGTAACTGGAGGCATTTAGCCGAAGACCGGGCTAACTGGAGAGGTTTATTGAGGCCTAAGTTCATCCCAAATTGTAGCGCCACCTAAGGAAGAAAGCATTTCTAACTGTTGTTATTATCATCGATGCCATATGTCTTCAGCTCTTAATGGAGGTCCTAAAGCCATTGACCAAAAGTTAAGACATACGCGATCCGCAATGTTTCAAACGGTTTTTTCAAACTCTATTGAGAAAGGGCCATAGGACATAATTTCCATAATGATTTCAGAAACTACATTTGCTTTCTATTTGTTTTCAAGCTGGTTTCAACCTCTTACTAAGTGTTTTCTTAACGTCGTCGTGCAAGTATTAACAGCAACATTTTTTATCTCTTAAATGAATATGATAAATAATGATTTCTCCCCTTTTGAGAGCAAAGAGAAATAGATCTGCAAAACTAGCATTAGCTGAAAAAAATCAATGTCTGGTAAATGTAGATATAAAACACCAAAATAAATGAAGACACATCATGAAGATGTTGATGATAAAACATCAGCTTTCACCGTGCGATGCGTCCTATCTTCCCAATTATGGTGTTTGTTGTTTGGCCTCTCAAATTTGTAAACGTCTTACTAATTTATTTGTGGGATACATTCAGCTTTAGGACTGAATGCTTTAAATCGTAACTTGATCCGTAGTCTTATTATGCCATTTAATTCTTTTTAATTTATTCTCTTCAAGATAATTAAAAAGCTGTCCAACCAACCAATTTTCAACAAATATCTGGGTGTTTTCTTGATATCAAAATTATTATTTAAACATGTCGGTAAGTCAAGTACCATCAGCCAGTGTGGAAGGACAAGCTCTATCCCATAGGTCGGTTTAAAGGTGTTGTATTGTCACTACCGCTTTCACCAGATTTAAAGAAATGTTTATTGCAGCTGCGTAGGGGCTTTTACTCGTACTAGCTTGATTCGCTCTGCTTTAAGCTCACTGATATTCATATCATGGCCTGTGACTCGAAGTCATCCTTCTAAGAAAAAGAACTGTTCTTTAAAATAACTCGTATAAAATCTTTACATTTTATTTTAATATATTATACATAGGTACGAGTACGTACACGTATGTATAAAAAGCAAGTTAGAGTGATTTAAATCAAAATTCTTAACATCTAGAGGTAAAATCATTTCCAGTAATTGGGAATACTTAAGATAGTGATAAGGACTCACTTAAAAGATTATATGTTTAATTGGCTCTATATTTTTAAACAGTACTGGTCCCAGGAATTGATGAAATTGGCCTACAGTTTAGCACAAATAAATGGATCATCAATTATGTTTCTTCAGAAAGCACACACAAAACTTTGCTTGCAAGCGATCAAAGATAAACAAATAGCAGTAAAAAAGTAAGTACAATGAGAAATCTTTTCGTCTTAAACTGCGTAAAATATAACATTTTACCCATAGCATCATAAAGATATTTACCCAAAATAAGGAAGATCGAAAGCGAGTTGAAAAGGCACTAAATATCTGTGGTCTTCCATCGGGAAAAATAGACACATTGCCATTGTCAGATTTCCAGTTTGATCATTTCTACAATTTCTATAAGAATTTAACGCAGCGTATAGAAGTGGATAAGATTTTTGATGGAATGTACGAACAACTCATAAAGTCTTTACAATTAATTTTTAATAAATATCAATATATTACAGTGTAGGGAATTCAAAACGTCGTTGTATGACAATAGCGCAATTGGTGGAATTTCTTAATAAAACCCAAAGAGATCCCAGATTAAATGAAATTTTGTATCCTTACGCTAATACGGCACGAGCAAAAGAAATTATATTGGAGTACGAGCCAAATAAAACAAATGCTCAGAAAGGTCTTTTGAGCTCAGACGGATTTCTAAGGTTATACCATAAATTTTGTTTTTGTCAAATTTTCCTATGTAACATATTATTGGTAAAATTTTTAATTGTAGGTATTTAATGTCTAATGACAATCCAATAATGGCCCCGAATAAACTAGATTTGTGCGATGATATGGATCAACCAATGTCTCATTATTTTATCAATTCATCACATAACACATATTTAACTGGTCATCAGCTGACCGGTAAATCTTCTGTGGAAATCTACCGACAGTGCCTATTGGCCGGATGTAGGTGAGTGGGGATTACATTTTTCAACGATAAGTTTTGTTCAAGTAAACATTGTTTGGTTTTTTGCAGGTGTGTAGAATTGGATTTTTGGAATGGAAGAACCGAAGAACCAGTTATTGTTCATGGCTATACGTTTGTTCCTGAGATTTTTGCCAAAGATGTGCTCGAAGCAATCGCAGAGAGTGCATTTAAAACTTCAGAATTTCCTGTGATATTAAGTTTTGAGAATCATTGTAATCCACGGCAACAAGTAAGTTGATGTTTAATTCAATTTCATCAACCCATATCTATTTTGTGAAAAATTCTAATCGCCTGTCTTGGTTAACAATATTATGTCCACTTCAAGTATGCTTAGGAAAATATGAACTTTGAGTTTCTTGAAGAAGGTATTGTTTGAGATTTTCTTTACATCTTTGCACTTTTCCACTTCAGGGTCGAGGAAAAGGTAAGAGTATGTACTTGAACAAATTGTATTTTATTGTAGTTGGCAAAGAAATTAATATTGTGCTACATGAAGCATCACCGTTAGTTAATTTCTTCGCTTTAAAACAATTATAGTACGTATTAGATTCTTTGTGAGCGCAAAAAACAAACGCTAGTGCTGTCTTTCCCAAAGATATACTGCTTTGAAGTTATATATTGTAATAAAAAAAAATGTAATGGCCATATTATTGGATGCTAATAACCGCTAAGTATTTACGTTTTATTTTATGCTAAACTTAGAAGGTATGCAAAACGTAGGACCTTCACTGATGTTAGGATAAGGATTTAAACTTGTTCATTTTACAATACGAGGAGGTATTCTGATATTCATACGAGTATTTAAAATATATTTATGTATTCCTCAGAATATTTTTCTCATAATGCAAATCCTTATCAAAAGTGTAACAAAACGAAAAGAAGGCTGTGCTAAAATAATGTAATCGAATATCAAATTTGTTATGTACGAAATGGTTATACTCTGATTTGCAACTATCGACGAAATATGTGTATCATATTGGAGCTAATTCGATGTGTTTTATGAAAGCTAATTGATTTTATTTTTGTTTTGAAGATATGTTTCGCATATAATATCTCAAGAATCACTCGTCTGATATAAAGGCTTGGTTATCTGTTGGTATCTTTTTAAAAAGACTTTAAAAAAAAAAACACAGTTAAATATTTTTCAACGATTGTTGCTATTTTGAGAAGAGTTCATCTTCCTTACTTATTGAATATTATTTTTTTCAAATGACTGCCTCGACTGACTTGGTAGCAAGCCATCCTGCCAACCGAATTTTTCAATACATTTTCACTGGTTTCGACTTCTATTTCACAAATGGATTGACCAATATTGCTCTTAAGTGTGAGAATCGTCATAGAATCCATTTTAAATGGCACTATTAAAAAAAAATCCAATGGCCTGAAACCGCAGCTAAGTGGGGGCCGAATAACTTCACCAAAACGACTGATTATTCGATTATTGAACTAAGTGTGCAAAAGATTGATTGTTGGATGGCTCGTGTGGCACATAAGGCTATCTTGGTGAAACCATAGCTCGCAGAAGAAAAATGGCCCAATGATGCCGGCACTCCGAAAACCGCATTAAACAGTCACACTTTCATGATGCATTGGATTCCCGAAGATTATGTGTGGATTTTCCGAGCCAAAACACGGAAATTTTGCTTGTTGCCTCATCTGAAAAGATAATTTTTTGGGCAAAATTGTTTAAAGGCGAAACAAAGAATCAATAATGAACTGAAAGGTCATTTTGCTTCAATTCCAAAGTCAAAACCTTATAAGGGTATAATCCGAAAATTCTATTTCTATTTTCCTTAGGCTAGAGTGACTGATGTTCAGTTGTTAAGATCTTTGGCGTATTGAGCTTCTAGGGTTTAGGGGCAAACTTTCGGTAACATCAGCAATGTTCTCCACTGACTGCACAGGACAGCCATGGGCTTGTGTTCACATGCTTGCGTACACCAGCTGCAGTTGATGCATTATTTCGACTAAAATTTCTTTTCAAAAGAAATACTGTTTCGGTAACACAGCATCCACTTTGGAAGTAACTTTGCAATATTTTCCAATGTTATTCAGGCATAAATCGATCCATTTCGTGCCGCGAAAATATAATACAGTCGCCTCTCCTTAATTCCTCTCCACAATTCGAAGTTATCACGAGTTCCCTAAAAAATCTTTTTATATTTCGAAAAAAATCGATACATTTTTAAGCTCTTGGTAATTTGAACAAAAAAACCGTCGCTACGTAATAAAACGACGCGTTAATTCGAACTCATAGGCGTCAAACACTCGACAATTCAAAGTTATCAGATTGCATAGGGATACATTTTGAGACAAGTTCAAACTTGTATCATAGTTGCACGAGCATTTGTTATTGAAATGATTATGAAGTTTGACACCCACTTCCGTTTGGTGTTCTTCAGTTTTCGTTGGTTACAGATTAAAAGTTTGTGTTGCTCGAAAATTTCGAACCATTTGACATTTCAAACTCTCGTTAATTTGTAATATTTTAAAAGTCCTTCGAGTTTCGAATTAACGAGTGTCGACTGTACTGAGTTTCTGTATTCTTTGATCGAACAAGATTTTACCTATAGTTTCATAATTAGTAACCGGTTAAAATATTAACTCCTGAAATCAAACTGTAATGCTATAACAAACTTATTAAATCAAGCTGGAATCATTTATATAGACCTTAAAATTCAATCATATAGTGGTAAGTCTATTTATTAGACTATATGAATTCACAAAAGTAGAAGTATATATTGTTTTTTTTATTATTTTAAATACGAGTAGTTACATTAGTATTTCGAATTTGCCGTAGGCTAAAATTGCAAACTATTGCCGTGATATTTTTGGAGACATGTTATTAGACAAACCGCTTGATTCGCATCCCTTGGAGGCAAATATCGAGCTTCCTCCTCCGTCATCTCTAAGAAGAAAAATTATAATCAAAAATAAAAAGAAGCACCATCACCACCATCACCATCATAAGAGCAAGGCAGCATCTGCAACTCAGTCGAAATTGACAACAGCAAATTCAGGTAAGATAAAAACATATTAGAAAATAAATGTTAATTAAACAAATTATGTCTGTTGCTTGACTTGCAAAAAAAAAACTTAGATAAGCGAAGTAATTAGAATGTTTAATATTGCGATAAAATATCTTCTTCAAATTATAGGAAATTTTTAGGACCAACATCATTTTTCTTACAAAAATATTATTGCATCTGAGGTGTATTTCCTTTTGCGAAGTTCAAGCAATTCAACCGTGTGTAACGGAGCCAGCGATATAGTTAGAGAATAGTATTTTCAGTACTACCAACCCATTCCCAACAAAAAAAAAAAAAACAAACCAATCATTGCATAACTTCGAATACCATTACAAATTATGAAGTTCCATCAATGTTATCATGACTACCTCTCTTAATCCACTAAATTCCCTCACTGAATAGTTCAGGTTTTCATATTCGTTCCTGTACTCACATCCTTATTTAGTTTAAATTGGAGCCCTTTGGCTATAAAACGAAAACAGTAATGTATTTCAAGCTCAATCACTGTCGCTATTAATATTGTAAGATTTCCAAATAGGGATTTGAGAAAAGAATAGTAGTCTGAAATGCTTCCAAAATACAGCAGTGTTTTCTATGGTTGAAAAAGAATATGAAACTGTAGCCGATATCCACAAACATAACTTGCATCGACAACCGAAAAAAAATTCCCAATATGCAATAATACATACTTAAGGTAGTTAAAAATGTTTCGAAATGTTGGTCCCTTTAAATGTTACAAGAGACATTTCTCTCTAATGATTTGGTTTTAATATTCGTATATAAGTGTTAACCATTTATTCGCTTCAACGTGGAATTTGTATTCTTTATGCGCATATCTAACCCTCATTGCCGTGTCATTCATTCCTACGAATATTTCGAACCTGCATCGGTACCTTAAGTTCTGGTCGCTCGCGCTGTGTTCAAGTATTTTAAAGGTATCATCGATTCTATCAAACATATTAAATCAATATCACAGAATTGAGAGTGGTAATCCTCATTTACTTATTTAGCTATGAAATGTATGTCTACTTCAGACATAACATACTTCAAAAGCAAATTTTAATTATAAATTTTGCAAAAAAAAAAGAAAACAACAAATAAAGTGCAAACTTTTTCTTCCATGAAAAATTGTTCTAAGAATTCAAACATGAACATACAAAAGTAAAGCAGAACATAACGTAGAATAACAATTAAACTTTTACCTTTAATTTGAATGGAATTTTACAGTTGATGCCAGCAAAATGACGTCTATTGCTCCGATTCAGCAACAAGTTTCCATTCAAGATGACGGCGTCACTCCTGCTCTAGAAGTAGGTGGATGTGGACGGGGAGGAGTACCGACAACGACACAATCAACTGGAAACAGTGACATTGGAAGTCATGCACCACCATTGCAGGTATGAATAATTTACATTGTTTTCTTTTACTTTTACCTTTTTTTTGTTTTGTGTTCTACTTTCTATGTTCTGTTCTTGCTATTCTAGTTTAGTTAATGTTGGATTTGTAATAGAGATTTTTTTATTTTTTTTTTAAGTCCATTTTGTGTCTCACCCATCTCTGTGTCCTTTATAATATCTGCATAACCATTGATTTGAATATTGAATACAAAAACATATTTGAACAAAAATATTGAAGTTATGTTTTTTCTCCTACGAGTATTATGAGAACATATGTGTTCCATTTTATAAAACAAGTCATAGAATATAGAAACATTAGTAATTTCGAATCTAAAACTGATTTAATAGTCAGTTGTTTGAGCGGTACAAATGTATATACATTTGGTAATTCATTTGTATGTTATTAAATTTAGATTAAGTTGATTTAAATCAGAAATATGCAATTGTTTCAATGATTTACTTTTGTTTTTTAATAGCAAATACGGCAAAGTTCAAAAGATAGCACTGGCTCATCAGACACAGACAGTTCGAGTGATGATGAATCTCTACCAAACACAACTCCTAATCCGCCAATCGGTAATGAACTTCCTCCAGAGAAAGCGCAAAGAGAAACAGAAGCTGGGGCAGAAATATCAGCTCTTGTAAACTATGTACAACCAGTACATTTTAGCTCTTTTGAAAATGCAGAAAGTACGGTTAAAAACAAAATTAATCAAATGCATTTGTTAACACTTTTCATTTTTTTCTAAATAATTGCAGAAAAAAATCGGTGCTATGAAATGTCATCCTTTGATGAAAAACAGGCAACTACTTTGCTAAAGGAACGTCCAATAGAGTTTGTGAACTACAATAAACACCAATTGTCCCGGGTCTATCCAGCTGGAACACGATTTGATAGTTCCAATTTTATGCCTCAAGTAAATTAAAAAAAAAAAAAAAAACATTTTTATGAATTTAGAAACATCACGAAAATAAAATGTTATTTTGCTTGTGCAGCTCTTTTGGAACGCTGGGTGTCAGTTAGTGGCTCTAAACTTTCAAACACTAGACCTTGCAATGCAATTAAATTTGGGTATTTTCGAATATAACGATAGGACGGGCTATTTATTGAAACCAGAGTTTATGCGACGGACCGATCGAAGACTGGATCCCTTTGCGGAAAGCACGGTGGGTTAAATGTACTAAAATTAATTTATTTTAATCGTAAACTAAAAAAAAAATCACATTTCACTTTGCAGGTGGATGGTATTATAGCAGGAACAGTATCTATAACTGTGCTGTCAGGTCAATTTCTCACAGACAAAAGGGTTGGCACGTATGTTGAAGTAGACATGTTCGGTCTTCCGGCAGATACAGTCCGTAAAAAGTTTCGAACAAAAATTGTGCGCGATAATGGTATAAATCCAGTATACGATGAAGAACCGTTTGTTTTTAAAAAGGTACATCTCTAAGCGGGCATAATGGAACAACTATTTCAATGAAATATGCTTTACAGGTTGTTCTGCCTGAATTAGCTAGTATAAGAATAGCTGCTTTTGAAGAGGGTGGAAAGTTTATTGGCCATCGAGTACTTCCTGTGATTGGCTTATGTCCAGGATATCGGCATGTGAATCTCCGCACAGAGGTCGGGCAACCAATGGGTCTAGCCTCTTTGTTCCTATGCATTGTGGTTAAAGACTATGTTCCGGATGATTTATCTAATTTCGCTGAAGCATTAGCTAATCCAATTAAATATCAGAGTGAGCTAGAAAAGAGGGACAAGCAATTGGCTGTACTTACCGAGGATACAGAACCAGTTCAAGAAGATGATATTACGAATTCATGTGAGTTTTTTTTTTTACTTGAAATTTAAAACTGTTAAATATTTCTTCATGAGTGTTGGTAATTAATTTTTAAGTTTCGCTCTTTTATTATTTATATTTATTTATTTTTATTTTTATTTTTTTTTCTACTTATTTTCGGTGTCGTTCCTTTTGAATTTATTGTTTTGTGTTTGAAACACACCAATTTATTCTCTACAAAATAAACACATTGGCTATGTGCACAAAATTGACACCTGCAGTCGTTTTTGTACAAGTAGGTCAGAAAAAAGAACTTCGGCCCGTGGAATCGATAACTATTAGTCCTAAGCATCGAGCAAGTATAACGGCTGCTACATCAATGAGTGTCGAGATTCCATCTGATTTTGATGCAGAAAGTACATCAACAACAATTCAATCCATACAGCATCAACATTCTTTGGATCAAAACGTTAATACATCTATTCGTCAAACGGAATCCGCTCAGTTCGATGTTGAAACCGTGATAGCAGAACCGCTTGAAAAAATTCTCGATCACAAATTAGTTCGTGAGAAACGACTGGAAATGGAGAAAAAATTGGAATCCCTTAGAAAAAAGCACGATAAGGAAAAAATCAAAATTGCCTCTCAAAAGTTGAGCCCATTAGATGGGACAAAGAAACCGAAATTTTCTATGACCAACAAATTGGTAAAACGACTGAGTAGCAAAAGTCTGTAAGTTAAGTTCGCCAGATTTTGCCTTTTTCAAAAGGCAAACTAACATGTTTTAATTTAAACAGAAGTTGTCTTTCCTATAGCGATCCTAATGTAGAGGTGCCGGCATGCCTCTTAGATATGAGTTCGGCACCCGATAGCAGTGAAGAAAACACTACTGATGGAGATAAGACTGGTATCGCTCGGAGTCAATCGGAGCGATTGTTGGCATCTTGCCGAGAACATTCAGCTATTTATCGTGATATTCAAGAAAAATATCATGAGGCTATCTACTCGACTGCAGAAAAAGTTATGAAGACTTCCCAGGCGAATCAAATGAAACAATTGAAAACTTCTCTGGATAAAGTCACTAGTGAGGTGATGCATCAGTTACAAGAAGCACGGCGTAACGAAGTGAAAAATTTAGCTGCTGTTCATAGAGACAGAGACGAATTAGTAAGGTATGTTTGTTGAAATCTTATTAAAAAAACCAAAAACATTTTCTTCAAAGTAAATTATTTTTATATAGGATGAAAAGAGAAGTAGCAAGTTCTGTTGTAGAAAGAGGTGTAGCGGAACGCGTGCGCCTAAAGCAGACTTACGATAGACGGACTGACGATTTACAAAAGCAGCACGATTTAGTTAAAAGTGCTCTTGCTGAACACAAATCTAAAGTAAATTAAGCGAATTATACAATTTAAAGTGTTTAACATATTATTTGACATATTTTTAACTTGATCCAATTAAAAGGCTCGTCTTTTACTTGAGAAAGAAACTGATTCTCGTTCCTGCGTTTCAAATTATGGTTTCCTAGTACTTTTCCACAACACCTCAACAAGCTCTATTGGAAATAATATCTCTTTGGATGGTGCTTCCAGCACTGCGACTGCGGCCAATAATTCAACACTTCTTTTGGAAATGTAAGGACTGTAAAAATGAAAGAAAACGTGATCCATTAGCAATTTTGAAATTATTGTAAACAAAAACAGTATTTTTTACTCTCGATTTACCGTGTAAGAGCCCACATGCTAAACACAACTAGAAGCAAACTAACTTAGTACTAAATTATTAAAATAAGTATGCGTTAATGCACAGTAACATACAAATAAGATTTATTTAACTTTTTTGTGACACACCACTCGAATAAATGTGTGCCTCGTATAAGTCAAGTAGATAGATTATCCGCAAGCTTACCCCGTGATGGATTCGAAACAGAACTTAATCCTCGATACCAAATTTAAGTTAATTTAGCTTTGGCTTTAATTATTGCAATTATATACGAGTAATTACTCCAAAAGGGAGAATCTCCTTAGTTTTTTTATTTTTGATTATTTCGAATCTATCTACATGTTACAAATTGTTTTGAATAAACTTCTACAATGTCCAATGCTAGTCTTAAATATATAAATATATGTTTATGTATTTATGTTTCTATAAAACTAATTATAATATACATGTATGCACTCACATACTCAAGGTGCAGCTAAATTGTTCACACTCTCCCCAAGTTTCTTATATTTTTTGTTTGAAATCTATTAAGAAAGTGTAATAATTTATTAACCTAGTCTTTTAAGAATCTCAATGAAATTGGTAGTTTATATGTATGTATGTTTGTAAGTATGTATGTATGTATGTATATCAAAAGCCAAGTTTGTTTTTGTTTTCTTTTTTTTCGAAAATACAAGGCCTATTCAAAGTTTTTAACGTTCTACTTAACAGGTAGCTACCTTGTTGTATTATGTATTTAACAGTAGTACTTTTAGGGAATATATTTATTAGATGTATTTTGTTTGTTTTATTTTTCTCTCGTAAATATTCAACTATTTGGATATACATATTGTTATGTTCAATTATTTATTTAAAAAAAAAAAAAAACAGAACAAAACAAAACAAGAAAAACTATTTAATTTTTGTTTAAATTCTTAGACTCAAAATTTATTTACACTGATATTTATTTTAAGACCTGTAATTCTCCTAAATAAAAAAGTCATTTTGAACAGTACCTATATAATGTTTATTTTTTTTTTTATCATTTTAATTGCACTACTAGGCGCTTTTTCTTCCACAGTGTTGTACACAAATTTAAATCACCGTTTTTCCTCAAAGACATTTACCCTATTTAAACGCTTATTTTATACAATTTGTGCTCTCCTACTTCCTGTCTTTTTTTCGTTTCCTTTTATATTCAAAAGATTTTTGATGTTTACATATATTTTTATAAATGGGTGAGCTGCCAAACTAGCTCATGTATATTTACAACACGCTTACATTTTATTTGTTTATCAAATTGTATTAGGATATGTAAGATAACGAACTAGGTTCGAGATCGTTCTTTGACAGCATTGCAAGTACAGTGTAAATGAGGTAAGCTGTCGAATGAGCCTATTTCATATGCGTTTTTCAAAGTAGAGGCAGTTTTCAGCCTATAGCCTTAAAAAATGTATAACATAGTACAATATTTAACTTTTCTAAATATAGTTATACTTATGGAGGATAGATTTCTAAATCGTCGTGTTAGGAATGAAAACTTGAATTTTTCAAAATTGTTCCTTTATTTTCTTTAAGCACAAAACACATCTCCCAACGTTTCTGCCATTGTTTGTTAACCCGTTTAAAATGAGATTATTTGTCAAACTTTTCGCATTATGTCACCATGATGACCTCCTGGGAGCTGGGAGCTTCTTTTTATACCGGGAAACAAAAAAATATGTCACAGGGAGACATTTCGGACGAGTACAATAGATGCGGTAGTAATATGTATCGTAATTTAATTCGAGTGTAGTGAATCGGGATGAGAGCAGGCGTGTTGTCGTGGTGAAAAAGCATGTTTTTCTTTGCCAAATGCGACTGTGTTCGGCATGGACGCAAGAACTCTTCTAAGTTGACAGGCGTGTCCACTGTGGTGACAACCATTGATCCGACAGCTTTCTCATGCTTAACTAATCATTTAAAATATTTTTTTACTGTTGCGAAAAGTACTAATAATGTCACGAACCTTTTCATTTTCTCGGCAACCACGTCTGCTGGACTCTTCTCATCAAAAACAGTTGAGCGGCAACGTTTAGATTCGCTAAACCAATATCTTGCGGTTGTCAAAGACGGGATCCAACTTCGCTTTTATTTCTTTGTACGTTTTTAAACCAAATAACCGATCGATATTGCTTTTTCATTGTATCAAAAAATATCAAACACTTTTGATACAATTAAATGGCCTTCAAATCAAAACTAACCTATGAATCAACTTAGAATATTTCATAGCTTTGTTACAAAGGTAGTTCTGATGTTAATAGCTTTGTCACCTGTCTGAAGATCCTAGATGATGATGTTGCTATATTGTCCACTGCTAAACTTCATGCCTAAATAATACAGACATTTCAACCTAATTTCAAATATCATCATGGAGAGGTCGAATGTTGGATTGTGATAAAAGCAAAACACAACACTTCAATTAACTAATCATTCTTTTCTTCTCAACGTCAATCTTTCAAGTAGAGGAATTTGTCGTTGACTTTTGTATCAGGAATTTCCAAGCGCAGGTCATATTTTTACATATTTACGCTCGTAAGAACATTTTACGTTTTATCGATTTTGAATAGAACAGTTAATTTGACAAATAGATAAATAAGACCCGCAGCTCTCGGCAACCTCGTCAGATTAATGACTGATTTTTTGGAATCTTTGAAAATGAACTTTAAATAGAAGTTTTTTACACATACCTTTAATTTTCCATAAGTGCTTTTCAGCTCTAAATTGAATTTGTAGAGAGTTCGTTTTGAACAAATCAAGAGACTGTGAAAAAGTTTGTATGACATCCGAGTCATTATCAGAACACGGGACAAGAATTTGGGAAATTATTTTTCATTCCTCATTCCATACTTCTTAATTCTCGAAATTAAATGATATGAGGTCTCCTCACCAAGTTTATTTATCTTTTTTCACATTTTTCCTAATCGACATTATTGCGACCTTAAAAATGTGGATTCTCTTTTCTAGTGTCATTACTACTAATTCAAAAATAATTTACGCGTTGCAATTTCAAAAGCATTTTTGTTTTGCAATCTCCATATACTCGTATGTACATCTGAAGGTTTTAAATTTTCTTCAAAGTGATATGGTGTAAACAATGCAATTTTTATCTTATTGCCGTATTCTACGTTACTACTGTCTTATACAGATTCCTTTCTTTCTGAAATGCAATTTCAATGACATGGTACAAATTTTATATATTAAAGTTCAAAAGTTTTTGAAGTCATATTTTTATTTGGAAACTAAAGACTAACTAAGTTTTTATCAAACAATTCAATTCAAATAAAAAGAACGAAATACGATAATGTTGCTATATCTCGAAAAAAGAAACATAAAATGATCGTTAACGATAATTGAAATAACTCAAAAAAATTATGTCAAAAAAATTGGCCACGAAAAGTCGTAGACACATACACATATGTTTATTGCCCAGGATCAAGTTTGTAAGCATACTAACGTTTTTATTGGAAAGTTTAATGAAAGGTAATTTTCGTGCTTCAAAGACCTCAAGTGCATAATGGAATTGTTCGTATTATTAGTAATTTGCTTATAGATATAATGCAACACTAATATTTGTATAATCGTTTAAATTGATACTTATCTGATAAATTCATAAGAATTTGTTTGCAACACATTCCAAATATGGTATTCAATCATTCAACGTCAAAAGGAATTCGTATTTCTAAGTAATTACATCTTCTCTAACTCAATCAGTATTACGCTTATCTTTACACAAACATGTTTATCGGATGCTCATGGTGTGACCCTAAAGGATGTTTTGCCAGAATTATCAGACAAACATATATGTGTTTATATAGGCGACTGCACAAAATTTTGAATATAAACTAGTTTTATACAAGTGCAGGCATTATCTTTTTGTTTTTTGTGTATTTTTATTGTTTCCTGTACATTGTAATTATCTTTATCGTTTAATTGTTCGGCTTACAACTCATAATATGTTGTACATGATTGTTAGTTCTTTTGCTTTTCTGTAGATATGAGTTTAGAACATAATAAACAATCAACATAACATAGGAATAGATAAACGTAGAAAAAATTAGCATAAAATAAACTAGCTCGTTTGATTTACAACAATAGTAACATACGCGCTTAGATTTGTTGTCTTTATAACAGATGTAGAAATTATTTAATAAAATTTAGTCCGTAGGATGAAACGAAAAGCAATTTGTTTTTATAAGCAGATAAATATGTTTATATATATGTACATGAGAAATTAATAACGAACACATATAATTATAGTAGAATATTAACATACGATAGAGAACAAAATAATGACAATCAAAATAATAGGTATACTCGTATCAGTTCGTATGTTCTAATTTCTTCATTATTACATATATTATCTCCGCAAAGAATCTTAACCTGAATTCTTATTTTCTAAAAGTAACACCTTAGGATTACAGAATCGGGCACAGCAATGCTTACATAAGAAAATTCATAGACTATCACTTAACTTTGAAGAGCTAACTAAACCTACTATTCAAAGATAATCATTTTTACCATTGAGAGTATCATTTAAAATTTTTTGATATTTTGATATAAAACTACAGTATCTGTGGGTTCTTCAGCTAATCGTGTTTAAAAAATGTACAGTGCTTTAGTGATAATAGTCTTTTTGTTTGTTGGGGCGACTTTTGGCAAAATTTCGCCACCCTCAAAATTAAGTTTCCCTACCGGTGACATTATCAATGGACAAGAGGCCGAACCCCATTCTGCACCATATATTGTTTCACTAAAAAGTGATTCTCATTTTTGTGCTGGTTCCATCATTAGTGAAACATTAATCCTTACTGCTGGACATTGTCTAATCTATAGTAAATTTGTGGTTGTTGCTGGATTGCATAATCGTCTAAACGAAACAGGGGCGATAACACGACAAGCGTCTCTAAGTCATTCGATTCAACATCCTGGTTATGGTGGGGGAGTTGGTCCTTACGATATTGGGCTTATTAAAATTGATCCACCTTTTGAGTTCAATGCAAATGTGAATAAAATTCAACTACCTTTAGTCGATCAGAGACATTATGGCGAGGCAACACTTTTTGGCTGGGGCAAGGTCAACCAAGGTGGATTTTTGCCAAACAATTTACAAACTGTTAATACCATGATCATTGAATATTCAAAATGTAAGCAGAACTTACCTTATGGAGCGCCAATTCATCCAACAAATATTTGTTCTAATTCCAACAAAGACAATGAATCTGGTATTTCGGCTTGCAATGGAGATTCTGGTGGACCACTTATTCAATATATTGATGGTAAAGTCCAGCTTGTTGGAATTGTTTCCTGGGGTTATGTACCATGTGGCGTTGATAATAAGCCATCTGTTTATACTCACACTTCATCATATATCGAATGGATTGACAAAAATGCAAATTTACTATGAAATACTATAATTGTTATCAAAAGTTTTGTAATTTGGTAAAAAAAAAAAAAAAAAAAACAAATGTATTTGGTTTCCAATTAGGCAATGCTGAGCTCGATAGTAGTGATTTTGTTTTTTTTTTTATTATTCTCTCCGATATTAATGTTTAAATAATAATACATTCGTAAATTCCTTCAAATTGATTTATTTTTTTTTTTTTTGATTAAAATTTAAAAGTAGAACAAAATAATCTAGGAATACAGTTTTCTGGACGGCAAAACCACCTTAGATGTTGTAAACTGCTTGTAAACATAGATATTGGTTTTTCGATGTATTTGCGTGTTTATCAGTGTCAATTTGTATTATGTGTCTATATATAAATATCTTATTAATACAAAATGTATGTGCTATTGTGCGTATGGTTTTATTTGAATTACAAAATTTCTCGCTCCTTTGTAAGTGGACGAAATACGGTGTTTGGTGCCTTGGTTAGTTATTCGTACTTTCTTTTTATTTTTTGTGTTTTCCGAAACACCGAACATTTTACGGTGAATACAACTTTTTTCCAAAGCCGACTTAAACAAAACTCTATATTAATTCTTCTTCTTATCCTTTTATTAACCCTTTCCTCGTTATACGAACTTATGCGTAACGAGTTTCCCATTTTTACTGCATCGCTGCTGCTCCGCTTATGGGGTTGGCTAATGTCGCAGACCGCAGAACGCGTCTACATAATGCTCGGTCCTGGATCGCTTCAGTGGTTAACCCCAGACGTCGTTGCGCATTTGCCATCTGAGAAATCCAGGAATTCTTTTTCCGACCTCGTTTTCTTACAGTTGGAGTGACCGTAGTTGATAGTGCCTTTTTAACCGGATTTTCCGCAGATCTTCTTTGAACGTGGCAATACCAACTTATTCTATTCGCCTCAAGCTGTTCGGTTACCGAATTCTTTATATGTAGACTTCCTCTTATACGCGTAGATCTAATGCAATCGCGTTTAGTGACTCCACTAGACATCCTTAACATTTTCATTTCCGCTGCCGTCATTTTGTTTTTAAACGCTTCGTACATTGTCCAGCACTGTGAACCGTATATAAGAGCTGGTCTAACAACCGTGGTGTAGAGTTTCCCCTTTAATTTAAGTGGAAATTTTCGGTCGCAAAAGATTCCCGAATTTTCCCGCCATTTCATCCATCCCACACTCACTCTGTGGTTTACGTCGTCGTCACATTTCGCTTCCATGTTAACGATTGATCCTAAGTACTTAAAAATAGTGCTTTTCGGAAGAACTATTCCGTCTAACATTATATCCGGAACAGGTCGCAACGGATGTGCAAATGGGCACGTCAAATGCTCCGTCTTTGAACGACTTATTTTAAACCCGTTTCTCTCTAGCGCATTTCTCCATGAATCTAAGGCGTTCTGTAAATCTTCGACGTTATCGCTAAGTATAACTGCGTCGTCAGCGAAGAGAATTGGCGTTACATTTGCTTCGCGCATGCAGTCTTTTAAAAGATAGTCGAATACTACGTTAAAGAGGAAAGGGCTAAGTACGCTTCCTTGATGCACTCCGACATTAACTGGAAATTCTCTCGTTAGTCCAGCAGGGCTTTTAACCGCAGTTTTCACGTTTCCGTACATGTCTTGTATTATTCTAACATACGTTTCCGGTACATTTTGAGACCTCAGCGCGGCCCATATGAGATCCCTAGGCACTCGATCTATATTAATTGAGTCTTGCAATTGTTATATAAGCAAACGTCATACAGATTTACGCGAATTTAATTCGAAATTTTCTATTAATACCACGCACAAACTCTTAGTCATCTCCTGATAGTTAAGTTCGAAGGATATGATATTCCTAATATTTTGAAAATAAAAGTTTATACTTTCTTTTACTTATTGTATTTAGTGGGATTCCGACCTTTGAGAGCAAAGAGTCTACGGTCTTTGTTACCTTAAATACAATGGTTCAAGTTGTCTATAACATTCACTATCAGCAGAAGATATTGAATATTTACTGTGCTCTTGAAGATCGTTTTCGAAAAAAATGGGATAAATATGGCGATATTGGCAATTGAGACGTTTGATAGGATAAATTTCATCCTACGATGCACACAATGTTATCGACTATAGCTGCAACAGCAGTTTTTTGCAAAAAAAAAATGGAATTATTTCACAATTGAAATTCTACTGATGTACTCGTAGACCAATGTTGTGTGTAAATTTAAGTAGCTGAAAATAAAAGTGTGATTTGGCGGCTTTAAACGTACAAGTATGATAAACTACAAAAAAAAAACCTTTAATCACGAGACAATCTTCAAACAAAAAATGGCCAATCTATGGTATTTTCAATTCATAATAACTGGAAAGCAGTTTCAAAGTCACATATTTGTGATATGTTGATGCTGTTGCATTTAATCAATTAGTCGCATAAGGCTTCCTCTCTTTACTTCAACCATTTGATTTTTATATTCGAATATGTAGTACTACTGTTATTGAACATTGTCCTTGCATATTGCTGCTGTCGAATGGCAAACCTTGTTCAAGAATTCGTGGATTTCAACTTATTTTAATTTAGTATTTCAACAATTCAATTTTCCCTTCATAACGTTGTTCGGCATATTCGTTCGTACGTTCGAACGTTCACCTCTATTAATTAAGATCTGCTGTTATTGCACATATGAAATATCCACATCGCCATGTAAATATGAACAATTGACTGGTCAACAACAAGGATTGTCGGACCTCTGCGCCAAATCAAACTAAATGCGAAAAAAAATAGTTAATTTCATTTTCTTCGATGAGGGGGATAACCAAAATATTGTAGTATAAAACCGTAGTAAAAGATCCAATGCTGATTTCATGTCGTGTTTCACAGAAAAGTCGAGCCAAGTTTAAAACAGTCTTCCGAAAACAAAATAGTTTTTCTTGGTATTCCAGAGGTAATCTTTAGCTTATGACTTCATGGGTTTTCGCTGAAAATCTGTGCTTTTTTTTATTAAGACTTACCAAAGTAAATCTGTCTCCGGAATCTGCTTCATGTCTGAAAATTTCTTTAATATCCATTAGCAAATCTCTTCTCCTCTGGTATTTTGTATTCGTTATATTCGTTTGGAAAAGCGTAGGATTTATTGCTTCCTTCACAGCATTTCATCTATGGTTAAAACGAAATTTGGATCCTCAACTTTAACCCAATGGTAACACTTATACTCGGCAAAGCTACAAACTTTTTTCCACTACCTTGTCTGACTTCTGAAATGAAGGCAAATGTTTGCTGATATTGGGATTGGCCCAACATACTCGGATGCAGCAAAGACCACTGTGAACCAGTTTTGCGGGATTTAAAAAAATAGGTCGATAAAACTTATGGGTCTCACGGTCAGTTGACACGCAATCTTCTGGCAACCCATTGCTCTTGTACGTCATCGCGCTAATGCTGATTTATAATAAATATATTTACTTAATTAGTATTAAAATGCACATAGTCGGCCCTCTGGCCTTCGTTGTGGAATGGAAGCAAAATGGTATACTTAGGTTAGAGCTTGGATTTAAAAAATGAAAATATAGAAACTCGAAAATGGTGGTGCATACGTATATATGTACATATGCATAAAACGAAAAATATGATTTATGCTTATCGTTGAATATTAAGCACATACTTTCAGTTTAAACATATTTATAGCGAGTTGAGAATGATTTAAATTTCATGCTAAAGCTGGTTTATGTGTGTATCAAGCTAAATAAAAAAACACATGCATGTGTATAATTTACTTGAGAGAATATATAGGTATAATATTCGTGTTCATTGAAAAATGTTACTCATCATTTCCAGATGATAAGCACTTGAGAAAAAATTACCCAATCATCGTGACATAGACAGCTAGTCTGTGAAACTTCTGGGATGATACTCTGCTAGCATCATTCAATTTTTTTCTTATGATTTAGTTAGCTATTCCTTGCTATACACAGCCAAACACCGTTTTGCACTTAAATTTACTTTTTGTTAATCTTTGCTTTACTATTGCACGAGTAATTAATTTTAAATAGATTTTTGAATGTATTATTTACAAATATATCAATTTTGAACATTCACAATATTACGAATCAAGTTAGTGGAATATTTTTAATTTTATGGTCTTAATAAGCATTAGAGCCTATTATTTAGCTCTTTTAAAATAGTGCATTTAGAAATTGGTGTCGTTTTGCATGTTTATCCCAACTCAAATGTAAATATAAATGGAGGTACTAGTTAATATGTTTTTAATTCTGAATGTTAAGCCTAAAGGTGTATACGTCATTTAGATCGTAAAAAGTTTCAGTTACTTCGTGCCTTTTATTATTGGAAAGGAACAACATTAAATTAACATTCAAAACAACGTTGTTTGTACATGAACTATTTTATTCCTTTCCTTACTTTTATTGTAAACTTATAAAATTGTATTACAAAAAACAAAAAAATAAAATAAAATAAAATATGAGAACCCATCGTAAACTGAGGACGCGGGCTCGTTCTTTAAAAAGCAATATCTTTTTCCCTGTAACAAGTACGTAAAAATCAAAATATTATCTAATAATAGCGAAAATAATGTTCAATTTAATGAGTTCTTCAAAGTTTTTCATTTAAGAGTGATATGTACTCGTATTTTGTTGTTAAGGTTTATTTTACAAAAAAAAAACCAAGCCCGTCGCAAGACTTAACTAAAAACTCAATGTTTGGAGATTCTTTAAATTGAATAAATAGAATTTTAACATTTCAAAAGTACATTGCTCGTAAAACTAATTTGTCTTGACAAAAAGAAAAAGGAAACCACCTAAATGTTATAATTCAGATTACATAATAATCGATGTTTTATAATTTTGTTATAAGATAAATCAAGCGAACAATTTATTGTTAAAGTTAAAAGAAAAAATTATGTGAATTCCTTCAATAAGCATTAATTAATAGTGAAAAAGACACGTTACAAACAAATAAGTTTTAATCAAGTAATTTATTTCAATAAGTAGAGATATGTCAAAAACTCTTCAGAAAATCGTTAAAATTTATTAAAATATACATGTGTAAACTAGTCTAAAACAGTTGTCTTTGTCTTTTGATCGGTTTCGATTTATGAATATACAAATATAATAATTACAATTGTCTAATCCGCGACTATAGGAGCTGTACTAGCGCCATGCTAGTAATGGCTCCAAAAGCAAGTCCCGTACTAAATGATGCCGCCATAATTGCCGATGCCATCTCCTTTTCATGTTGCATAACAGATCTAGAAAAAATCACAAACAAAATTTTTCCTTATGGTCAATCTTTGTCAAAAACAAATACATTTGGTTTAAAAAAAAAAAACAAATTTGAAGAGATAGCTTAGAAAAAATGAGCTTACAGAACGTATTCCAAAGGAACACTATGATAACGATTAAAAAGGATCATTTAAAGAGAAATTTTATTGAAAGCTTCAGTGAAATTACGAGTATAATATAAAAATATCCATTTTCAACGCCTAATCCACAAAGTTTGTGGTATTTGATCACAGCTGGTAGTAAAATCTTAATGGTTCGTATAAAATGCTTTCAAAGAGTTTGGGTAAATAGAAAAGTTTAGCAATGGTACAATAATAATTTCTTCTGTGTATCGGAAATATGGAAGAGATCTTTAAAACTTGTATAAATTCTCCTTGTGGGAAGGGTAGATGAATTAGAAGAGGCCATTTTTTTTAAGGAAAACAATCGGGAGAACATCTGGGCCTGGTAGGAATTTATCATTAAATTGCTGTAACTTTTATAGATAAAGAAGAAATTCAGAAAGTTTAAAGAGAATGAATCAATAAAAAAAATTAAACCGGATCACACTTCTGAAGTATGGATAAGATGGACAGTGTAAACCTGATATACTAGCTACCCATAACCAATGTTTATTTAATTACGCACCATAACAAACAATATTCTTTAAACAACATAACTGGCAATGTAATGCTGATGCCGATACTTTCCAGGTGGAATTTGCATTAGTTATAATATGCGAAAATGTCTTCAAACGATTCATTAGACATTAGGAAATAAAATAAAAAAGCTACAAAATGTATTCTGTCATGGAAAAACCAATAATAAAACACTCTTTCGGCACGTCACCTGCGAAAGTGGAAACTTCTGCGTCTGATAAACTCTCCCGCCGTTCGAAATCGACAAGAATTCGTAGGTCTACTTCCACTGTGAATAAAATAACAAAGCCAAAAACATATCCTAGATTGTCGCGCCAACAATGAAATTTCTATGAACCAAACAATACTGTCAGAATAATTCACATGTGTAATTTATACGAGTATATCGGGCAAAAACAGTAACGTGTAAAAGCAACAAACTGTTGTGAGCATGCACTCGTGTGCATTCTTCGCCTAAAATTTCCCATGGGCGAAGTAACTCTGCATAGAATAAAAATATAAAACAGAGCTCGTATAATGACACATCGCGACGTGGAGATAAGAAAAATATGAATATTAATGAAGCGTTGCATAGAGTTCTAGAGGAATGGCGTCAAAATATAAAACAAAAAAACAGGAGAGATAGTAAGGTAAGGTAAGGTAAAAAACAATATCACTCGAAACATTTGATTTTCGAAATACATATAACAATAGATATATAAAGGATTATCAAATACAAATCAATCAGGCATTTTTAATATGAAGTTAACTCGAAGTATTGTACGAACAATTTATATAATTGCGTGATACGCGATCAGTTGATGTGTGTGATGGCACATCGAATTGGTGTCTAACAGTGGAAATGGTGCAAGAACTCCTCAATTTGTTGTTACTTAAACACAAGCGCAAAGATTTTTGGAACCCAACACTCCTTTCGAGTTTAAAATATATATCGCCGTGCTGCAAAGCGTTCACGATGTAAAAGGAATATTATAGTGAGGGAAATAAAAATGTTGCGAACGTCAGTGGGGTAAGCGTGGCCTGAATAAAAGTACGGAAATTCCTGCAAGCTCTAATGTTAAAAATTCTATAGGGGAATTAAATCAAGCTTACTGCAATAATTGAGGTTACAGTTACAAGAAGCAAGAAGCTAAGAAGCAAAAAAAAATGTATATTTTTCGTTCGTGTAACAGCACAGCATAAGAGAAACACTTAATACACGTAAAAGAAGTGTAAGAAACGTGAAAACTGTATAGCCTGACAATCGCAGATAGCTTATGTATAATTTTATGTTTATAGGTATGGGGCACTCTGTTTTCGTTTTATTGTTCAATTCCAACGTAAGTTTACTACGTTAGTAAAAAGTTATCTGAAGTGTCCCGTCCTCGGATCCTAGGACACTTCAGTTGCAGAATATATGCATATATATATATATATATATATAGATACCCAATATACGAGTATAAATACGTGCTGCATATTTTTGTCGTACACTTTTACACCGTTCTACTGAACCGAATGGCATGATACTTACACCATTGGAAAGGTAATTTCGCGTAGATGTGCACAATGTCTTACCAAACCTTGGTAAAACAGGGGGGATGAAAGTGTGGCTGTATGGTAGAAACGATCGCACTCATACTAAATTGTTGAGAAAATTAGAAACTTATATTGAACTTCTGAGTTTGGTCGGTCCAGTTATTGGAAAACAAAACACAGAAATGCGAGAAGCAATTACAGCAAACGAAAGACTGTCAGCAATTTTAAGATTCCTCGCAACTGGACAAAGTTTCGAGGAACTAAAGTTTTAATATTTCTAAGAATTTCGATAAGTTCCAAAAGAAACGTTTTGCTAAAACTTGCCATTTTTTATCTTCCGCTGATGTGCACGCAACAAAATTTATTTAAAAAAGAAAATGTTGGCGAACAACGACTCTTATGGCGTTCTGCTTGCCTTAGAAAGTCAATAGTAAAGAACAGGAAAGATGCTAGGGATAAGCGTATAGTCGAATCCTTTTTGTGGATTTTTTGCCAATTTTTGATATTCTGCTCTGATGTGAACCGTATTTCAGTGAGGGCGTTCTGCATCGACCGGAACAAATGGTAGTCCGAAAGGGCAAGGTCTGGGCTATAAGGCGGGTGGGGTAAGACTTCCCATCCACTGTTTTCCAAATAGTTCTTAACCGGAATAGCAACGTGGGGCCGAGCGTTGTCATGATGGAAAATTATTGCCTCGTGTCTGGTCGCATATTCCGGGCGTTTTTCGGCTACTGCTCTCTTCAAACGGATTTATTGTGTTCGGTAGCGTTGTCCATTGATGGTTTCACCCGTTTTTAGCAGCTCATAAAACAGCACACCCATCTGATCCCACCAAATACAGAGCATTACCTTCGCGCCAGGGATATTCGGCTTTGCCGTTGATTTGGCTGGTTGGCCGGGTTTCACATATGATTTTTTACGCTTGGGGGATACATTTTTCACCACCAGTAACAATCCGATGCAAAAATGACTTCCTTTTGTGGCGTCCAGCAGCATTTCGGACATGCAAAACCGCCTTTCGACATCTCTCGGCTTGAGTTCACGTGGAACCCAATTTCCCTGCTTTTGAATATATTCAGCTGTTTTAAAACGTTTTGAAATGGCTGCTTGAGTGACAACCAACGATTCTGCGAGCTTTTCTTGTGTTTGGTAACAATCTTGATAGAGTAATGCTTCCAGTTCTTCATCTTCAAACTTTTTTGGCTGCCCAGGACGTTCATCGTCTTCCAAGCCAAAATCACCACTTTTAAATCGTGAAAACCACTTTTGGCACGTTCGCTCAGCTAGCGCATGTTTACCATAAACTTCCACCAAAATACGATGACTTTCGGCAGCAGTTTTCTTCATATTAAAGTAATGAAGAAGAACTCCCCGCAAAAACACTTTTTCAGGCTCAAAGTTCGACATATTTGAGTGAAAAAAAATTATTTTTGTTTACCCTTCAAATAAATGACATATACTGAAATGACGTACAATGACAGTAGCTTTCCAACGCATATTCCAATGGAATATAACAGTGGAATAATACAAGTTACGCCATCTCTTAGCAAACCGCACGAATTAAGTTATAGACCCAATAATAGATATGTTGCTATACTTACAATACACTACACAAGAAAATACTTGATGTATTAGCCTAAGTACACTGTAAGTCCAAACATTTTAACAAAGAACAAAAACGTTTAACACAAAGCCAACAGTAATGATCAATAGTAGCTCACAGTAAGGCAAATGAAAAATACAATTTGTAATTGACAATTCCCTTGAAAATGTTTGAAATTATTTAACTGGCACAATTGAGATACCAGACACCGAAAAATAAAAAGTGGAGAAATCCAATGTCTACTTAATTTTACCATGTTTATGATCCCGTGTGTTTACGATATGTAATTTCTAGATCGTGCCCTTACGAATAATTATTATTATTATCTCAATGATATAACGCGAACTGATAAGTTTGTGTACACAAGCTTTTGAAAGAAAATTATTTAAAGTAACATTCACCTGGAATAACTACATCGTTAAATAAATATTAAAAGAATGATGCAAATTTTGCATAATAGAATAGTTATACAATCACGTACATATTCTGAATCTATGTTATTTTTGTTACTTACTTTGGAGCATTGATAAGAATAATATTCGCCAGATATCCATTACTCAAGGCGAATCCAATCATCAACGCAATGAAAATCCCATCCGAATGAATGATGGTTGGCAAAAAATAATGCAACTTGGTGTTTGACATCATAAACAGCGGAATGAAAATAAATCTCGTAATCGTAATGAGAAACACTAAATGCGGATCGTTTCGGGGCTGAAAAGTAACAAAAATCCAATAGAACTCGATGGTTGTAGAAAATTGACACAACTTACCTTTTCAATCAGTCCGGCAAAAATTCGTCCCAAGTAATCACCAGAGTTAAACAAAAAATAATTAACTACTGGCATATAATAAACATCTGTCGGGATAAGTGGACTGTTAATGCTGGTCAAATTTATAGTTCAAAGCACTTACCATTCCACTTGTGACCATGTCCAACGTTTTGTGACTCCATAAGTACGGTCACTGCTGGATAGACACTAAGAGTAACCGCAAACAATATACAAATGGAAATGCAATATAAGTAAATTTTTCCAAAGACTTCTTTGAAATTTGGCTCCAGGACGATGCCCGATTTTGGCAAACTGGTTGGAGAAACTGCATTTCCTTCGATGTAATATTTGAAAAACTTTTGTCGTGACATTATTGAGTATGTGATTATCGAAAGAAATATTATGAAGTTGCCAATTGAAAAGTACACAAACGCCGTTGTCTTTGGTGAGGCTTCAAAAGTAAGTGCGAGGATAAATGCAAGAGCCGTGAAAATTCCACCAAGTGCTTGTCCGCTCACTACAGCGGTCATGTACTCGGATGGAAAGATTCCCGCAATGCCAAAAAGTCCTCCCGACATTATCGCTGATGCCGCTAAATAAATAAATATTGTAAATAAAATATTAACTAAGTGTGTTTGCAAAAGTACTAGTATTTACTACTTCTGACATAGGACGGCGCCTAAATCTTCCCCTTCTCTACATCAGAACAACTACAAATATAAGCATTTTTTTATAAAGGATATGAAGTAATTAAGTAATTGTTTCAAGGTGTTAAGATGTGTATACCGATGTCATGGTTGGAAGGAAGAATGGGTCATGCGAATGTTTTATGGTTTATTGTGATTATTTGTTTACGAGACTGATTTGAATATTTGTGCGGATCTGTCTTCCTGAATAGCATAGGAATAAAATTATTCAATTCAATTTTTTTTTAGACCAATTAATAAGGGGACATTAGGGACAGAAAAAGATAATTTCTAGATATTTGGAGCAATTTGAGTCTAATTCAATAATTAGATCAACAACAGCAACAAACCCCCAAGAGGAAAATATCGACTTTGCTTTGACATTAGGACCGTTCCTGGATATTTTTAAGTCAAGTTAAGACAGCGTCAAACACAGACAACTTACGAAGATATGGGCAGCAAGTCCTATAGACCCCGTATCTAATATGTTAGGTCTCACCTGATGACTAAAACAAAACCGCTAAGTGTTAGCAAGAGAAAGTTAAAGAGCAAGGACAATGCTTCATATAAGTTGATAATGGCATCACAGAGGCATAAGACGTCAAAAATAGTCTCCAATTCACGGATGACGTGTTGACAAACGAATTCTGCTGCAATTTAACCTAAAAGAATTGTGCCAAACTCACAAGCCAACACTAGCAGCATATATTGATAACAGTGATATCATAGAGAGATTACAACGAACTTATACTGTAACATTTGCGTCCATTAAAGCAGAAGGGACGAATAGGGGTTGAGTGGTAAATGAGGAAACAAAATAGTTTAAGTAGCCGACAATAAAGGATACACTACGACTTCCTTTACCTGAGTTTTTCTATAAATTTAAACAACGATACCACCATTGAGATAAAGTGAAGAATGGCTTTTACCTAACGCTGTTTTTTTGATTAAAGAAATAAGAACCCTTCCCGAACAGGGTATGGTGTATGTACACCCTTATCGTTCCAGTTCTTTTAAATAGCACAAATAAATTGATTTCACCGCAAGTACCCGAAAATGCTTGTTTGGAGTGATTTCCAGAGGAACAAATAACAACAAACTGCATGACAATAACTGGTCTGAAGGGCTGAAGTTTATCGACTTCGATGGCTAATTTAAGCAAATTGACACCATCGCAACAAAAATGTTACCTTGTACCTGAACTGTAAGTCAAAAAGAGATGAGTGTTCCCGCCAAAAGAATTTGTTAGAAAACTTTTTTATACTTTTGTTCTTAAATGAGGGGCGGAAGATTTTACTTTGGCTTGTCGAAGGAACATACTATACATTTTCTACTTACTATTTATTATTACAACTGTGCCCATTGTCATCAAGAAGAATCCGTATTGCCAGCTATCGGTGTCGATTTCCACAAATGTTGTCGTCACAATAAATATCACCAATATCACAAATAGATTTCCAAGTATCTTAAAACGTAGCGATACATGATGTCCGTACACAGCATTAAGTATAAGAAACATGGTTCCAGAAATCGTAGCCGCTATCGTCAAATCACAGGTAAAATTCTTTTGTAAAGGTGTGAAATCAGCCTCCGGATCGGTTCCATTATACGTTGTGTTGCGGAATTTGAACAGCCAATACTAGAACAAGAACACCAAGTATTAGAAATAACAAAGAAAGAGTGATTAATTCGGTTCACTAAACAGATAAGAAGCTTTAAATTTCACTAATCACTGTGACACACATTCTCATTTTGTTTTTGAATTGTTAAATCGAGTACTTACATCTTCGGCTGTAATGAAAAAGTTCCAAGGTGCCATTGTAGCAGCACCGAGTAAATAAAACACCAAATAGCTAAAGTTAAAACGATCCACTGGACAAACACTTGGATTTTCTGAGAGAACCACATCGCAGTGATCGTCCTCTGGTCCACCAAATCTGTTATCGATTACATCGTCATCAGTTTCCTCGTTATGCACTAGGATTTCTTTATCCTCAGTTGCTGACGGCATCTTCGTTTCCTAAGCGAACGTCGTCGTTATTCTGTAGTAGTGTAAGCGCCTTTATTTTCTATCCCACTGACTCATAAAGTCAACTTGCCTTTTGCACATCTAATGTTGGTCTACGTTGCTACTTGTTTTTGTTAGGGACGAACTACAATTTTCTTACGATAGAGTCCAGCTCTATAATTTTTCCATCGCTCGGGCGTTGTTTTACTAGTCTTATCTCTTATAACACAAAGTGCGAAAAAAATTAACAATATTTTGTTTTTATTTTCTTAATAGAACTGACACTTCACAGCTGTTTTGTCAAACTATGAAATGTCGCTTCATATAACACATGGTTTAACACTCTCATACGAAGAGGGCGCAAGTGTAGATTAAAGGGTATACTTGCACATAGGGTGTATCAAGAATTGGTGTTACATTTTGTATTTGTTTCGACATTCCTATTCTTGTCAACAATTTATTTGAACAGTGTGTAAAACTATGTGTGAAAGGTTTTTTTTTAATATTTTCTATTTAACAAAATACTCTTCTTAAACAAAAATATTATTTATGGATAATAAATGGTTTTAATGTCATCTAATGTTAGCGTTAGTACTAGAAAAGAAATTGACTTTGATGTCGTTACAGTTTGAACTTGGACTTTAACTAACAAGCATCTCTAGTTACTTTGGAGATTAGCTAAATGCTTCCAGGTTCACATTCCAAGTCCGTTGAGATCCATTTTTACCTGCGTGGTGGTGCCACGTAGGGCGAGGTTCTCTTTCACATAACTTTTCCTTGTAGTTAGTGACGGAGGCATCCATGATGCGAAAGTAGGTGGCAGTGGCATGCTCGCGGTCGTTCGGCTGTAGTTCGTCGGACGGGGTTGGTTGTTGCCACTACTCCATACATCCTAGCTGAATTTACACATTTATCTCGTACGATACCTAAATAACGACTAAAACTAAATCTATAGCTAACCCAACCCTATTAACCCTACTGGACACATGTCCCAGTATCACACAATGATGACAGCTATGTCTTAGCGGCATAAAGAAATACTTGAATGATCAAACTCTCACATAGAGTCTGGTTAATTTGTCGGGGCCTTACCACTCGATTGCCTTCTTAGAAGAGATGTTGAAGGAAACCTCGTTTTTTAAGAGATAATGTTTTGGCATCGCTCTCGAACTCGTTCCTTAGTGTAGAATTATTTCTTCAACGTCAGTAATGACTCAATCAAGGTCAAAAGAATGCGCCGATGAAAATGGCATAATTTGCAGGAGCGGCAAACAACATCGATGAATTCAACAGAAGATAGCAATAATCAATTTCATGACATTAAATTGTCACAGAATTTGCCCCGCCGTAAGTATTGCTGCTGGAGTACTTAATTCCAATGGCTCTTGCAGCTACAATTGATGTGGGGAATTGCGGAGAGGCCTTTTTGTTGCGATTAAACTTCGTTCGAAAAGACCAGTGGTCGGTCAGTGTGTTATTTTTGAGGGCTTATATAGGCAAACCTTAAAGGGAGAACGGACTCCAGAAGAAGCTCATTCTTAAGGAACATCCTCTAAGTGGTTCTTACTACCCAGAGGCAATAGAGAAGTGACATCAACTGGAACTGGTGCAACTGATGCCCGGATAAAACCGTTGTTGCAAACAAGAAAACTTTTAGATCCAGTAGACGAAAATCGCATGAATTAGTTACAGCTATGTTGCAACCAGTAAAACCTGCAGTTCAGGCGAACGGAATTTGTATGTCGCTGAAGAATCCCCGAACGGCCAAAATGGATGGGACCAACGCACCTATAAGGATGCCTCAATCATCACTCTGATGCTCCGCATAAGGAAACTTGGTAATGTTAAAAGTCTAAACAACGCTGAGTGCAAACACTATGAGATCAACTGTGGGAGTTAGGCAGAGAAGAGGATGTTTGCATTCAGGCAGAGCGCTACGACGTGGAAATTTGGAATGCTTGAACAAGTAAGTGCTGAAAACTCAAACATTGTAAAATGAGGCTATCGATGATTTCAGAAAACCAAACCTGACCCGCGTTATCTTCTGGGTTCTGGGGCAACTCGGGGAAACGGTGGATGTGGTGATTCGTCTTCATACCCAGAAACCCAGACTCGACACTGAAAAGTGAAAAATCTACTTACAAGAAAAAAAGGAATTTAGAAAATAAGGACGCGTGACTTGAAAGATATGCACTCAGATTAACTTTAAACATTCCAAGTTCGCTAATGCATCTGTATGTAGAAGCGTTGGGTGTGCCATAAGCCCATCTGTGATTTTAGATGTTTAAGGATCTTCAGGCCACTATATGACGAGCCTTCGGAAAGAAAGACAATTCTCGAACTTGTCTTTATGTATCGAATTCACTCCAACCACCGAAGATTTAACATATAATTGATGCCGATATAAACTACGAAATGTGTGAAAAATGCCACAAAATTATCCTTGAGTCTGTTTTTTTTCCCTTTTTTCATTGTTCCCACCAGCAACGAAAACGGGAGCTGAACTCATTGAATACTGTGATTTGAGGAAGATGATGGGTTTTAATGTCACTTAATGGCCATTTTATAGGTAATTTTGTCAAAATCCGCCACATGTAAACGGAAAGTCGGAATACCGCTCTATAACTTGGTCCTAACCAAAACGAATAAACGAAGCTATAGCGGTCTTAAGCTCAGCCTTCGGTTGTGTACTCAAGGATAGTTGAGGTCTTCTGTTACTTGTGCTTGTGACTCAAGGTGAGATAATTCTCTGCTGCGTGTTGCCTTCAGTAGGAATCAAAAATCTTTCAGACCGGAGTGTTAATATTCATTGGCTCTTCGTGTCCTAACTATTTCAAGTGATTGATGAGCACTATTCTGACTGCATCGATGTCAAGCTCGTAAAATTCGTATTTTGAGGTCAAAGAAACAACGATTTGGGAGTGTTTAATTCATTTTTTCATTAGTTAAAAGTGATATAATCCCTAATTACTTCCAATTCATTCTTCTTGATATCGTAATCATGGTCTTTTCCTCATTTCCGTCTTAACCGATTTTTATCGCTTTTGTTTCGCTTCTTGCAAACGCATCAATGACAGCTAGATTCATTCTACTAATGATATCAATGTTATTAGCGGATGCAATTGATGATCTGATTTTTGAAAAATCGTACCCTGGAGATGTGGGACAACGGCGTCAAAGCTGTTTCGTAGTTAATAAAAGTATTCAGCTAATGCCGACTGTGGTTTAACTATTAATGTTCTTTGCAGATCATTCCTTCTGGTCGTGTTGGCACAATACGGTCTTTTTACCTTCTGGTAAACGTTGTTCCTGGAGTAAAATTTGTCCATTTTTTTTAACTAATCGCATCTCATTCTCTTTGTTTTAACTCTGGAGAAGACTTCATTTATTAGTAAAACAATTTTCGATTACTAACTTACTTTAGGTGGCGCTACAGTCCGGGGTGGACCTGGGCCTCAGTCAACAAGCTTCTCCAGCCAGCTCGATCCCTGGCTAGCTGCCTCCAGTTTCGCACGCTTAGTTGGCTGAGGTCCTCTTCCACTTGCGTGCGCCACCTGAGTCTTGGCCTTCCTCTACTGCGCTGTCCCTCGGGGGCGGATTCGAAGACTTTTCGGACCGGAGCATTGGTGTCCATGCGCTCTACATGATCCAGCCATCTCAGTCTTTGGATCTTCACTCTTCTGGCTAGGTCCATGTCGCTGTACAGTCCATACAGTTCGTCGTTGTATCTCCTCCTCCACTCACCGTCAATGCAGACGGGACCGAAGATCGCCCGAAGAATTTTTCTCTCGAAGCAACCAAGATCACCCTCATCCATTTTTGATAATGTCCATGCCTCTGCGCCATAGAGCAGGACCGGGATTATTAAAGTCTTATAAAGGGTGACTTTTGTTGTCCGAGAGAGGACTTTGCTACTCAATTGCCTTCTTAACCCAAAGAAACAGCGGTTGGCAAGAGTTATTCTTCGCTTGATCTCAGCGCTGGTGTCGTTGTCTGTATTTATAGCGGAGCCTAGGTAGACAAAGTCCTTAACTACCTCAAAGTTATATCTGTCGAGGGTGACGTTCTGTCCGAGACGTCGGTGTTGGTTGTCCTTTTTGCTTGACAGCATATACTTGGTCTTACCCTCATTGACCGCTAAACTCATTTTCGCCGCTTCCGTCTCAATACTCGCGAAAGCGCCACTGATATCACGCTGCCTTCTTCCGATTATGTCAATATCGTCGGCGTATGCGAGTAGTTGGACGGACTTTTGAAAGATAGTGCCTCTTGTGTTTGCTCGTGAGTTTTGCACTATTCTTTCAAGTACGATGTTGAAAAAATCGCACGACAGCGCATCGCCTTGTCTAAATCCTTTCTGGACATCAAAGGTCTCGGTGAGATCTTTACCGACCTTGATGGAGCAGCGTGCATTCTCCATCGTCATCCTGCACAGACGGACGAGTTTGGCAGGGATGCCAAAACTAGACATTGCTCTATATAGCTCGTCTCTATAAATGCTGTCATACGCGGCCTTAAAATCGATGAATAGGTGGTGAAGCTCATGGGTCTTCTCCAAGATCTGCCATAGTGTGAATATCTGGTTGATGGTGGACTTTCCTGGCCTGAAGCCACACTAATATGGACCTATCAGGTTGTTGACGAACGGCTTCAGGCGTTCACAAAATACGGCGGATAAGATCTTATATGCGATGTTAAGGAGACTGATGTCTCTGTAGTTGGCGCAGTTCAGAGGGTCTCCTTTCTTGAGAATTGGACAAACAATGCTGAGGTTCCATTCATCGGGCATACTTTCGTCCGACCATATTTTACAGATGAGTTGGTGTATGCTCCTTACCAAGTCATCGCCTGCCGCTTTGAAGAGCTCGGCAGTCATGCCATCCGCTCCAGCAGCTTTGTTGGACTTAAGCTTCGATATGGCTATCTTCACTTCATCCAGGTCGGGTGGACGGAATTGTTGGTCATCATCGTCCAGGTTGAAAGGTTGATTCTGCCTGACAGCGGTATTTGGTCCGTCATCGCCGTTATACAGTCTGCAGAAATGTTTTTTTCGAAATCCTCAGCATTGACTGCGATTCTACTACGATGTTCCCTTGTTCATCTCTACAGGCTTCGGTTCGGGGTTTGTTTCCGCGGCATGTTATTTTTACCATTTGGTAAAACTTCCGAACCTCATTCCTGGAGTAGCATCTCTCAATTTCCTCGATCGCGCGCTTCTCATGCTCTTTCTTCTTCCTCCTGAGAAGCCAGTGCTCGTCTCTCCTCTTCCGCTCATAGAGCTCATGAGCAGCTCTGGTCTCTCTAAGCAGCGCCGCGTTATATGCATCTTGCTAAGCTGCATGTGCTTGCCGGCATTCATAATCGAACCAGGGGTTTCGTTGTGGTGGACGAGTGAAACCCAGCACATCAGAAGCGGCATCTCTGATGGCGTTTTGGCAGTGTTTCCAATGGTGTTCGATGCTTGATGCTGGCGGCATTGGACCTCTTAAGAGATTAAGAGACACTCGATCGGAAAAGGACTTGGCGATCTCTTGCGATTGTAGCCGTCTGACGTCGAATTTTCTCACAGCATTAGTTTGTCTTGGCGTAGTTTGGTATATCCGCAACCGTACCTTGGCTACAACAAGGTAATGGTCCGAGTCGATGTTGGCTCCTCGGAACGTACGGACATCCATAATACTGGAGGAGTGTCTTGCGTCGATCGCAATGTGATCAATCTGGTTGACTGTTGATTGATCAGGAGTTCTCCAAGTCCCTTTGTGTATGTCGAGATGTGGGAACCGCGTGCTAGCCACGACAATGTTTCGCCCCGCCGCAAAGTCGATTAGCCCGAATCCGTTATCGGAGGTGGTGTTGTGCAGGCTATATTTTCCGATTGTTCCACAAAAGATACCCTCTCTTCCTAGCTTTGCATTAAAATCACCGAGGACAATTTTAATGTCATAGCTAGGGCATTGCTCGTAGGTCTTGTTGAGGAGCTCGTAGAGGGCATCCTTGGTGTCGTCATCTTTCTCCTCTGTGGGGGCATGCGCGCATATAAGGCTTATGTTGGCGAATTTAGTCTTGATGCGGATTGCTACGAGGCGCTCGCTCACATTCCGGAAGCTGAGGACTTCTCGTCTTAGTCTGCCTCCGACAACAAATCCGCATCCAAATAAGCGCTGCTTTTGCCGTCGATAGTAATTGCCGTAGTAGATGTCGCAGTTTTTCATCTTCTTTTTGTCCGGCCCATCCCATCGCATTTCTTGGATGGCAGTTATGTCTGCTTTGCAGCAGTCTAGGGCCTCCGCTAGTTGCTCGGCTGCACGTGGTCTATTAAGGGATCTAACATTCCACGTGCATATCCGAAGCTCATTGTCCTTAAATCGTTTGCGTGGGTTGTCAACAGTAGATCCGTCCATATCCGAGGCTTGTTGATGCTTCGTAACTTAATCTTTTTTAAATGGCCGGGCAGTTACCCCGGCGGCACAACCCCCAACCTGGAGGACCAGTTCCACTTTGAGTGCCCCTAGGACGAGGGGTCGGTTACACCGAAGCCAGTAACCCGTTCCGGGATGTGAGCGCTGCCGTTGGCCCTTATAGAGCTCGTCCGCCACCATCTCTTTTCCAAGACCCTGACTAAGTCCTGGAAATCCTTTCCGGCCTGAGCTCCAAATATGTCGGAGTAGCCCGGATAAGGTCTTGTTTTGTTTTTCCGACACTAATCCTGGTTAATGGCGCAGGAAACTCGCCATTTGCCCCCTTCACTTCGCAACCTCTAGTGAGATTCCCAGATGGCGCCACGGGGAGGCGTGAAGAAAGACTTATTAGCAGAGCTGCAAGATGTTCGGCTGCAGAGGCTCATTCTCGTCATTTAAGGAACCAGCACCTGTCGGAAGATGCTACTTCTACGAGACCTTATACTAATCGTTGCCATCCAAAACAATTTTCGATTAAAAATTATATTATTGACCCTTGAAGGTGAAATAAGAGCTTAATTTAAGCACGAGATTTTTATATTTTTATATTAGATATTAAGCAAAGTACGAGTATAAAAAAATTTCTTAAATTTGCTTTATGTCTGCGATTTCTGGAACGGATGGTCTAATCTGTCACAGTTTATTTCTGTTACTCAATGTCCTTTTACAGTTATACGCTGTATTAGACGATGTTTATCCAGGTTAAGTATTTCGAAATTTTTGAGAAATGAGGTCTCTTATTTGATATTTCTTAAAGTATTTAAGACATTTAATTATTGCCAACGCAATATCAACATTTGTCAACTTTTTTCTTATGAAAGCAATAATATGAGCTAAAGCCTAGTATTATTGGATTGTAAATTTATTAAGAAAGCTGATTGATTTTTGGTTGGTTAAAATCATGAAAATATAATGAAAGGGTCTACAGCCGATGTCAAACTTATGGTATGTCAAATCTCGTTTTCAAAAGAAAGTGCGTGCGTGTAGTGGGAGTATTCTATTCTAGAGTTAGAAATTTTAGTGTTTTTTTTAAGTGTGATGAAAAAAAACAAAACATATTTTTACTAACGTATTTTTGCTAAATATTTATTTATAATTTAAAAATATATAAAACAACTTTGCAAAAAAAAAAATTCAAAATTCAAAAAAACTACAGGGTGGTAAAGTGGTATGTTGAAAAAACAGGGTGGGTTCCTATTGATACGATTTCAAATCTCCTAGTCACCCGAAAGATACTCGTATTCTAATATCCCCTACCTCATAGAAAAACAACTGTTTTTTTTTTGCAAAATGGCGACTGTTTAAAAAAATTCTTTTTTCAGTTTTTAATTTTTTAAAAATATTCAAAAATATGTTTTGATTAAAAATTAAGTTGGAGTATTAGAGCGTTATTTAAAGAAGATGTATACTAAACTTCAAATAAATTGGTTCAATAGAACTTGAAATATCGTGTGAATAGAGTTGGAAAAAGTTGTTTTGAGAAAACGCGTTTAAAATTTTGAGCATAGTTTCGAGTTAGTCGAGCATAGTTGTTGCGTTATACTTACATTTCGTTAATCGACAATTCCTGATCCATACAATAAACCTTCTTCTACTTTATAATCAATATTTTCTGAGGTTATTTTAGCTAAGCGAAATGATCTACCTTATTTAGAAGCAGCAGAAGCTTGCAGTTCAGAGCGATTCGTTGCGATTAGTTGCTGCGTTACAAAAGCCGCTGTTATTCCGGAAATAATTCTAATTTTGAAAAATCCCTTTCAGAAGATATTCTTAAAGGTCTAAACTTTAAAGATATGTAAAAAAAAAATAGATTTTATCAAATTTCTGAACCAGAATAAACCTTTAATGGATAAGTATTGTATTCCACCTTGATCAAAAAGTTCCCGAAATAACCACCGTGTGGCGCTCCCACTGTTCCGATTTAAGTTCTGTTCTGTTTTTTTTGTGAAGTTGGTACATCTGTTGTTGATATTCCCTCTAAATCTTAGCGTCATAGCTTGACAGTTGCAAAAGTTACGTAGCCAAGAGTACATCTATCTCTGCGTGTTTGGCCAACTTAACAAAAAAAACAGAACTCAAATCGGAACAGTGGGAGCGCCACACAGTGGTTATTCCGGGAACTTTTTGATCAAGCTGGTATGTTATAACTGCGTATTTGCAGGTGTATTTCCAGCAGCTATTGAATGTACTGAAGCTGTACCATTGCGTCGAAATGGTTCTGCCGTTGAAATGTATCACTGTAGGCCCATTTCATTTCTTCCAGTCTTCAGCAAAATTTTTCAAAAATGTGTGAAAATATGATAGTGAGCTATGCCCGTATTCTAGCATACCTCTGTGATGCCTCATATGTCACAACAACCTCACAAGAGCGAGGTGAGTCACAATTTGTGAGGTTTTCGTATTCTAACTTGTGAGCATCACAAGAACTACCAAAGTTGTGATGTCCTATTGAGCAGCTCACAAGCCGGTCACAAGAGAAAAATAAAGGCTAAATTTTTAATTTTTAATAAAAATATGGAGGAGTGCATGCTTGCGAGTGAAATAAACAAATAAGAGGAAAGATAAAAAAATTCTACGGAATTTGCGGGAAAGGAATGATGCTTTCTCATTAATCAATGACTGTTTCATCAAATTTTTCCGCCATTTTTCGTTATTTTATTATTTATTTCACAAATTTCTATTAAATAATTAATGTCAGAAAAATAAAAAGTAATTTTTTGACAGCATAATGAATTCACCACACCGTGGTAACTATTTCTTGTGAGGTATTGGCCAGAATACCAAACAGCTGAATGCTCACAAGAAACCTCATAAGACAAGCATCACAGACATTCGTGAGTTGTGACCACATCAAAATCAGAATAGGGGTATTAATTTGAATTTCAGAAAGATGATTTACTGAAGATGCATAACTACATTTTTCGTGTTCAAATAATGTCATACTACGAGTATATGTCTATGTGGTACACATCCTTATGTCTGATTTATTTGATATTACTAAAACGCTTGGTAGATTTTGTTGTTTCATTATTTCGGTCGTCCCTTTAAATTTGTTTGCAAAGAGTAGCAATATAAAAAATATGAATAGGAATGAAGTACTTAGTTTAGGTATACCCCAAGGCTCCGGCTTGTAACCGATTTTATTCCTTTACATTGCAAACGATTAAGATCTAATGGTCTAAAAAGTCCTGTGGATTTAGATGTTGATAATAAGAAGATTCTTAATTTATCCAGAAACTGATTTGTGAACATAATTTGGTTATACTCGTAACTTCCAAAAGTACGAGTAAAAGAATATTTTTTTTGGTTTATCAGTGCCATATAATGTGGAAGCGAATATATATTTTCAATAAATACACAAAATATCAAATTGTTCCTGGTCTTGTTTCCCCTGTATTGTTTTTTGGAGCTGTCTTAGGTACAGTGATAAATGCTCTTAAACATTATTTATTAAAAAAAATAGTCATTCTTAGTTACAAATTGGAATTTTTTGTTGCTTGTAATTGTTAACTTTTCAGAAATGTTAGTAATCCACTGTTTTCTGACTTAAAAGTCCTTCCTGTATTTGTATTGTTTTAAGAAACTCTTCCTTTATTGTATTCATTGTTTAAATTTTTCACCGGTATATTTTCTAATAATTTTTGAATGTTTCATAATATTTATGTTTAATATTATCTATAAATTATAATTATAAATGGTGATCAATCAGAAGGACAATTTCGTTTTACTATTATTTATTTTAAAAATCGGCCTTCAATTCGCGAGAAAGAATTACGTGTAGAGAATTTTGCTCCTGTTTTGTTGGCCTTTTAATCGATGAACTGAGCCTGCTATTTTTGATTTTTTGTACTGTGCATAAATCTCATGCATGTAATCTACATTATGTGTATCCAACAACGCGTCAACGGAAGAAGCTGTAGCCCCTGTAAATAAAAGTGTGGCGAAAGACCCGTAGTTGTCAATTCAGGGTCGATCCCAACAGATTGGCTTTGTTCGTTCGTGGACAATTTTGGAAAAAGATCTTGGCCTTCACCCTTAGCCACAGCTTCTTCAGATCGGAGTGAAACGAATCCAAAAGAGACTTGAATATCCCCCCGAAAGTGCACTGCTTAGTGTGGTAAACGGCAAAATGATGATCGATAATATACTCGTATATATTCGATTTGAATATACGGACAATATTAATCCGCACAATGAGAGGGTCCAAAAAAATGGCGATACGTGTTATGTTGCTCATGAATCCTTCACTCGTATTCTCCCAACGACGACCAGTGAATTGGTCATCAAGGTCTTGCGAGTTTTACACACTCGATTTTATTTTTAAATCTAACTCGGTAGGAACGATAGAAAAGCACTTCGACCTAAGAAGATCTTTTGTGCTGATTTGTCAGAATTGAAAATAAGGCTAGTAGGGTTCCTATCTTCCGAATGAAGTTAGCAACTCTATCAGCACGGGAGTCCCTTAGTTCAGAGATGTCGAGTTGTTCTTTGAAGAAGGTGTTGCGCCTAATTGCGTTGAGGGCTGGGCAGTCACATAAAATGTGTTCAGCTGTTTTTTTGCCTTCGAGATAGAGTCGGAATTCCGAGGGGTCAGCGTGTCCGATTATGCTGAGGTGATATCTTAAACCGTGGTGTCCTGTAAGGTACCCTACTAGGTTTCTGATATCATGCCGATTTGGATTCAGACATCTGTTGGCATTTTTGTTGAAGGGTGGGATGACTCGCTTGACCTGGCTTAGGCTTGAAGTCTCCTCCCAGTATGAGATGCATTTTGAGTGCTTCAAGCGCTTAAGGGCTAAACTTACTGCTGTTTTAGATGTGCAGCAGAAGGGTTCAGGTCAGGTGAAGGGGGTTTCTTAACCTTTCCTAGCTAGTTTGTCTGCTTTCATGTCCAGGAACCCACCATAGTTTGGTTTTGTTGGCCACTCGATTACTTCTGGTATATATAAAATTCTACTGAAGTATACACTTTGTCAAAACCAAAATTGATCAGAAAACAAAACACTCCTAGTACTCGTATCCTTTTATATAGTTTTTTCAGGCTATAAACCATATATCCCTCCTGATAAGTAAAACAGCCTTTTTTGGGCAACACATAAATTCGATTTGATATCAACTATTCTAGTTTATATTTTTGTCGATGTAGTTGAGGAATTCTTGTTTTATATTCATAGCTCATTTTCTTGGCAAAGGAAAATCTACAAAATTAACCGAAATCTAAAGTTTTATCCGATTCGATTTTCCAAACGTATGTTTTGCCAATCGCTTTCACATACTCGTAAGTTTAGTGAAATCATAAGTTCATTCATGTTTTCTAAATTAACATAAATATTGAAAAAGGTTGAAAAATTCAAAACGCAAAGGAGAAAATAATAGAAATAACAAATACGGAAAGGATACAGCACAGCGTTTCAGCAGGAAGGAAGAAAAGTTCGAAAATCTTCCTCTTGCGTCAGCTTTGGCTTCATCTTCGTCTTCGTCTTCTTGTCCTTATAAATATGAAATGATATGCTAATAAAATGTTGAGCGAAAACTTTTAAGTGGCTTTTCGGGGAACAGCAACCTATTATCTTTGGCTGGCCTTTCGGCTCTCCTCCTGGTTGTCCCAAGCGGCCTACCCGAGTAAAAAATCTTAAGTCATCTGCCACAAAACCTTTGGGATCAACTTGGTCACCATTGCTATGCATAAAAACGTTGTTGAATTTGAATTTATAATATTCTACGCAACAACGAAGCTCACGAAGTTTTTCTTTTCTATAACTCCTCAATCTTATTGCAAATTTACCACGAGTATACCTAAACATATTTCGTCGTCCGAGCTCAGAATTGCAGGTGCCAAAAGCTTTCAATAAATATCATTCGGAATCTTTTAAGTCCCATCGTAAGTAATATAATTTTTCCTTGGTACGAATACACGGGTAATAAATGTTTGTAGTGGTTAATATTTTAAAAAAGAAATTTGCCATTTGGCGCGTTCTTAATTTAAAGATTCGAGTATGAATTTGAGTACGAGTACCTAATCTAATAAAATCCCCTTTTTGGGTGGCTTTCCTTTCTAATGATAGTCATTTATTGTTGGAGTTTAGTTATGGATTCCATTACGTTCACATCACTTTTTATGTCCATTTAAGGACTCGGGGAATTTTCTTTTTGTTTACTTCACTCACTTTTTTATTGTATGAGTGGCAGGGATAAAATTTAAAAAGGGAAACTTCATTCAAAAGAGTACTATACCTTTTCTACGCGAAACATTTATTTCAGCCGTAACGCCAGACATCTGTCATATTCCTTATGGTACGAGTACTTCTTTATGTTCTTCTTTCGTACGTATCATTCTGTCTTTTTTCATGTATTTATGGCCTTTGTATATTTTCTGGTCTGAAGTTTCTATCAGTGACAGAGAAATTACTGAAGGGCATTTCCTTTGGAGAATTTCGTGCAAATAGCAAAACAAATTTCCACTGAAACAGAGAAAAAAAAAATGTACGAGTATATAGTATATACCCAAAAGGACCATGGGCGAAGGATGGTTAGTTGGGAAGCTCGAAAGAGTAGAAACAGGCACTAGGACGACGGGAGAAAAAAACAACGAAAATTTATTATTTTCAAAGAGGTTTTCATTACCAGAATACATTGGAGCTGCTAGATTGCCTCATCTGTCCATGAGGGAGATGTCTACATCAGTTGGTGCGCGGCAGGCTGTAAACCATATATACTCGTACTACTACTAAATAAGGAGGCACAAGGGCTTCCGGGTCTGGTGACAGCGGCATGGGCGTGCAATTCCCAATTCAATAATGCTAGCATATTTCTGGAGAGAGCAGTCGAAACACCTTCTAGTTATTCTACAAGACAGGGTTGTATGTGTTCAGTAGTAGCCATGGGCAATAGCAGCAACATAGAAAGTCACAGGCAATAAATAATCAGGCAGACAGTTGGTCCTTGCGGCTATCTGCACTTGCGTTATCCAGCGCGTTCAACTGTGTAGTCATAGTTGGAAAGCGCGAATTGAGTTTTTAATTAAAAGATATGAAGCATGTTTCTTGTTTCTATTTTTTTTTCTGTTTTATGCCTCCTCTACGAGTATTTATACCAGCTGTACTAAAGTTATTGCCAAATTTGGTAGGAGCTAAAAGCTACACTTTGTTACGTACCTATGTACGTACGAGCATAATACTTGTACATCTTTATATGCGTACATTCATGAGGCAATTATGATACAACCGTAAAACAGAATCGTCAGTGTGGCAGTTTAATCAACACCTGAAAGGTGCTTCATTTTGGTAGGTTACATGCATGCACGCCATAACAAAATAATAAAACAATGGTTTCGAATGGGAAGTGCTATATTGTTCCACAGGAAAATCTTCAGATCTTCTTATGACCCCTGCAAAGCCAAACGTGCGTCCTATTTATAATACCGGAGTTTCACTCTGAGAAGTGACCAAGTGTGTCATAATAAGTAATATTATTTAAGGTGCCGCTCTTATTTGAACCCTTTGAATGTGACGTGAAAGGGAATTTACTTTCTTTTTAGTTTTACGAGAGAGAGTAAAATAAATATCTCTAATTTGGATTCAAGTTTTGTTAAAAAGAATTATCAATTGAAGATAGTGAGAGAGATTTATCAGGTGTCAAAGACGCAAAGCTAGGAAATTCGGAGGTTGTCAAAATTAACGTCCCTTTTGCAATTTTTTTTTTTAATTTATGTACCTTACTGTTTTACATCTTTTCGCATCTACAGACCGGTTCTTCTTCCAACTGCGTGTGGAAACTAACGTAGGGTCTTTCTATACTGCGATGTCCTACTTGGAAATTACAAGAACCCAGGCAAGTCGTAACGCGATTTTGTTCGCCAAGTTGAACTTGGGTTGGTTCTGTCGTTAGATATTTAATCATTGCAGAAGAGTTTATAGTTCAAATCCAAGTGTTACATAGAAAAATATTATTATCTATAATGAGTAGGTCAGTCACATTATCACTCTCTCACAGTAGGTATCTATTTTCATTTACACGCAATAGGGTAGAACGAATAATACTTGTCTACACCATACTCAGAAAGGAGTGCATTCCAGAAGATGGCATTTCCAAAACGTGAAAGGTTATTAGAGATTCAACAATCATTGATAAACAGTCGTATCCATTGATTATAGAATTATATTAGAATATGGTTTAGAATTTTGGAAGACTGTATTGCCGTGTCCAAATTGAGTCAGTAGTTGATAGTACTTTCGTGAATATAACTTTCGAATCTTTATTTCTGGTTCGAGACATCAGAAGAGAAATGGTGGTTGTTTGATTTCAACACACACAGTTTGGCTTTTTATTTTTAACTGGGCCCCGTAAGACTTGATTGTTTCCCTCAGCCGACAGAACTTATAATTAAATTCTCTTATTCAATTTATTATTTACCCAGAAACAAAACTGATCCGTTGAAGCGTTACAGCCCATAAGCATATCGGCCAACTAGCTTTGTTTTGTATTTATTTCATCTAGAGGAGACTAAAGCGTTAAATAGTTTTTTACCTCTTTATAATTTAGTGCAACTCTTTGGTGTAACAATGAAGAGAATTGTAGGATTAAACGGTAATCGCAGGCCATGTTTTGTTTTAGACATTATTAAAGATTGTAGTCGGTTTCCAAAGAGTTACGACTCCAATTTCGATCTCAAAACCGATGCCAAATATCCCAACTTCATTACTTCCCATATTATAAATCCCTCATCTGAAAATGCGTATAAAGCCGCTTCAAATACCACTGCTTCGCGCTCAACATCTTCGTCCACTAGCCCCATTGCTGGCCCCCTTCTGCCTTCCACAGTCAAAATAACTCAACTTTTGACACAACAGAATGATCGAGGGCGGGTCAATAAGTCCGTGACTTTTTGAATTTCTGACCTCTTTACTGAAACAGCAACACTGCTCCAGTCAACAGGCATCTGTCAGTTGACTCCTGTCAAAATTTAAACTTGCTGCGTCAGTTAGTTTGTGTTTGACAGCTATTTTTATCAGACTACTCACTAATTTGAGGAGAAAATGGAAAAAAGTGAATTTCGTGTGCTTATTAAGCATTATTTCTTGCGAAAAAAAAAACCATTACCGAGACCAAGGCTAAGCTTGATAAATACTATGGGGACTCTGCACCATCGATTTCAATGGTAAAAAAGTGGTTTACTGAATTTCGTTGTGGCCGTTTACAAGCACTGAAGATGCCGAACGTCCTGGACGCCCAGTTGAGGTCTCTACACCCGAAACAATCGAAACAATTCACGATATGGTGTTGGCCGACCGAAGATTGAAAGTGCGAGAGATTGTGGAAGCCGTAGGGATCTCGCATGGCTCAGTGGTTTCAATTTTGAATGATCACTTGGGCATGAGAAAGCTTTCCGCAAGATGGGTGCCGCGTTTGCTCACAGTCGACCACAAACGCAATCGTGTAACAACTTCACAGGAAGGTTTGGCGTTGTTTAATCGCAATATGGAGGAGTTCTTGCGCCGTTTTGTAACCGTGGACGAAACATGGATCCATCACAACACACCAGAGAACAAACAACAGTCAAAACAGTGGGTTTCTAAGGGTGAATCGGCGCCAAGGCCAAGGTGGGTTTGTCAGCCAATAAAGTTATGGCGACTGTTTTTTTGGATGCACGCGGGATAATCCACATTGACTACCTTCAAAAGGGAAGAACAATCAATGGGGAATATTATGCCAACTTATTGGACCGATTCAATGACGATTTGAAAAAAAAACGACCTCGTTTGGCCAAGAAAAAAGTTCTTTTCCACCAAGACAATGCAAAGGTGCACACATGTGCAGTTGCCATGGCAAAAATCCATAATTTGGGCTATGAATTGCTCCCTCATCCACCCTATTCTCCAGATTTGGCTCCGAGCGACTACTTCTTGTTCCCAAACCTGAAGAAATGGCTTGGTGGAAAAAGATTTGACTCCAATGATGAAGTCATCTCGCAAACAAAGGCCTATTTTGACAAATCATTTTTTTTGGAAGGGATAAAAAAATTGGAGAAGCGTTGGACAAAGTGTATAGAGCTCAAGGGAGACTACGTTGAAAAATAAAATTATCTTTTTATCAAAAAATCTGTGTTTTAATCCAAAAGTCACGAACTTATTGACCCGCCCTCGTAGCTATGCACTTTCTATGTTTGGAGAAAAAAAAAGACGAACGAGAATATAGGTCTCCTTCTGGCGTATCTACATGACAAATCCGACTCAGTTTGCTATAAGGGAAAAACTAAAGTAAGCGTCATGGTCTCCATACAGCAGGAAGGTCTTCCTACTGATCTTACCTATATAAGTCTGACGAACTTATATATCAAGTTCCATGAGACCTTCAATATGTCTCGCCAAAAAGCCTCAGACGACCTCGCTGCTTTCGCTACTTATGTGCACTCTTAAAGGGACTCGCACCTTCAACGGAGCAGAGCTGACAATGACAAATTTTTTCGTCCCTAATATGCTACCATTGCCAGTGTTTCAACCATCCACTCCCACGCCCTCTCGAAATAACATTCCTCTAACCTTCTACTTTCAAAACGTAAGAGGACTGCGATCTAAGACCCGAGCTGTCTTGCGCCAATCTCACGCTCTCCCATTTGTGTTCTACGATCTGACTGAAACTAATCTGATTCCCGATATAAAGAATTAGGAATTATTGCCCCCTAGTTTCAATGCATTTCGAGACGACGATCTTACCCGTCCAAATGATGATTCTCCTTGTCGAGGTTTCCTACTGGCCGTCCATAATGACCTTAACTATTCTCCAATCGCTGTTTCTACTTCTTCTAAGCTTAACTACGTTTCAATAAAGACCACACTCATCTGCAGGTTCCTGTTCGTTATGCATTACCTATTGAGTGCCACCAACTTGCTATTGATGGAACTGATCAAATAATTAACTTACCTCAGCTGCACTGGACTTAATGAGATGATGAATCTTTTTTCATTGCAAACCCTAACCCTTTCAAAGAACGCCTGTTCTTGGATGAGCTTACAGACGGTAGGTAATGCCAAACTATTGGGGTCTCCAACTATATGGGTAGGCAATTAGACCTCATTTTCACCACTGATGATTAATGATGAATATTTACCCGGCCCAGATGGCCTTTCATCCATATTTCTTTAAAAGTGTTCCTCAACACTTTCCCACCCCATTTTAAATCTCTTCCGGTTATCGGCTTCTCAAGGTGAATTTCCACAGGTATGGAAATCTTCTTTCAAAAGACCGATACACAAAAAAGGACTAAAGGCGAAGTCACAAATTACCGTCCCATAGCTAAACTTTCACATATACCCAAACTTCTCGAAAGCATTTTGTACGAAGCTTTAAGCCTCCAGTGCAAATCTCTTATTTCCCCTAATCAACACGGCTTTCTGAAAGGTAGATCAACTGCGACTAACATCGTCGAATTCGTGTCCTCTGTTCTCTCAGCCTTAGAAAGTGGTGAAGAAGTGGACATTATAACAACAGATTTCAGTAAGGCTTTTGACAAGATATCTCATAAACTTATCCTGTTCAAATTATCCGTCCTGGGCTTTGAACCCATTTTGCTAAAATGGATATCTTCTTACCTGGATAATCGTTTTTATAGTGTTCGTTTTAGGTTTATCCTATCGGCTCCTTTCTTGGCCACTTCAGGTGTGCCTCAAGGTAGTCACCTAGGTCCTCTCCTCTTCATCGTAACCATTAAGGATCTTGAAATTACACCAATGGTGGTGTAATTTTAAACGAGCTCATGTATCCCGAATCGAGAGCATCCAGCGTGGTTTTCTTCGATTTGCTTTTCGGGGTCTACCTTGGAACGATCCTGTAATCTTACTTCCTTATCGTGACCGTCTCAAACTCATTAACTTGGATACCATTGAGAAACGAAGGATTTTTTTTTTTTTTTTTTAAAAAGAACTTAACACTCAACAGGGTATTAATACTCTTAAAATGCCGGAGCACGTGTTAAGTTTTTAGGAAAATGGGATAGAGAGAGAGAGGGAAAGATTTTTGGGCTCAGTGGTATTTTCGCTGTTGGGTGGCATCCAACATACAGGGTGAGTTTTTGAACTTGAGACATCCATATAACTCGAAAAATACGCGATATCGCGAAAAATGTTTCAGACAAAACTCACAAGGTTCTGAAGGGGACATAAGATGGCGACCACGAGTTTGACCTTGAGCCCAATTTTCAAGGTCAAACGAACGTCAATTTTGATTTTTTAATGAGAACCCCTATTTTTTTTTGACAGATTCGTAATCTGCGTAAAAATTACAGTTCTTTTACATGCAACACTTTTTTCAAAAATACGTTCTTTTCCCATCAGAGGGCGCCATAAGACTTAATCATAAACGACATCAAAATTACTCGAAAAATACGCAATATCGCGAAAAATGTTTCAGACAAAAGTCACGAGGTTCTGAAGGGGACATAAGATGATGACCACGAGCTTGACCTTGAGACCCATTTTCAAGGTCAAACGAAGGTCACTTTTGATTTTTCAAATGATAATTTCTGATTTTCATTACTCAGGCGTATTGCTCGTAGGCTTGTCATTTGTTTTTAAATACTGCGTTTATGAAACAACGACGTGGACGTGGATGCAGCTGTATTTTGTTTCCTTCGGGGTGATTAATTAGAGTGGGTCCCCTTGCCTCCCACTGTTGAATCATTGAATTCTTCCCATTTCGACGTTTATTTCCCGAGACTATTTCAACAAATGCTCGAAAATGTGACCATTCACTTCAATACACTTTTCTATCCGCTCTCTAAATGAACCAACAGAACTGAGAAGTATTTCTGGTTGCACACTTCCTTCACCAGTGAATTGTTGGATGATCCGATAGAAGGAAGCGCGCGATCGTATTTGGTCTGGGAAATGTTGGGCGTAAAGAGCAATAGCACCATCGATGTTCCTTTCACTTTCTCCATAAATCAATATCATTTCAATTTTCTCTGGAATTGAAATAGCCTGCATTATTAATCTGGAAAACGTTACTAATAATAATCAGTTCCCATTATATAATGGGGAGACCAATTATTAGTGACTTGCTATTGTGTTTTAGACAACCATTCATCTCACATGATTTTGGTTGCCTGAAAAAATGAATGTCTTTCGGTCGCGGTTGGGATTGAACGCCGAACCCTCCGATTGGGAAGTCAATACACTACCACTTGAGCCACGGCCACCCATTCTTTTCATTCACCGATTCTTCTCAGGCTCCGTCGATTGCATGCCCCTCTACAACTTCATTTTTTATCACACTAACCCTCAAAACCTTCGTTGCCCCCGTTTCATTTATCTACCAATCCACCGCACCACATATGGCTCTAATGAACCAATCTCCCATATGATGCTTAAGGTTAACTCCAACCTTTCCGTTTTCGATTTTAATCGCAGCACTCTCTCCCTCAAATTCGATCTCCTTCACCATCCCTAGCTTTAGATTTTAATTTTTATTAGTTTTAAGTCCTAGTTTTTAAGCTTGTGTTAAGCCAAATAAATGGGGGCATCAGCTCCCACCAAAATTAAATATTAAATTTAAATTGCTCTGCGATTTGCATTTGAGTGCTGGATTCGCCTCCGGTCACCTACGATACAAAAAAAATCGTTTTATGATCAACCGATAGATAGCAATCGACTTGCTTTCCAATTTGGGATTTTCACTTAAAAGGATTACATGAAAAATATTAAACTCTAATCCCGTTTATCTTAATGAAAATTCACGTTACATCAACATGTTGATTGAGGACAAGGGGGCTAGATCGTAGGTATTGCAAAAACAAAAGCGTGAACAAAGAAGAAAAAAGTCACGTATACGCAACCGGTGCTGATAATTTTATTTAGTCAATTTCTTTTTAAGTTCAAAGTACAATAATTGACTATTGATAATTTTTTGGAATTAAGTAGTTTTTGTTGCTGTTTATGTATGCTAGTTATTTAATTTCCTATTGATTAATGCAGGAGGTTTTGATTTTTAATACATGAGAAACCATCATACGTAAACAGTTTTGGCAACGCAAGCACAATCTCATCGATTTTAGTCAGTAAAGCTGACTGATGGCAAGCTCAATTGAATGAAGGGAAAGTTGGGGCGAAGAAAAGCTAGATACCTTTGAATACCTTAGATACTTGAATATATTTAGGCCAGGTTTATTGACTGGGAAATTAACTTATTCTATGGAATTAAAAATAGATATAAATAATTATGGTTGTCCTCTCAACAAATCTGCAGATTTAATTTCCAATGCTGTTTGCTCATTTTAAAATCAATCTAAAATATATTTTAATTTATTGTCCAAGTTTTTCTTTATTTTTAATCGTTGGCTTAATCAATCCTTAATCGAAAAACTCTCTTCCAATAGACACTGTCTAAATTGTGTTTTAAGTCGTTGCTTCTTACCATACTTACCCCTTTGGTTTAGGAAAACATAACCTTTTCAATATAGAGTCTAAGATTATCGGTTGAAAATATACATAATAAAGTTTTCCGCGCCATTATTATTAATAACTCACTCAACTGAATGCTTGCCATATGGTAATTACTTAATATAGGAATTCAATAAAGTCAACATATGATGCCGTTCCCATGATACAGCTAAAGTCAAAGACTAGAGTCCGGGAAGAAGAGTGAGAGGCACAAAGTACTGTCGGCAGTAAAGAATATATTCGTAGATAGAAGTACTCGTAGCTGGCATAAAATATTCAACACTAATCGTGTGTCAGAAACAAAACAGCATTTACAATACAACAGCTTAATAAAATCATGCTAAAATCACCAAAACGATTTTATTTGAGTGTTTCAAAAGATAACCTCCAATATTACAATAAGATGTTCATATTTGTATGGTCAAAAGGAGAAATATAGATTAGATTGCGTTGAAAAACACTCCTTCAGAACAAGGGACGTTACACAGGCAAAAAACATTCCGGATACGAGCCGTATCTCAGCAGCTAATAGCGTCATCTATTGGTCCGAACATGAGTTTTAAAATTTGAATCTTTCTTTACTATTTGTCAAGATTACATGACACTTGGTTGACATTTAATAATTATAATGATTGTTTTCTCAAAAGACCTTTTCATTAAATTCCCTGCAAAACTTGGTAAAAATGTATCAGAATCATTCCGATTGATGCAATCAATAAGTGTACCTTGATGATTGTCTGAGTAAAACAGTTGCTTTTTAGTGGCGTAAGCATTTTTTGGTCGGCAGAGAGACGCTGGAGTATGACAAATACATAGGAAGGTCAGTTTGGGCGCCTGAAGTGATCCAAAAAGAACCTGATTTTCTTTCAGAAAACAGCAATGCTTCGCTGTGAATGAGAAAAGAGGCCTTAAACATCAGTATAAAGAATATTCGAACCATTCTTCATGAGGATTTGGGCAAAACAAAGGTCAGTGCGAAATTTGTTTCGTACATATGTCATTGCGGCCTCACGAAATGATCCAAACTTCATGAAAACAATTGTTATGGGTGATGAAACATGGTGTTTCCAATACGATTCAGAAACTAAAGGTTAAAGTGCAAAACGGAAGTCAAAAAATTCACCACAAGTTAAAAAAAAAACACGAAAAGCTCCTTCAAAATCACATTTTTCGATAGCAAAGGAATTATCCAAAAATAATTCGTTGCAACTGGTGACTTTTTGAACGTTGATAGCCAGAAGTCATAGCATTCGACCCGAAAAGGTGGTTGCATGCTTATGCGCCAAATCATACAGCACTCATTATTCTTCAATTTTTGGCAAGAAATCAAGTGTGTGTGTGTTATTGTAAATCATAAATAATTTTGGACCAGCGGATTTATATATAAATCTGATAACTTCTAAAAATCGCAAAATAATTTATTTTCCTGAAATGTTTCGACAAATAAAATTAATTCGAGTGTATTGACAGTATTTTGACACCTTTCGTAAGAAATACTGCACTAACGGTCATAATATTTACGCCAAAAGAACATTACACAGGGCCTAAGAGAAATTGTTCGAAACTTCAAATAGAGCAATCGCCCTGACGGCAGAAACCACCTTTCAAGAAATATTCATACATACTCGTATGTATAATAAAGGTGCGCAAAGACAAACGTGTACAATAGGCCTTACTAGAATACACCCCGCGTATCTCAGTTTTGAGTACTTACAGCGAAGATGGTATACTATACACTAAAAGGATGACCTAAATGCCTTTTTCAGTGCTACTAACATTCTACTTCCTGAGCAATTTGGATTCAGAAAGAATCACAGTACTACGTATCAAATACTAAGAATTTGTAAGACTGGTAAGCAACAGCTTAATCTTAAAAAGTCGACTAGCCTTGTCCTCCTAGACATTGAAAAGGCTTTTGATTCAGTCTGGCACAACGGCTTTATATTCAAACTGATAAAACTAAATTTTCCTAAGTATCTTATAAAAATACTACAAAGCTTTTTGTCCAATCGAGTCTTTAAAGTATATTTTTGTGGAACCTTCTCCTCAACAAATCCTGTTCCAGCCGGAGTTCCACAAGGCTCAGTTCTGACCCCAGTTCTCTTCAATGTTTTTCTTGCTGATTTACCCAGAGTTCCCAAATGTGATATTGCACTCTATGCAGACGATCTGGCTTTATACTCTTCCCACGAATATGGGCCAATGATAGAAAATTATCTTCAAATTGGAATCCAAACATTTTTCGATTATTATAAATGCTGGAAAATAAAAATAAATGTCGATAAGTACACAGCTATGTTCTTCACTAGAAGAAGGCTTAGTTGCTTCTTGCCTACTGGAAGTCTCAACTTAGACAACTCCAATATACCGTGGGTCACTACTGTAAAGTACCTAGGGGTGCATTTAGACCAGAAATTGACTTAGCCAAGATAGATGTTTTAATAAAAATTCTTTTCCCTCTTATCAATCGTAAATCACTCCTTAGTAAAAAGAACAAAATAATAATTTTTTAGGTCGCACTGTTGACTTACGGGTCTCCTGTATGGGGTAGTTGCGCGAAAACTCATATTAAGCGGCTTCAAGTTACACAATATAGGGTGTTAAAAATGATGCTCAACCTACCGCGAGACTTCTCAACTCTTATTATGCACGAAAGAGGAGGTGCTATCCAGATTGGTAGAAAGATTGAAATTCTCAATGAAAAATTCATGTCCAGATTAGTTGACGTTGATAATCAACTTATTAGAGACTTACAGCTGTTATAACCTTTTGTTTATGTTTTCACTTTAAAGCTTTATTATTTGCCTATTATTATTATTTATTTATTTATCTATTTACTATTTAATTTCTATTTATTATTTATTATTATTTATCTTTTTTGTAACATTATTTATTGTTCACTGATTTATTTGTTTGTTATTTATTTATTTATAAATTGTTTTTATATTTACTAATTATTTACTTATTTATTTATTTGTTTAATTTTTATTTTTAGCGAGTGAAATCAGAATCACGTTATAACTTCAATGATGAGTGTCATATGTAGTCTATGACTAGAGCAGATGGAAGATTTAACAGTAGACCTAGAGGCACAAATGATCTCAGGACAAAACTCTGGGCAATAAGAATATACGTCAGACGTTTTGACATTCTGTCTTTGGCAAGATCAAGTTTGATAACTGCTCTTTTGAATTTGGTCTCCGACACATGATCTTCAATTATATATTGAAGTTGTTTGTTAAACTTTCAATAGACGTCACATACATGCAGCCCATTACAATAATGCTTCAACAGAAAATGGCTTGTCAGTACACAACACCTTTTGCGTAGTGAAACCGAATAAGTCAGATTGGAGCTTATGATTGGAATAATTTAATTCAGTTTTTAACGACAAGTTTAGTTTTCGGGGCATTATACTTTGCCTATCATAAGTTGCCGCTTCTGTTTTGTACTTACCAGGGAAAAGTTTCCATGTCGTTAGCAAAGGGATATACTTGATTAGAAGTAGCAGGCAGGCGGTCAGTGATGCAAATTGAAGAGGAGACAGAACTGAGGCTTGGAGTGTGCTGGCATTTTTATTTTTATTTTGCAGACATCAGAGAAGGGAGCTTAAGATCCATTGGAGAAGCGATTATTTGATCTCATATTCACACCGTTTTGACAATTAGCATAGTACGAACCTCTATCAAATGCAATTGAAATATCAAATACATCAATTGTGTTTTCGTCAGATTGGTGTAGATTTTGGTTTCACTTTTTGTTGCGACATGTCATTAAATCACTAGTGGACCTGTTGCTGATGTAAGTGAGTGTTGGAATGGAGGTGATTGAAAATGAGAAGCTAACCGGTGTACTCCAGTCCAAATGTGTGGACATTGGCTTTGTTTTTGGGTTATTGCAGTCAACTACCTTTCTCCAAAATTTGTGTATCAGTTTTATCATTTTAAAATGTTTTTATTTCAAAAACACAAATGATCTTTTAAGTTGGTTTCAACATTCGTTATCATACAATTTGTTAGAAATGCCGGTCTTAGAACTGTGAACTATGGAAAATGATTGTTGTATTGACTTGAGCCCTCTGAATTTTATCAAATCCATTCGAAACCAAATAAACTCTGTTCATGAGGTCAATTAGGTTTCGTTTGTTTCTTAAAGCAACAGCATTTCTTGAAATTGAAACCTAGGAAAAATTAAAAAAAAAAAAATCCCAATATATCGTGCATGGCTATTTAATTGCGTGTTTACATGGTATCTGCTTGAGTCGGAAGCAGTGCCATAGTGGATGCACGTACTAAAAGGTTCCTTTGAGGTTGTCAAGCCAGTGATTTTGAAATTAAAAACCACCCATAACTTCTGATTGCCAAATACAAAACTGTGAATGAAAAGAGCTGACCACTTTAATGTGTTTTACCAGAGAACTTAATAAAACGATAGAATATAAAAAAGAACAGGAATGAAACTATATATTTAGAATTTTGTGTGAATTTTCACTTTACCAAACATGTGGGTCAAACTATACTTTTACTAATGTGGTGAAACTCATTAACTGTAGATTTCCTTTGTAAAGCTATGTATGCATTGTATATGTATATATGTACATTATGTCACATAGTAAATGTTACGTAAAACTTTAATGAAATATCTCGACACAAATGTACATTTGTCTATACTTATGTACATTCATTGGGATGTACTATTACATGCCATTCTTCATTAGGTTGGAGACCTTAATTTTTGCAAAGCGTTTCCTATGCATGTACGACTAGGCACGTCCTGCTAAAAACAACAATCTGCTGCCGATGAAAATGCCTTCCGAGCTAATGAGGGTATAACCTATTGTCCCACATTCAATTTCAGAAATATTACCTTCGGGCGATTTCCCTCGTAAATTTAACCAATGACACTGAATTCTAAGGTCAGCATACTCTTGATGGGAATACGAGTATGTTCTATACAGTATTATATGATATTTACATACATACATACATACATACATACATCGGAGCCAGAGTAATAAAAATATTACATTTCACACGCCAAACAATGCCACACCACTTTCGCATGCATGCGTTCTGTTTTATTACACCTGTGCTATGTCAAAATCATTATCCTTTATACTTTGTTGTGTTGCCGGTGTATAGTATGTGCGTTGGGACGATATCGCATTTGTTTGCCTTGTAATTTTATTGCTTGGAAAAACGTCGTTTATTTTTGTTTGGTTTTTTATTCAGGCTTAGTAAAAAGAAATATTTTTCTTTATTCGCTTTGTATTAGTAGGCAGGTACTATACCTGTGTATATATATATATTTTATTACGTAAATGTATTATCCATGGAATAACGCACGCTTATGCTCTGCCTGCATACGTTATATTGGCATTCACACATACGCAAATACGAACATTCATTTTCATACCTACTCGGATCTAAGGGTATTATAGGCATATGGATTTAGTATTTTTTTTATATTTCCTTGACTGATATTTGTTTACCTTCCTCTTTATAATTTAACGCTCAGGACAAATTATTACCTTTGGCGATAAACTATAACGTATTTATCTAATAAGCATTTTTTGCCCTGCTTTCATTTTCTCGTCCCCTCAAAATAGTTTTCGAAACAACTTAAGGATTGAGGCAGTTTTGTCACGCAAATAACCAACTCTAGGAATTAGGAATCGTATTTCAGATCAGACAGTGCTAGCTAGAGAGTGCCAGTATACACACATACGAATAGGTATGCACACTTGATTCATATTCTTGAATACAATTGAAAAAAATAAAGAGCGTCTGCTTGTTTGGTTCTGCTTCTGCTTCTGCTTCTGCTTCTGGTTCTGGTTCTGGTTCTGGTTCGGCTATAAAAGTTCGGTTTTATGGCGATCCGCCTTGCTGCCAATTCAAAAATTAAATCGTAAATTTTGTGACTTATTCACATCCTGCAGTGTGGTGGTGCTACACGATATATGAAACGCTGCATACTCATAAATTTACCACTCACCCTTCATTCCCTTGTTCCAGCTTTATACTCATATGAAATTGACTATACAACATACTTGTTCCATTTCAAGGTACTTTCATACAGTTATACATCTATCCGAATAAGTGCGCGAACGTATGCAAATACGAGTATACATGCATACTTACTCGTATCCTTATATTCGTGTTTGTGTATTCTTCTCTTGTGGAATGCTCCAAAGGCATAAATCTCCTAAATTTTATTTGTTCATCTTTGACACTTGTACGTACACAAATAAATAAACATATCTGTTTTTTTTTTTTTTCGCAGAAAGGGGTTAATGTTCAAGAGGGAGCCCTACTGGAGTAATCTTTGTTTACAGAGAGAACGGCAATGACAACGACATCCATTTGCTTTTGAAAATTTGCCAATGTTTTGATCAAATCGCAATTTCTACCAAATCGAATTATACCATAGAAAAACAAATCATGTCGATGTTGGAATGATTGAGTGAATGTAGAGTAATTTCTCAGCTATACAACAGGCTAACTAATACTTCTTGATTTGTTTTAGTTTGAAATTTACATTCCCATAGAAAAATGATTTTTGTTTTCGATAATTTTGTAAAGATGTTTTAATTATTTGTGTGAGCTAGATATTACCTAGTTCGTTCCCATGATGATTTCATATCACATGGATCTTCATAGTAACCGCTTCTGGGGTTACGTTGCCCACACTTCCGGACGTTATAACTTTTCTACAGGGCACAATATTTTCACTATCAACTCGTAAATATATTATTTTTATGTCTGTGATTATTTTGAACATTCAGGCTCATTTCCTTTATTCTGAGTTTTTGATTGTCTTTGTCGAACATGGCAAAAACATATGTTTACTCAGTTAAAAGTAACCCCATTATTAATTTTTGAATGTGAGGACTTATACGGTTCTTATTATGTTAGATCATAATTTGTCAAACTTTCTAATGGTTGTTAGTTAATTCCAGTTCGTTGAAATAGGAAAGGTTACTATTTTACAAAAGTATTATGCGATTTTTTTGAAAAAAAAAAAATAAAAAATTCTGCCAGATAAGACAACTTAGGCCAAATGAAATAATGTACCTATGTGCAGATGGTTCGAGTTGTACGAAGGCGATTTTGATCTGCTCAACACACTTAGGTACGTGTAGACCCATTGTGTTAACCGGGTGGGAGAATTGAAAGGGGATAGGGATTTATCTGAAAAGAGATTTTACTGAAAGGTTGTAGAAGTAATTACTTCCTAAAGTGCTTGCAGTCTCTGCAGAGGTCCTCTGAGCATTGGTGTCCATGCGCTCTACATGACCCAGCCATCTCAGTCTTTTGATCTTCACTCTTCTGGCTAGGTCCATGTCGCTGAACAGTCCATACAGTTCGTCGTTGTATCTTCTCCTCCACTCACCGTCAATGCAGACGGGACCGAAGATCGCCCGAAGAATTTTTCTCTCGAAGCAACCAAGAACACCCTCATCCATTTTTGATAATGTCAATGCCTCTGCGCCATAGAGCAGGACCGGGATTATTAAAGTCTTATGAAGGGTGACTTTTGTTGTCCGAGAGAGGGCTTTGCTACTCAATTGCCTTCTTAACCCAAAGAAACAGCGGTTGGCAACAGTTATTCTTCGCTTAATCTCAGCGCTGGTGTCGTTGTCTGTATTTATAGCGGAGCCTAGGTAGACAAAGTCCTAAACTACCTCAAAGTTATATCTGTCGAGGGTGACGTTCTGTCCGAGACGTCGGTGTTGGTTGTCCTTTTTGCTTGACAGCATATACTTGGTCTTGCCCTCATTGACCGCTAAACCCATTTTCGCCGCTTCCGTCTCAATACTCGCGAAAGCGCCACTGACATCACGCTGCTTTCTCCCGATTATGTCAATATCGTCGGCGTATGCGAGTAGTTGGACGGACTTTTGAAAGATAGTGCCTCTTGTGTTTGCTCGTGAGTTTTGTACTATTCTTTCAAGTACGATGTTGAAAAAATCACATGACAGCGCATCGCCTTGTCTAAATCCTTTCTGGACATCAAAGGTCTCGGTGAGATCTTTACCGACCTTGATAGAGCAGCGTGCATTCTCCATCGTCATCCTGCACAGACGGACGAGTTTGGCAGGGATGCCAAAACTAGACATTGCTCTATATAGCTCGTCTCTATAAATGCTGTCATACGCGGCCTTAAAATCGATGAATAGGTGGTGAAGCTCATGGGTCTTCTCCAAGATCTGCCATAGTGTGAATATCTGGTTGATGGTGGACTTTCCTGGCCTGAAGCCACACTAATATGGACCTATCAGGTTGTTGACGAACGGCTTCAGGCGTTCACAAAATACGGCGGATAAGATCTTATATGCGATGTTAAGGAGACTGATGTCTCTGTAGTTGGCGCAGTTCAGAGGGTCTCCTTTCTTGAGAATTGGACAAACAATGCTGAGGTTCCATTCATCGGGCATACTTTCGTCCGACCATATTTTACAGATGAGTTGGTGTATGCTCCTTACCAAGTCATCGCCTGCCGCTTTGAAGAGCTCGGCAGTCAGGCCATCCGCTCCCGCAGCTTTGTTGGACTTAAGCTTCGATATAGCTATCTTCACTTCAACCAGGTCGGGTGGGCGGAATTGTTGGTCATCATCGTCCAAGTTGAAAGGTTGATTCTGCCTGACAGCGGTATTTGGTCCGTCATCGCCGTTATACAGTCTGCAGAAATGATCTTTCCAAATCCTCAGCATCGACTGCGATTCTACTACGATGTTCCCTTGTTCATCTCTACAGGCTTCGGTTCGGGGTTTGTTTCCGCGGCATGTTATTTTTACCTTTTGGTAAAACTTCCGAACCTCATTCCTAGAATAGCATCTCTCAATTTCCTCGATCGCGCGCTTCTCATGCTCTTTCTTCTTCCTTCTGAGAAGCCGGTGTTCGTCTCTCCTCTTCCGCTCATAGAGCTCATGAGCAGCTCTGGTCTTTCTAAGCAGCGCCGCGTTATATGCATCTTGCTTAGCTGCATGTGCTTGCCGGCATTCATCATCGAACCAGGGGTTTCGTTGTGGTGGACGAGTGAAACCCTTCACATCAGAAGGGGCATCTCTGATGGCGTTTTGGGAGTGTTTCCAATGGTCTTCGATACTTGATGCTGGCGCCATTGGACCTCTTAAGAGATTAAGAGACACTCGATCGGAAAAGGACTTGGCGATCTCTTGCGATTGTAGCCGTCTGACGTCGAATTTTCTCACAGCATTAGTTTGTCTTGGCGTAGTTTGGGATATCCGCAACCGTACCTTGGTTACAAGAAGGTAATGGTCCGAGTCGATGTTGGCTCCTCGGAACGTACGGACATCCATAATACTGGAGGAGTGTATTGCATCGATCGCAATGTAATCAATCTGGTTGACTGTTGATTGATCAGAAGTTCTCCAAGTCCCTTTGTGTATGTCGAGATGTGGGAACCGCGTGCTAGCCACGACAATGTTTCGCCCCGCCGCAAAGTCGATTAGCCTGAATCCGTTATCGGAGGTGGTGTTGTGCAGGCTATATTTTCCGATTGTTCCACCAAAGATACCCTCTCTTCCTAGCTTTGCATTAAAATCACCAAGGACAATTTTAATGTCATAGCTAGGGCATTGCTCGTAGGTCTTGTTAAGGAGCTCATAGAAGGTATCCTTGGTGTCGTCATCTTTGTCCTCTGTGGGGGCATGCGCGCATATAAGGCTCATGTTGGCGAATTTAGCCTTGATGCGAATTGCTACGAGGCGCTCGCTCACATGCCGGAAGCTGAGGACTTCTTGTCTTAGTCTGCCTCCGACAACAAATCCGCATCCAAATAAGCGCTGCTTTTGCCGTCGATAGCAATTACCGTAGTAGATGTCGCAGTTTTTCATCTTCTTTTTGTCCGGCCCATCCCATCGCATTTCTTGGATAGCGATTATGTCTGCTTTGCAGCAGTCTAGGGCCTCCGCTAGTTGCTCGGCTGCACGTGGTCTATTAAGGGATCTAACATGCCACGTGCATATCCGAAGCTCATTGTCCTTAAATCGTTTGCGTGGGTTGTCAACAGTAGATCCGTCCATATCCGAGGCTTGTTGATGCTTCGTAACTTATGCTTATGGTAAGGTCCACATTTTCTCCCAAATATACGACTTCCAATAAAGAAGGAGATCGTTGCTTTCTTTACCCGTTCATCGACAATGAGCTCTCAATGGAAGCTCTCAATTCAATTGTTTTTTTTTTTAAGTTTGCTACGAGTACCTTATAATTCCGTAATTTAAAAACCGATTTGGATAAACATTTTTCATTTGAAAGAATATATATTTTTTTTAAACATTTTTGGATACGGTTGTTTTTGTTAATTTTTTTTATAAAATGTATGATGTTAGGCTTATAGGCCTGGGCTCTTTGGATGGGTATGGCTGGACTTACGTGTCTAGGGAATGAGAACTACTTTTTCTTCCCTCTAGTATTTAGGTAAATATCCATAATTTATGCTATTGCTGAATAAACTTTTTACGAACGGTATCACAGTCTGCTTTGTTTTTTGAAGCATGATTGGTATGACTCCATTCAGTCCAGGGAATTTTTAAGCGGAGAATCAGCAACACCTTAAGCACTCTTCGCATTCTGTTTAATATTGTAGATAGATTTTCTCGAATATTAAATTTTTGTTTTTTGTGACAGTTGCTAACTAAATCAGCAGAAACATCAAGACGACGCAATTTCGAAGTTGATAAGGAGCACAAAATAGTTAATGTTAATTCAAACGATGGACAACATTTCGCAATGCGACAATGATGTTTCAGTCAAGAAGACTTTTAAGTCGAAGGCCCTAGATTTTGGATATCAAATAGAGGCGAGTACCATCATCCCATAAGGATGGCATTTTAAAAACTTATTTTAAGGTACAAGTAGGTAATCTCCCAGTTTATCCCGACAATTTTCATTGTTGATAATGATGAATTCTTCAGCGCGCTGGTAATTATTGGGCACGAGCATTTATTTCATTGGGTCCCCAACAATTTTTAAGCCTTTCTTCGTTTATTTCAAACTTACACAACGTCCCTAAGAAAGGATAATAGTATAAGTGAGTACACATATAGCAAGTCTATTTTAGTACTTATTGGTTTTCTCCCCATATGGTTGTCTTCATATGGAATCAAGATTTGCTGATTTTCTAGACTTAAACCCAAATTATTATAGCTTCAGACTATCTTCACTATTTTAAGTTTTTTGTGCAAGTTTTTTAAGTGTAAGAGAGTGAAACTAAAATAATGTAGCATGGTTCTGATATATTGACTTTAAGTAGTTTCATACAGTATGAACTTATACTAAATATTATTAACTTGTGCATAGCAATTGTTCTGTTTTTGAAGTGAAGACTTGAATAAGTCAACGTCTACATCGTTTCTGGAACTTAGTTCACCAAATGATTGTTAAGTACTTTTTGCAATTTTATTTGAATAATAATAAACAATCCATCCAGCACTTAATTGGATAAAGGGACCACTAAGCCAATACACAAACAATTCCAGAATATATTCCGAAGATTTGTTTGTGCCGAACCCACATCCACCCGAATCAACTTACCCAAACTTATACAAGAAGATCTTTTTATCGCTTCCATTTAATCAAATCGAATGTGAAACATCAAAAAGTCATAAAAATATGAAACACGTTTGGTAAAGCGGAAAAATTCCTATCTCTGATCGAATGAAAATGGCTCGGAAGGGATGGAGTTGAGTTGGCGGTTGATGTTTTTACCATATTCTCCCCTAGCACAGAGAATGAATCTGCTATCCCCACATGTTCATACTCGTATGTATATTTACTTGTACTCGTACAAATATGTCTGCATGATAAACTTCACATATGTATGTATGTTGAAGCATTGTTGTTTCCGTCGTTTTTTTTTTTTTATATCGCGATAGTGTCGTTTGTGAAGTGTACTTCATTTCTGTGTGACAAATGGAAAAAATAGAAAAGTTCCTTCTACACAATCAACTTCAGTTCATCTCCTAGTACTCTATACCCTCTAGACCGGCAATAAAAAAAATTTCCGAGATAATAATTTCCATAATTTTGCGCTTTCGTTCCGTTCGGCACAAATAAATGATGATTTGGCCTGAATATTGCTTATATGCCATTTCCAAATCCCTTGCTTTTACCATTTGCTCGGGATTGGAGTTATGCGCAGGTCTTTGCTCGTCCTTCAGGATCCTTCGGTACTTCCATGTCACAGCCTCATTGTCTACAGCGGGAAAAATACGAGTATCTTTCCACTTTATTAAATGCTAGATTTGCTCGGAGACTTGTAAACATGGTGTCATAGCTTTTTTGTTTTTTTCCCCAAATGCATTAGTGGGGATGCACTGTTTGGATATGCCTTGGAGTAACATACTTGCTAAGAGGAAAGTCTTGTTTTTCATTTCGCATGAAATGGAAGTCATAACAAGCAGCATTTGGCTATCATGCATGAATGTGTATTGGAGATTAGAAAAGTAGAACATGAGCACATGCAGTGCATATAGGTACACAATTGATAAGACCTCCTTGTGCTGATATCAGGTAAATTGAGCATTTTAAGAAGGACCATGGCTTTATCTATTTGGCATTTGTGCAATCCATCGATATGTGACAAGCTTTAATCACTAATTTGAATTCAATTCTATATATATATCAATACTAAGGCGAAAGGCATCTTAAATCTTAGATTAGCTAAAAATATATTCTGAGACTGAAATTAAATTTAATGAGTATCTGCACAAGAGTATATTATGATAGCCATGTGATGGAGTTTAGACTCAGTCCAGTGAAGAATTTGAACACTGAGTTGCAAAAATCAGTTGATCTGAAGAAAGGACCCAACTCACTTATCGATCGCCAGGTCTGACGACAACGAATTTATTTTTTGTGTAAAAAAGGATGAAATACCTTGTCTGCGCTACAGAGAAATTACCTTTGAATGATTTGAATGGAAATCAAACTGAGGTCAAGCAAAAAACCATTACTGCAATCTCTTAAATCTAAGCGTCTATGGGGGTCTAGGGGTTTAAGTACCCTATTTGAAGCTGTTAACACAAGAATAAATACTTCTTTCTGTTTTAATCAGTTAAATCAAAATTAATTTCTCGGACCTGCTTAAGAAAGCATTGTTTTGTGCTTCCAAGCACTCGTTTTGAAAGTTATCTATCTGAACACGCCTGAAGCTAGCCTTACATAAGAATCATATGTCACAATATGTAATCTGTTGTAAAGTTTATGTACGCGCTGTAAGGCGTAGGCATTTAAAAATTAGCGATCGATCAAATCCTCTGTAAATCCCAAACAATATATTCGAACTATGAACACTTGCTGTTATGATAACGCACCTCCGACACTACCGAAACAATCTAGTTTTTAAAGTTAGAGGATTCACTACTTTACATAGTTTGTTTAAAAGTTCCGGGACTGATTTTATATTAAATGTACAAGTGGTACTTCTTCTATTTGCCGATGGAACAGTGCCAAACATTTAAACGCGACAACTTAACTAGGAGCCAATTAGATTCGTTTGAAATGGGTTTGCCTTATCGTGTTTTGTTCTCCACTAAGGTACCAGGAGTTGCTAGTGATTTACCACGAATACGTTTCAATTGTTGAAAACTAATGAGCGTTTGGGTCGAAAGAAAAAATCACTCTTGACAATCGCCGTTTCGTTTGGCTAAAAAGACAATTGAGTAGTGAAGCCCTATCCTGTGAAAATTAAGTAGACACAATAGTCCAAAAGTCCTTGATCATCCCAGTCCTACTTTATGGCTCTCAAACATTGTCTTTATTAAAAGCAGATGAAGTTATCTTTAGTTGTTTTGGGATGTTTGTGTTGTCGGGCTTTGAAGAAAAAGATTCAACGGTGAACTATACGAGCTGTATAGCGACATGGACCTTGTCAAAAAACAGCGCAGTAGAGGGAGACCTCACCTTAGTTGGAACGCACAAGAGGAAGGGGACTTTAACCGATTTGTGCTGCGCAACTAAAAGCAGTTAGCTGAAGTTTGAACTAATTGGGGACGCTTGTTAGATTAGGTCCAGATACATCCCGAACTGTAGCGGCAACGTAGTAAGTAAGTACCTGGTGTATAAGTGGCAAACGACTAAAATGGAAATGAAAATGTTATGAATGTAACAAAACGTGATCTAAATACGTATTCCCCCACCGATCGGGAGCAAACTTTCGGTCTAACCAACTGGTTTCGCAAAATCGAACGATATTTGTTCAGTTCAAAAAGAGTAATGTAAAAAAAATTATCAGAAATATTTAACTTAGCAAACATTAATAGCTAAGATATTTCTTCATACGATAATTGCAGTACTTAAAACTCTTATCTGATGGTGAGAAAGTAAATTTTCAAACCTCATAGTAGTTGATATGCAGCGGTGGGTGGTGCGATGTTTCACTGTTTTTATTCGAATCTTGGAAGTGGCCTTATGACTTCATTGGAGTTATTATCGCAGGTTAAGCTTTTTTGCTCCGGGATGATAATACTCACGCCATTTTGCCCATCAACGGTTTTCAAGATCCTCAAGATTGTTATTTCTTATTTTTTTCATTAAGCTCCATCTAGAAGTCATATTTTTTGAGGCAGGCCTTCTTTTTAAATAGGCTACTAATGCGCTTAAATTAAAATAGGAAAGCAACAACAACTTAATAAGGTTATAATCATTTTCATTAAGCCAAACATCATGTTTATCACAAAAAGGGTTGGCTTTGTGATTTTAAAATATTGATCCAATTAAGTTAACTTTTGTAATTTAATCCCGATTTCCTGTTCGTTATTTCTTCCTTATCAAGTTATTAACAACATATCTATAGATATATACTAGTATATCTACGACTTTCACCATTATTTAACTCTTAAGGGTATAATAAAAATGGTAATTAATATTTAAGACAGGATTTTTGCCAGCAAAAACAACTAAGAATGACATTCTCTGTTAATGTGCATTAGGTTAACGTGACGTGGAGTGGGAGAAAAATACGTGTATTTTGGACAAGATAAAACCGTGACTTTAGTCTGAAATCATGTCGTCCGACAACTGCTGATGTTCGTAACCAAAATGAAAATTAAATTCATTATTAAAGTTTTCGAAGGACAACAGCTGTGGAAAGAAATAACTCCTATTCCTACGCTCACTGAGGTTAGCCTACGATGTTAGTGGGTGGTGGCGAAATTCACAAGTACGGAGACAGATATCCTTAATAATCATGACAGTTGTCGCAGAACTTATTCTAACTTTCAAGTGAACCTATGTCAACAAGGAAAGGAAAGGAATGGAAAGGAAAGGAAAGGAAGTTTTGTTAGTGAAAATGGCTGGCATTTGATATTTTATTTTAAAATTAAAGAAAAGGAGAAAAGTCATAATTGCGACATTAATGGCACTAAGTCCATCTACTATACCTACTATACAGGCCAAAGAATTTTCACAAATGAATTTTAATTAAAAATTAGTCTTGCTATGGTGAATTGTAATGCTTATATTTGAGGCTATAAAAGAGTTTTCACTAATTTGCCTTAAGATTGCAATGAGTACTATTGTTTCAAATATAATTGCCCATAAACTTTAGTGCTGAGTTCGTAACTTAAAAAAAAATCTGTTTCAAACCAAATGTTGCTCAAGGCTAATTAAAAGACGGGAAAAGTAGAGCTGAGAAGAATAATTTATTTTAAAAAAATGACACTATTCTCTATGCCATAAATATATGTAGGTAGACTGAATACCAAAAATTGTTTCCTTTTTTTATCGGTTTCTGGTCAAGTTACTGGAAAAAACTCAAAAACGCAATTATAAGACCAATAAGATCTTTTTATTATATACATACCTACGTACTCAGTTGAGCAATTTGAGTTTTGAAGCTCATACGGTGTGAAAAACAAATGTAATCATATAGTGAATACCTTAGCTGTACAGGCCAAAGATGGAACAAACTGGAACGGGCGAAAGTAACACCGTCTATGCCTTTTCAATACAAGGAAGCCGGATGAAGCAGCTTCAAAAACCTTATGAAAAAAACAACTAGTAACTTGCAGTTTCCGCATTACCATATTACCATTCTGAATCCGATTTCAGGCTCCGGAAATTCATTATCATCATACACAAGCACCGCTGAGTCTCATTTACGACAAGGAGAAACGTGTTATCTCACTAACGTACTAAAAGGCAGTAGCTCCCAACGTTGGCAACGTACCCGTCGGAGATGAGCCGCTTGTTTCCCAGCCCCGCGGAAGCTGTGGTACATATGTATATCGGGTTTTCCAATAGGGACTTGACAACTTTGAATTTAATTTGTGAACGCACTCTTTCACTAATCACCAAACTGTCACTTTCAATTTATTCAGTAAACTCAACATTTTCATCATGCTAAAGTACACGAACGAGCAACGTCTGCAAATTATAAAAATTTGTACCGAAATTCGGAGTCTGTGACTGCAACTTTAAGAGCGCAAATTCCAATTTTCGGTCATATTTCTCGCTTTAGTAGAGAGGCAATAACAAGTTTAGTGCAAAAATTTGAGTCTACATATTCGTTGTGTGATGTTGCCGTATCAGTGAGTCAACGGGTTGGTCGAAGTGTCGAAAATATCGCTGCCGTTCAGGCGCCGTAGCAAACGCTCTTCGACGATAACGATCATCACGTTATTGTGAATGGTCAGCGTTATCACGCCGTGATCACCTATTATTTTTGGCCCAAATTGGAAGATATGGACAAGCCACACATCACACGTTACAATCGATTTATTGAAGAGTAAGTATGGTGAGCGTGTTATCTCAAGAAATGGGCCAGTGGATTGGCCGCCTCGTTCGCCGCTTGACTATTTTCTGTGGGGCAACGTTAAGTCATTGGCTTATGCCAACAAGACGACGACGTTGGAAAAGCTCAGAGCCAACATTGAACGCGAAATAGCGGCCCTTTCGGCCGAAATGTGTGGCCGAGTCGTTGAAAATCAGGTTCAGCGAATCGACCGCTGCAATCGTGCCCGCGGTGCCCATATGAACGAAGTCGATTTCCATACAAAAATGTTTTGATTGTACATCAAGCCGATAATAAAGTTTTTGAAATATCTCAAATGGTTTGCGTTTTATTTAAAAAAAAGGTCGTCAAGTCCTTATTGGAAAACCCATTACATAATATTGGGATACAATCCCTGTTTTTGCACTAACCATTTCGCATGCATATAAAGAAAAGCCTGCAGCGGGATAAAGTCCGGTACAAGTAAGCTCTCGTGGTACATAACATTTTGCAGGTACCAAGCTCTAGAAATTTAAACTGTTTCGAAGCTCATTGCCATTGCAATACGTCTTCGAATCACCTTAACCAAGAAATCATCAATCCTATTTAAACATGCCACATCGCAAAGGGCTTTGTTGTAATTTGTACTCTGATTCTGCTGTTGCCAATCTGGCCCGACAGCATATGACCTTCACCCTGCAGACAAGTCGACTGAGGTGAAATAGCCTTCTGTTTCAAGTCCTTATATTATACAAATCCTTCTCTAGTCAGTTACTACGCTTCTTACCGCTCATAGCAGTCCGCGCTGTCGAATGATAGTTATATTTCGCAAGTTATTTGTGATATCCCTGGAAACGGACGGAGTCCCAAACAAGATTGCTTCCGGTTTTTAAAAATTGATTTTTAAGTTCCAATTATCGCAATAAGCCTTAATATGATTGAAATTACGCTACAGAAAAGTATTGATGAGAATGCGTTTGTCTTGGCACCACGATAACAGGAAATAATTGGTGGAATTTTTCGCTCGACGACACGGTTAACCACACGCTGGTTGAAATTTAGTCAGATCCTTTGCGTATACTTTCTGTATATAGTATTTAAGAAAAACATATAAATGATGTCCAGATACTTTGCCTTTACAAAGGAACTACGAGTATTTTGTGGAAACTTAAATATCGGCTACACTGCTCTCATGCGATCTGAGGTTATTATTGAATTTTCCGTCTGCTTCAACATCAGAGCAAGTTTATTTATAAAGGTTCAGGTATTAGAATGGGCTTGACTACAGAACATAAGAGTGAGAGCACTTCCTATGAGTATATGTAGAATATAATTCGAATCAAATAAGAGTAAATAATTATAAAGCTGATGGAAAGAAACATTGTTAGAGCTGATGTCCGGGACTAACTAGAGTAACTAGAGTATTCCGCTGTAATGGCTTCGTTCTATCAAAGATGCTCCTTTATATTAACAATAAAGAGCAGATCAGGGAGATTTTAGCAGAGCCTCCCGGGTTCTGGAAAACAAGGAATATAGCCGTGGAAAGAAAGGTATTGGTCAGCACCACTTTTCTTTAACAACGTAAAGCAGGGTTTTTGTGCATTTTTTGTAGGCAAGTTCATGTGCAAGTTCATTTGCAAGTTCAAATACAAAAAGCAGCCCCTGTTCCCAACAGTTTACTATTTTGTTTCTTGGATGTGTATTATATTGATGATATTTTGCTTTAATATTTTTTTCTAAAATCTTTTAGTCATTGTAGTGCCAACATCTTAGTGCTTATGGTGTGTTTCGCGGGTAGTGTATTCATATATATAGGTTCACTTCCATGACTCCGTATTTTCCTACTATTCTCCTTTCATCTGGAGACTTCGATTAGTCGTACTTGATGTCGATGTGCCTCATGCTCTTGATTTTTGCCTTAAAATTAATGATTTTTCCCCAGCAATATTCCTACGTGGTGTCAATCAGTTTATAAGTTCCATGTTATGTCAGGAAAAAAAAATCGTTTCTTTCTAGGAAACAACTAGAATGCATTTGAGTTTAACAAAATTGGGACATTGAGGTATCCTAGTTCCAGCGAAAAGCATGATTTTTCTGCGATATTTCGTAAAGAATACAGGTGCATCGATCTTAATCTGTAGAGATGCCATACATTACATCAAGCATTATCATTGATTCATATTGCATTGGCATTGAATTTTTCTGTAATAATGAAGTGCTTTTTCTATTGCAAAACAAAGCAGATAACAGATATTAGCAAATTATGTGCAGTATAAGCTTTAAGGCGAGTTGCACACACGGTGGAAAATTCCACGCCCACTTAATTTTTTTTTTAAATGATTAAATTCATTCAGTATGTTTTGCATTGGCATTGTGTTTTTAAATGCCAGTGAAATGTACTTTGTATTAGCATTATACGAGGGCGGGTCAATAAGTCCGTGACTTTTTTAATTTCTGACCTCTTTACTGAAACAGCAACACTGCTCCTGTCAACAAGCATCTGTCAGTTGACTCCTGGTAAAATTTAAACTTCCTGCGTCAGTTAGTTTGTGTTTGACAGCTATTTTTATCAGACTACTCACTAATTTGAGGAGAAAATGGAAAAAAGTGAATTTCGTGTGCTTATTAAGCATTATTTCTTGCGAAAAAAAACCATTACCGAGACCAAGGCTAAGCTTGATAAATACTATGGGGACTCTGCACCATCGATTTCAATGGTAAAAAAGTGGTTTACTGAATTTCGTTGTGGCCGTACAAGCACTGAAGATGCCGAACGTCCTGGACGCCCAGTTGAGGTCTCTACACCCGAAACAATCGAAAAAATTCACGATATGGTGTTGGCCGACCGAAGATTGAAAGTGCGAGAGATTGTGGAAGCCGTAGGGATCTCGCATGGCTCAGTGGTTTCAATTTTGAATGATCACTTGGGCATGAGAAAGCTTTCCGCAAGATGGGTGCCGCGTTTGCTCACAGTCGACCACAAACACATGTGCAGTTGCCATGGCAAAAATCCATGAATTGGGCTATGAATTGCTCCCTCATCCACCCTATTCTCCAGATTTGGCTCCGAGCGACTACTTCTTGTTCCCAAACCTGAAGAAATGGCTTGGTGGAAAAAGATTTGACTCCAATGATGAAGTCATCTCGCAAACAAAGGCCTATTTTGAGGACCTCGACAAATCATTTTTTTTGGAGGGATAAAAAAATTGGAGAAGCGTTGGACAAAGTGTATAGAGCTCAAGGGAGACTACGTTGAAAAATAAAATTATTTTTTTATCAAAAAATCTGTGTTTTAATCCAAAAGTCACGGACTTATTGACCCGCCCTCGTATTTTTGATTTCCATTGCATTACACAATGCAACAAAGAAATAATGCATTACTCTTATGTTTGGAAGATGCTAATTAATTAGAAAATGACTTGTGTTCAAATTTTTTTAAACAACGCGAAGAAAAGACTTATAAACGGTCATGTGGGCTTATGAATTATATAGGGTGGTTTTTTAAGAGCTTGAAAACTTTAAGTAATAATACAAGCCAGAAATGTTATTGGAATGAATTTTTCATTATTATATAGGTAGAAAATTCCATGACATTTATTTCTTTAACATGACTTCTGGCATATGCCTGCCGCGACTACGAGTTAGATAGTCCAATCCATCAGTCCAATTTTTCAGTACTTTTTCCAATAAATCTGGCCGTATGGCGTCAATAGTGGCTTGAATATTGGCTTCCAATGCTTCAAGAGTTGCTGGTTTATCGGCATAAGCCAACGACTTAACGTAGCCACGTTAAAAGTAATCGAGAGGCATTAAGTCGTACGAACGAGGGGGCCAGTTAACAGGACCACTTCTGGAAATAAAGTTGACACCAAATTGATGATTAAGCGCGCTGTATGGCAAGTTGCGCCATCTTGTTGGAACCAAATGTCGTCGATGTTTAGCTGATTAATTTTTGGAAGCAAAAAATCAGTCGGCATGCCTCTAAAGCGTTCGCCATTCACCGTAACGGCATCTTCTTCCTCATTTCGGCCTCTTCTTCAACACTTCGCGCTACAGCAGTAATATTCTCTTCGGTACGCACATTTCTTTATCTTTTTGATGGTTCTGAATCAAGAAGAGTCAAATTAGTGCGAAAACGATCAATAACTGCGCGAATTGCTTGCTCACTAGGCTGATTATGTTGACCGTAAAATTGACGAAGTACTCTATGAACTTCACGAACAGATTTTTTTTTTCAAAGTAAATTTTTACAATTTGAAAGTGTTATTCTGGCGTTAAACGATTCACGATGAATTGCCAAACCTTACTGAAAAGAAATGTCAACACAGTTTGACGTTGACAGCTGCCAAACCATAGACAACAACCATCGAAACTTTTCATGAAGCTAAAAAAACATCCTTTATCATACTTTAAGTCTCCAAGTCGGGTGATTTTCTGATATCGTAATGTTGTCTGTAACAATTTTGTGTATTTTAAGTACAGGTTTTTAGTCTAAGTACTTTTCTTTAAATTTCTAGAACAAGTATGTACTAGTGTTTACCGAAGGCCAATACTGGTTGTTCAAATTAAATTAACCTGATGCTTCTACTCCAAGAGGCTAACTTGTAACTAAAGCTTCCAACTTCACTAAAGAAATTTAAAGAAAATCTTGTCCTCGGTGGCCCGTACTTGTTAGCTTAACTAACAATGTTGACACTTGATAATGTAACTAAGCCATCATGACTGTTTCTATAATAGGTACATTTGGTAGGAGTAGCCTAAATTAAAATTAATTCGATGCAACATCCCAGGCGTAATCAGTGTACGAGTAATTTCTTTCCCAAAATTTACATAAGTGAAAAGTGTTCAGTCATACATATTCACAAGAAGCTTGGCTTACTACTTCAGCATAACTCATTTGGAATAAATAACATTTACATAATCCTTCACATAATGGCATTATGTCTAAGGTGGAAATAACATTTTCCTATTACGCCATCACAAGGAGTTTAACACCATAAGTAACTAACTAACTTTTATGTATGCAAATTATTTGAAAGCAGTTATGGCGCAGGAGTTTGCACAACCGCTCAACCGAAACTTCTCGGCTCAGTTTAGTTCACACAGTTAGAAGTACCTACCAGAAGTTTCCGTTAACAACAGCAACAACAGGCAACGCCAATTTCAACCGACAACGAAGACTTAGACTCAGTTGTTGAGGGTGTAAAGGTTTTTCCGGTGGGAAAACTTTTTATTTGAATGCCTTCTACGAACCTAAGGATACATACGAGTATATGTATTCGTATGCCATTTATACGTTTCATACGTAGAAAGTGAGAACAGCGGTGGCTGCCTACTATGGTGAGAATGTCTTTTGCTTCAGCTCGTTCAAACGATTTCCTCTTAGCACCTAGGCAACTTTACATGAGGTTTAACATTAAAGCCTTCTACTCTGAAACCCAAACCTAATGTTCGCATTATAAAACTGCTATGGAGCTATCAACCCTTGACTTGTACTGCCTGCGGTGCAGAGATTGGTTTGTGTAATGAAAACGTGTAATAAATTATGGAGCATTTTCATCCATTTTAACCAGACTTCCATGAATATTTAAGAATAACTTTTCTCGGCACCCGGTTTGAGGTTTACGTACGAATATGGATGAATATATTGCATACGAAGTACTTCCATACATACTCGTATATGCGATGTGCATAAATGAAAGTGTGCAGGCAACCACCTGTTCAACATATCGAAATGAGTTGTAAGGCTACATACTATAATATAAATAATGGGCAAATGCTCAAAGTAAAATACTGTAGGCAATTGAGTGCTGAAACGTTTAATTTGTTTGTATCTCGCTTTGGTTTAACCAAATCATAAGGTTGAAGGGTCAAGATTATGGTAGATCCTTAATATAGGTAGATAGAGAGTTATTCTTTAAAATATATATGTATTTCTGTCTCTTATATGGGATTGGTATTGTCGTAGGGCGAAGGCTTAAGTCACTGCTACATTGAAACCTGGAACAATCCCATTGCTATACTCAACCTTCAACAGTTCTAAGGCCGAAGAAATGTGCTGAATTATAACAAAAAAAACGAAGACATACTACTAGAATCAAGCAGAATTCGTAGTACTCGTATAAAAATAATGGCGAGATGAATTGGTCAATACAATATCAACCGCAAACGATTGTTCCCAGGGAAGAGAAGATGAATATTCTCAAGGATTGCTTTTACAAATTACACATATGTTCTTCTTTCTTCTTTATGTGGCGCCGCAGTCCAGGGTGGATCTGGGCTTCAGTCAACAAGTGTCTCCAGCTAGCTCAATCTGTTGCTAGCTGCCTTCAGTTTTGCACTCTAAGTTGACTGAGGTCCCCTTCCACTTGCGTGCGCCACCTGAGACTCGGTATTCCTCTACTGCGCTGTCGCTTGGGGGCGGATTCGAAGACTTTTCGGACTAGAACGTTGGTGCCCATCCGCTCTACCTGACCCAGCCATCTCAAAGCAGCCAAGAGCATCCTCATCTTCATCCATTTTTGATAATATTCATGCCTCTGCGCATAAGAGCAGGACATTTGTTGTTCGTGAGAGGGCTTTGCTAGTTAATTGCCTTCTTAGCCCTAAGAAGCAGCTATTGGCAAGAGTTATTCTTCGCTTGATCTTAGCGCTGTTGTCGATGACTGTATTTATAGCGAGCCTAGGTAGATAAAGTCCCTAACTACCCCAAAGCTATATCTGTCGAGGGTGACGTTCTGCCCGAGACGTCGGTGTTGGTTGTCCGCTTTGCTTGATAGCATATACTTGGTCATGGGCTCATTGATCGCTAAACCAATTTTCGCCGCTTCCGTCTCAATATTCGCGGAAGCGCCACTGACTTCACGCTGCTTTCTTCCTACAATGTCAATAACGCCCGCATATGCGAGTAATTGGACGGCCTTTTGAAAGATATTTTTGACACGCTGATGCCTATTGTTCAGTTCCCGGCTTTAAATTCTCTAAATTGCCATAAAGAACCACACTGGTTTGCATTGAAATTATTTTTGTAATTACTCTAACAATCCACAACACCTCCCAAGTGACTAGTTTGCAGATTTATCAATGGAATGTTTATTCGATGGTTTTTCTAAATATTATATATGTATTTTGTAAATATTTAGTTCCTTAAAGTTTTCTCGCTACATTTTTATTTTTAGCACAAGGTCTGACTAAGTCAGTCAATTTAAAAATTTTAAAGGAGACATTTCCTTTAACTTTTTTTAAGCATCTAATTAAAGCTTTATTGCGGTCGGTAAAAAATCCTTTGAAAGTGGAATACAAAAGCTAAGTGAGATTGTCAGAGATTTTCGGTGGATTCCATAAGATTTTATGCATTGCATCGCCATCGAGTCCGTGTAGACACATCTAAGATATCTTTAAGCATAGATTCGAAAAGAACATATCGTGCCGGGTAACTTAGAAATAAATGTCTTTTATTACCCCTTGTAAGATTGGATCCTAACCTAGTTGGAGTAGCTAGTAAGAGTGGAAACTTCTAGTAGTCTCGGTTAAATCTCAACCGCATTGTTCATGTTCGCACGGAAATAAGACTGATGTCCGAGAGGACTGAGGTCTTATAAAAATCCTCATTAGTGCTTCATAATAGTGCCTTATTAAGAATTTACTTTTTACGCTAAATAAACATTGGTCGAAAAGTATTGTTCAAAGGGTTAAATAACAAAGCACCACTACTAACCAGTGAGCGAAAAATGTATCTTTCTTCGACCAAGTTTAATATTTTTCCATATAAAAAAAAATTCGGATAGTTTGTTGCGAATGTAATAGAGAGGTGCCGATGTATGGTGGCGTACGTACTTTTTGTACATCAAGCAAAGAAATATACTGGATTAGAAGTTGCCGACAAAATACTGTTGATGAAAATTAAAAAAAAGTGTAGGAACTATATACACCTGGAACCCTGGGGTATATCAGTATTTATTTTATCACTTTTAAAACCATTAAACTTGCATTGAGAAGTTAGTTTATAGTTCATTACAGAAAATGTTTTTCGATCCCGAATGCAGGTATTTTCTAAAAAAATAGTTGCTACAAAAATATAAAAGCTTACGAGTATCATGAGCTGACGGTTTATTAGCGTTTCCAGTACCTCGAAAAGAGGGGACGTAAGTGCAATGGGTTTTTTGTATAAGAGGAGAAAATAAAGAAAGGAGAAGAATTGACTTTTTAGGAACAGGCTGGACAAGTCGAGCCGACAAGCCTATTATACGGTGAGACATAAATAGTGTACGTTTACCTATCGGAAAACAAAGGTCAAAAACAAGTCAAGGCGGTAAGACTATCAACGCAAGGCATTTGCACAGTTGGTTGGTAAGTTGGTTTTCCTAAAAAAGACCTAAACACACCATCTATTCGGTGTTCGAAAGACGCTGCATCAGTTCTCCTTACGTCCTGCAAATCCCAGAGCATTTCCTGACTGAAGATGGTTTATAGAACTATAGCTCTTCCGGTCTCGGACAGAGCGTCACCCTTGGACAGGTAAAACTTTGAGGTAGTTAAGGACTTTGTCTACCTAGGCTCTGCTTTGAATTCAGACAACGACACCAACGCTCGGATCAAACGAAGAATAACTCTTGCCAATCGCTGCTTCTTTGGGCTAAGTAGCCAATTGACTAGTAAAGTCCTCTCCCGAACAACTGAAGTTACCCTATATACGACCTCAATAGTCCCAGTCCTGCTCTATGGCGCAGGGGCATAGACATTATCAAAAATGGATGAGGGTGCTCTTGGCTGCTTTGGGAGGAAAATTCTTCGAGTGATTTTCGGTTCCGTCTGTATTGACGGTAAGTGGAGGAGGAGATATAATGACGAACTGTATGGACTGTACAGGGACATCGATCTTGCCAGAAGAGTGAAGATCCAACAACTAAGATGGCTGTTTCATGTAGAGCGGATGAACAGCAATACTTCCATCCGAAAAGTCTTCGAATCCGCCCCCGAGGGACAGCGCAGTAGAGGAAGACCGAGACTCAGGTGGCGCACGCAAGTGGAAGGGGACCTCAGCCAACTAAGCGTGCGAAACTGGAGGCAGCTAGCACAAGATCGATCTAGCCGGAAACGCTGGTTGATTGAAGCCCAGGTCCACGCCGGACTGTAGCGCCACCTAAAGTAAGTAAGTAATTAAGATCTTCTGGTAGTTGTACGGATAGATGTTTCCTGTTCAAATATCGGACATTTCGTATGCAGCTCCGAGATTTGTTGTCATTTTTTCCACCATTCGTCCTCTTTCTGAGAATCAGTCTTTTCCCGTATGGTATAAAAGTGTTGCCCTTTTTTTCTGCTCAACATTCTTGCTTATTACTTGGTGCTTACCGTGAGGTATTAGTCATAGTTACATTACTGAGTATCAACAGGTTGACGTTGGCTCAACGTTGAGCAAACAGCCACAACCTACAGTTGAACATAGCCATAAAATATAAATTAGTATTTCTAAGACGATAAACTTCTTTATCCTTCTGTATCGCGTCGTGATGTATATATAACACTTTCTGTTAAAACCATTTTACACCAAACAAAACCCGGCAGGGCATAAATGGTGAAAATGGGTTTTCATTAGTACTTGAAATAAAGGACTAAATATTAAATTTAATGATCATCTAAAAAAAAGAAGCAAAAAGGGCTTTGCCAAAAAAAAACTCCGTCTCCATGTCAGAAGACAACATTTTAAATTTTAACTCAAAAAAATTTCCCGATATTGGCATCATACTTCTTGTGCATCCAAGTAAAACTATTTCCCCAATTTGCTGCATTAAAGGAAATATATTTGAAGCCTTCAAGCCTCATAACTTCCAACAGATTTTAAAAAAAACTGTTTTCGTACTGCTCGTACATGCGAGTATTTTTCGAATTTAACTTTATTGAAAAGTTACGAATTTTCACTGGCTGATGGGTCATAAAGAACAGGTTTTCTACATCATAGTTTACTGAAAAAAGAAATCTAAAGATATGATAATCGAAAAACTTATATTAAGCCCTAATTGAGCCGATTTTCTTGATGCCCAAAGGCTTCTTTAAGATTTCAAACTTATGAGAGACTACGAAAAGTAAAGGGTAAACTTTTATTCGAAATTTGACCCAAACGAAAGTTGAACGATCATAAAAATTTAATTACCCCCCAAAAGGGTGGAAATAGAATCAGGATTGCTGTAATAAAAATTCATTCCTCCATCTATTCCTTATTTATATCAATTTGAAGGAACTTAGTCCCTGGTCATAACCAACGCAATGGTCAATACTCCAGCTTCGGCTATTTCCTCTGTGCAGAAAGTTTTATTTCGAAAATGTCTCTGATCATATGGCTTGAAGCATCTTTAAGAAGATGCAAATGTTGGGTAGAATAATAAAAAAAAATACGAATAGGTACTCATTCTTTTTGTTGGAGTAAAAATGAGAATTGAAGAAAAACGAGCAATACGATGAAATTGTGTTTTCTTAGTAGAGAATTCATTGGCTAGTAAGTGAGACGTATGGGTAGAGAATCACATTTCCTTTATTTGACTTTGGTTAACCTTTCCTACAGGATATACGAGTATCTGGGAAATAGAAGGTAGGAGGCTACAATTTTTGTTGACAACATATGTGTGCTGTGTGTGTGGTTGGTACGTACTCGTACTTGGTGATCGTAACTCTGTGCCGCCATTCCTGGCAAATGACATTTTTTTATTGACCACTTGAGATTTGATATCGCACTTCATAAAATTTGTCCCTGTCCAAAGCTGATGATACTTCAGATGCTGCTGGCTGGAGCCGTGCGATTGATGGGGTGGCAATGTGGCAATGTCGCAGTGGCTCTGTTCATAAAAATGTATAAAACTCAAGTGGGTCTTATATTACCAGTGCCAGTGCCAGTGCCAGTAGCAGCGGCAGCAGCAACGGCAATGGCAGTGGCAGTGGCAATAGCAGTGGCAGCGACAGCGGCACTAGGTCTCGTTTCAATTTATCCTGCTGTTTGTGTTCCCGTTTGGATTCATTCTAAGATTGGAGCCAATAAAGCTGCCAGGCCGATGTGATTTCCCCTCTGTGACCATGTGTGAAGTACCATATACAAGGGAGTACGGGTACAAATTACGACCAAAGTTAAATTTGATAAAGTCAAAGTACTTTTTTTTTCCAGTTCTCACCGTTTCACCGTTTACTCAGATGTTCTTGTATGGCATACGAATACGAATACGAATACGAGAACGAGTATCATACTCGTACATTGCCTTTCATTTTTGTGAATTTTTATTCTTTCTTCTGGGTTTGAACAAACAGTTTGCTTGCTGCGTGAACCCACGATGAAAGTTTTTCTTTTGTTTTTTTTTTCTGTTTATTTTTGAATGGAGTAATGGTGGAGAATGGAAGGATGGGCAATGTGGATTGACTATATTGACAAGGGGGAGAAAATTTCTTTCATTGAGCTTCACGGACCTTAAGTCATGATGGTAATAAAAAGAAAGCTTGCAAATTGAACGCTGGGTGGAAGATGACTTTTATCTCATATTTTGCAAGGACCAAAGTCTCATATGAGAAATCCTGAAAACAATGTTATCGTTCTACCTTTTAGCCATCTTGATTCCGAGGTATGGTTATTGTCCTTTTTGTGCTTAAACAAAATGTACACATATGGATAGAGTGTTTGTATGTATGTACCATTCTATACACGTTTGTACAATGGGGTATGGATGTATCTTGTCGGTATTGTGGTAATTTGAAAGTTTATGAGGAGTTTAGATGAAATTGAACGGCTTCGTAGGAACCAGAAAAAAAAGTACAAAAGAAAACAAGAAGAAAAATTAGAAGCAAAAAGAAAGAAACGAGAAAACAAAAATGAAGGAGAAATTTGCTTTTATGGCGCATAAAAGGAGCAATTTTTAAGAAATTTATACCCTAACTTATATGTTACACCAGCGTGACGGAAGAATTTGCTGACAATTTATTTGGCTGAGTAATTCAATTTGAATAGCGACTGCATACACTTCAGCGTTTAACATGTGGGAATTGTAGCGAACTCGACCAAAATGAAATAAGCAATTTATTGCCTTAGTTTTTTTTGTTGGTGCCTAATGAGCTTACTTTTTAAGGCTGCTTAGAAGGGGCTTACAAATAATTTGAATGAATTGGGATTTTAGACGTAAGCCCACACTGTGTACTATGCATTCATATGTCAAAATTGTTGATTTGAGGTAGTGTCGTTCTAGGTAAGGTTCTAACAACCTGCTGGGGATGTACATACATACATAGGAGTATAAGAGCGATATTTAAATTTAAATACATCTTATGCCTTAATATTTATTTTTTATGAAATAAAGTGTGGCAAGGGTTTTTTTTTGTTTCTTTCAATGGATTCTATCAGTTGCAACTTAGCATTCGGTAATATGTGGTAATAAAGGTATATTCATATAGATGTCGACATAAAAATGTGTTACGTCATAGTGTGTTTCCGAGTTGTATGCTGTTTGTAAACGCATAATCTTGCGTGAGTTTTTGGGAAAAGTTAATCAATTCATTAAGACTCTGCACGATTTTCACAGATTCGGCGTTATTTTTTCTCAAACTTTACCCGCATTTTCTGGCGTCTTTGCAGCCGTTCAATGTCTCATAGAAGCTCTTTTGACCATTGTGCTTTTTGTCTGATCACTTGAACTAGTGAGAAGATCAGTTGCATGATCATTTATATAATTCATTCGGGAAATGTGCGCTTGGGGCGAACCCTTCTCCGGTACCACGCACGTTTGACGTTTGATATAATAAACGCATTACAATATTTGGTAAAATTCGCGAGGTGTTTAATAAATATGTTCCCAAACTTTCACACCAAGCCTTTGCTTTGTTTGGCAGAAAACCGATTTAAATTTCCATGCTTGGTGCTCTTGGAATCTTACTTATCTGACTGCAATGAAGATTGGTATTCTGTTAATGTATATCAAATTGCTTTGATTGCAGTCTTGCGGAGCATTGTGTTAAGAATCATATGGTTGATTCTGATCGCGCTGCGATTTGTGCAAAGAAATAAGCTGCTTGATACACCAAATCGAAGTTCGCACGTATAACAAAGGGTCATCCAGTTCGTGGTCAGTATTTGGCCTGTTTCAATTACATATGTCAAATTGAACTGTCATCCGATCCTGCATATGATTAGTTAAAGGTTTGCCATTTTACAATATGGATTTTTCGCTGAACATGTTCAATCTGTGAAGATTTACTACAGAAATGGTAATTGTGCACTAAGTACATTTTGCGCATTACGAGCAGATTATGGTGGACATAATAATCCATCTGAGCATACTATAGGCAAAACTGTAAAGAAATTCGAAGAGACCGGCACTATTATAGATGTCTTAAGGCCTATCCATCATCGATGGACGTTAGTGAAAGGGTTGACGAAGATCCAAATCTATCGACTTTAGCACGAGCACAGCATTTGGGCTAGTTTTATGGCACATTTTGGCATATTTTGCATTTGGATATGCATCTACTTACTTACTTACTTTAGGTGGCGCTACAGTCCGGGGTGGACCTGGGCCTCAGTCAACAAGCTTCTCCAGCCAGCTCGATCCCTGGCTAGCTGCCTCCAGTTTCGCACGCTAAGTTGGCTGAGGTCCTCTTCCACTTGCGTCCGCCACCTGAGTCTTGGCCTTCCTCTACTGCGCTGTCCCTCGGGAGCGGATTCGAAGACTTTTCGGACCGGAGCATTGGTGTCCATGCGCTCTACATGACCCAGCCATCTCAGTCTTTGGATCTTCATTCTTCTGGCTAGGTCCATGTCGCTGTACAGTCCATACAGTTCGTCGTTGTATCTCCTCCTCCACTTACCATCAATGCAGACGGGACCGAAGAATTTTTCTCTCGAAGCAATCAAGAACACCCTCATCTATTTTTGATAATGTCCATGCCTCTGCGCCATAGAGCAGAACCGGGATTATTAAAGTCTTATAAAGGGTGACTTTTGTTGTCCGAGAGAGGGCTTTGCTAGTCAATTGCCTTCTTAACCCAAAGAAACAGCGGTTGGCAAGAGTTATTCTTCGCTTGATCTCAGCGCTGGTGTCGTTGTCTGTAGACATCTGAATCTACAACCTTATAAAGTTTAACTCACTCAGGAAGTGAAACCACCTGACCACGGAATTTCCTTCAAATATGGGCCTCATCTTTTCCTCAGTGGAAACGTTAACAAACAAAATTGTGCAATATGGACAATGTCACTGATATATTGACATATTGTTTTGATATTCTACTTTTCCGAAGTAGAAGAAGGTGTAACCGCTACCGTCAAATCTCATAGCTAAACTACAGCGAAATGTTAAACGATTTTTGTTTACCTCAAATCGAAGATATGGGTATAGAAGACACATGATTTCAGCAAGACGGTGTCACTTGTAATATAACCTGACACATTTTGAATTTATTGCAAACAAATTTGACGTTCTTATGCGATTGTAGTCGTTCAATGCTAAACTTCCTTACAGGGAGCGATGAATACTAGTTTGGATAGCGAAAATCCTTTAGCCAACTAATATCAGTCTATGTACATAGGCTCGCTTCATATCGTAAGCGAGCAAATGGAAGTGGACGGGACGGATTAAAGAGAAAGCATGACTGACATGCTGACCTCTTGTAGACGCATCATAATTTTAATTTAATTTCCGAAAAAGGAAAAACCAACTGAAAAGTTAATTGAAAGCTTTGGACAGTCTCATGGCCCTATCTCATTCTCTCCAAACAATTGTATTCAAATTATTACAACGGCCGGGATGAAACAATTTTTCATAGCAGACAATTACGCTTTTGGAGGCTTTTCATTGCCTTTGTTATCTGAAAAGAAAAAAAAATTCTCTGTTAATTGCTATTGGGTAAAAGTAAATCGTTTAAATCTTCGCAGCCTTTTGAGCTCAATAACTTTGATGTTCTATTGTATGTCCGTAAATGGACGCAAATATCTACGTATTTCAGTATTTCCACAAAGAAATGGATTTTAATGAGCATCATTTACACTCATCTCAAAATGTGCTTTCCATCACAGACACAAAAATAAATGCCGTAGGGGTTTGTCATCTTCCTGAGCGACCAGCTATTGTTTGTTGCTTGTTTAATTAGCTGCATTCGCTACCGCAAAGAAGTACAGAAAAAAAAAATACTTTGGTAGCCGGAAAGTTATGTCCTCATTTCCGCCTGTTGCGGTTTATATCTCATCAAAGAATGTTTTTTTAATTTTTCCTTTTTTCCGTTTTTTTTTTCAACATGTGGTCTCCGGAAAAAATTTTTTCGCTTAATGATCTCCTTTTCATTAAAACAGGCCCTTTGGGAACCGGCTGTATGCAAAAGTATAACTTTGATCAATTCAAAAAAAAAACATCAAATAAATGAATATGTGTAGGTATATATACATATATCGTATGAATATTAACAGCTAGAGGAAATAATTATTTTTCTATACAAACGTTACTAAAATGTGCTAAATAATTTTCCTAAACTTATGTGAATGGTACGTATAGGTACTCGTGTATTTAGATTTCATCTTAATTCGCACGCATGAAGATATATATGTACACAAAAATAAATAAGATTGAGACTTCTCTTTCAATTGCTTTTTTTTGCATGTGCGTATACAGATGACTACATCCACAAAAATACATTTCTATACAGGATCGAATTATTAATAAAGCAACATGGATTCAAGTTGATGTTAATTGGCGTCAACCTGTCAATACTTAGTGTTGCAACTGTTTTTAAACATCAATTGTCCTTATTGTACATCCAAGTGGTAACTAATGGATACTGGTCTATGTTCATTCGGACTCGAGTTGCCAGATTTATTAGAGCGAGTGCTGACTACCAGACAACAACTAGCAGCACTAAAAACGGGACAGCGTATGAGTTTCCCAGATGGAATCAATGGTGAAGAAAACATCCCGGAGCAAATGAGACCTAAACCGGGATACTTCGACCTACTTGAACCTCAGACCTGAAATGATTTCAGAGACTAAGTGTAATAAGTGCTGTCAGAATAGGTTGAACAGTCATAGTCCAGTATTTATGCATTAACCATTGTAAGAGACACATCGGAATAATAAAAATCAAATTACAAAGTAGACCATCCTGCTGTAAGCTCTTACTTACGAAAGTTACGTAGTAATAACAAGCCTCAGATATGAATTTGTTTTTTGAGGCAGACACTGGCAAAAATTCCTGAGCTCCCGGCATATAAACTAGTACCTCTATACAATCCGTATCGAAGCTTAGTTTTCTAACATTAGCCTAATAGCTATGTCCCCACGTAGGGGAAAGAAGACAACACCAAAGATAGCTTTCACAAGCTCTTGGACGAAACCTACTATACCTACGGTTCCTTCAACTTAATGTTCACAAGAGGACTTGAAAAAGTCCTGATCAATCAACCGTCAAACAGATTGAGCAGATTGCAATCGACGCAAGATATTCCTTCAGTGTTTTTGATGCGTGAATGTTCTGCGATGTGAAGAATTTCAACGCCGGATGGCTGCAATCACAAGAGATCACCAAAACCTTTTTTCTACTGAGCCTCTAAAGAGGTCCTTTGCGGCCAACATCAAGTATCGAAGACCAGTGGGCGTACTGTCCAAAACACTTAAGAAATGCTTCCTGTGATGTTTTTGGTTTCACTTTTCTACCACAACGAGACCCCTGGTTTGTCAACGAATGGTCTCAAGCACATAGAGGTAAGCATCATGTATGTATCATACAAAGCGGCTTTGCATAAAAAGACTTTAGCTGCGTATGAGCTCTACAAGCAGAAGAGAAGAGATACACACCGGCTTCTCAGGAGGAAAAACAAGGATCATGAGCAACGCGGGGCCGAGAAAATTAAAAGTTGCTACTCCAGGAATGGGATCGGACAGTTATATATGTATGTCCGATGTATGGAACCTCAGCATTGTTTGTCCGATCCTCAAGAAAGGAGACCCTCTTAACTGCGCCAACTACATATTGTTATGTACTACTGTCAAGCTTATCATTGATGTTATAAAATTATCATACTTTGTAGCGATTCCTTGCGTTTTATCAAAACTAAATTTTCTATTTAATTTTCTATCTTCGAAAATCTCTCCACAACAAACTTAAAATGCAACGACAACGTCACATGCTTTATGAGCCGCTGTAAAACCTGGTGTGCGATATTTCGCTCAAAATTCGCGCTCAGTTGCTAAGCAATACCCATGCTTCCTTTCCGCCTTTCTACCAATTAGGCAGAATACCATTTTGGTGATAGCTCTCTTCCAGGTACGTGGTGCGCGGAGTATTCCTAGTATATCTTTAATGGTGGAAAATAAAATCCCCAAGTTTCAGTGCAATAGTGTTCATTAATATCGAAAACAAAAAATAAGTTCAGCAAAATAAATCGAATCAAAAAAAAAGCTAGTTTAAAACAAGGTAAGAACAAACATACATATTTAGTACAACCGAGAGTGTATAAAAACGTCGTCTTCTTCTCTTTTCTTCCAGACACGTGTTGCTAGTAATCGTGAGTTATCTCTAAAATTAGGCGTAAATCCTAATTAAATGAGTCATATTTCGATCGCTCAGGATTATAACTAGCAACGTGTGATATTATTTTAAATGCTAACCACGAGAGATATCACGATTGCAACACGTGTCATGCATCGCACCTGTATGATCATATTCATATTGGACGAATTCTACGCTACTACTCGTATCATCCGTGTTAAAATCACCTCTGCGCCCTCACCTCAATCAAAAAGCTGATTAACTCGCTGTAACCAACCTGACATCAATCAAAAATCACATTCAGCACCAAAATTCGCTACGTTCCAATTTCAACAACGAAAAGTTACATAGCTACCGACGAGAAAACTAAATTGAACTAAAAATTGAATATGTCCAAAATTTGATGTTATAAACTTTAACTTAACTAAAAACTCTTAACCTAACTAAAGCATAAAATTTCTTAGTAAAATGTGTACGAGTATTTAGCTCAAAATGAGATCTTTATTCTTAATCTAATTTTCCTTTTGATTGAATGTATTATAAAAATTTGCCAAATAATTTGTAACTGAAACTACTTAACAACTAAAGCCTAAACACCTATATTTAATGAAATCAAGCGATCCAGTGTGCACACCTGATCTGCAGCAGTAATCAAAGTAAGTACAAAACTATTCCTATAATCTAATTAATAATATCAAACCGTTGCGATCAAGTTTGGCATCTTTTGTTTATCAAACATACTAATTTACTTATACGTATAGAATTGTTGCATAGTAACCTTAAAATTTATTTTCCTTTACTCAAACATACCTTCTGTAATGAATTAAAAATGTAATAAACTAGAATTCTTTGAATTGATACAATGATTTATTAGTGACGTTCGAATTATGGCGGGTGTGTATTTAAAGATGTGAAAATGTGATCGGTTTTCCTCGAAGTTAGGGGGTTGCTTACAATAGGCAGGCATAGCAATCAAGGTGCACTTTGTGCATAGTAGGGTGGGCCAGTCCTGCAAGAAAGCATTGTGTAATAACAATGACTTTCTCGGCAAACTAACAGCATAGCTTAGTAGGTATATGTATGAATATTCAGGATTTCCGTATGCGTAATTTATCATTTAATTCGGCACGATAATTATTTTGTAGGTAAGCGAGCGATAGCAAGATCCCCCCCATCAGACGAGCTCAGCCGAGCATCGCAAGCGTGCCACTCCGCTGTCACAAGGGACACTTCACCTTTCCCCACATGCTAGCAATAGCATGCAGACCATCGTTACCACAACTTCCTTACCCGAACAACTTGGTTGATAGCTACACTTGTCGTTTGTTTATCAACATCAAATGTGCGATCGAACTTATACTTGTTTTATAATTCCCTCCAATATCATCCTCTGAGAAGGTAATATTGGAGAGTAAGCTTTACACCTTAAGTTAGTTTGACACCCTGCAGTCGATACGGAACATCTTCATGTAAAAAAAATGAAAAAAAAGAAGATATTCGGAAAATTAAATTATAATTAAGAACACCAAAAGGAAAAAGAGAAAAAAAATCAATCAAATTTTGAATTTCTACTGAAAGAGTAAACCACGAAGAAAAAAAAAACTTTAAACGTGAGTACCAGATGGAGGCCCTTGATGCAGTTGATCCTTTTATGTTAATCTTAGAATAAATTAATAAAATTCCAGAATTTAGTGGTACTGAAAATTGTATTGTAGATTTTTTGTATAGGGTAGATCCGTTGGCAAACAATTTAGAATCTTTTGACAATAATACAACAATATTACTCACAGGTTACATTAAAGATAAAATTGTAGGCAAAGCTAGAATTGAACATCAGGAGAGAGGTTTTAAAAAATAATTTTGGAGAAAGACTTTCTGTTAATAAATTATTAGACAACATTCGAACAGCTAGGGTTTCAACAACTCTTGAAAATTACTATGATTCCATTAGTGGGTGCTGGAGTAGAATTAGCAATGTGTACTAATTGGTACATACTAATCTAATACCAACAGGAAATGATTACTTTAAATAATAGAATCGCATTGGAATCATTTAAAAACAATCATCTAGAATCTGCGAAGACCATAGTAATGAGCCGTAACCCAAGCGCTTTAAATGAGGCCTACAAAATAATTGTTGAAATTAATTACCAATTACACAGGCATAACTATTCAGATAACCAATATAGGTGAGAATGTAGGCCCGACAGTAATTTTAATATACAACGTAATAATAATTCTAAGAGAATATAAAATAACACCAATTACTGTACACGGAATGGACAACTAAGACAAAACCATAACCATACGTTACAGAAACATGATTCACCGAATAGTCAACTACGACAGAATAACAGTTATACTCAGAGTGGCCACAGGTACAGTCAGCACAGTAACGAACCAATGAACATAACACTTAACGAACATGAGGCATATCATTCAGTAGACAATCAAAATTTTCAAAGGGATCAGCAAAACAATTACTATTACAATAATTATTAAAACTCATATAAGACATAAACTCATATATTACAGCATCGTAAATGAAAATTTATGTAATCCAAAGTGGAAAGTGCCTTTTAGAAATAATACCCTTAAAGTACTCGGTAGTCATATAAATACAAATATAAAATATAGCATACCCCTATTTAAAGAATTTAATGAGCAAAATAACTTTGTTAATTTTTTGGAATACCAATTTCATGAATATTATGACGGTTTGATCAGGAACCGTCCCCCTCAATGCCATTATTGATTAAAAAAATAGATTTCTAATAATAAATAATGCGAAAATTCAATTGTTTCTCAACAAGGAAGACTATTTTACAAATTGTCATTGCAACGAATTGTCAAACGTTTTCAGTGTCGAATTTTTCAATACTGAAATTTCCAATAAGGTGTTCACTTACCACTTAAATAAAACCGAGGTTTCAAAGCTTAAGTTGTTGCTCCTTTCCTAAAAGTCAATATATTTAATTTAATATATTAATATATATATATTATATATATATATATATATATTAATTTAATTAATTAAGATCAAAAATGATATAACAATCTTTAGTAAGTTATATCGATATCTGGAAATTCATTCAAATGAGGTACACAAGCAGATCGAAGAAATGTTACATCAAAAGATAATTATGCCAAGCAACAGTCGATACAATACACTAATTTGGGTGGCCCCTAAAAAAGCCGAAGCGAATGGCCAAAAACAATGGCGAATTGTGGACTATAGGAAATTGAATGATCAGACGATTGACGATCGGTTTCCTATGCCAAATATGAATGAACATTTTAATAAAATTACGCATATGCAACTTTCTTCTTTACATTGCTTACAAGCAGTGTGGCCTCAGGCCAGGGAATTTCACAATCGACTAAATATTCATACTTTGGCAGATTTTGGCGTAAACCAATGAACTGCTCAATCAAGGTCAGGAGTATCTCTCCCAGACCTCAGGTGTCAACAAAAATTATTTTAACAAGGCGATGCGTTGTCATGCGATTTCTTTTATTTATTTTATTCTTGGAAGAATATTGCAAATTCACGCGCCAACATGAGAGGCACAATCCTTCAAAAGACTGTTCATTTACTCGCATATTCCGATAACATTGACTTTGTCTAACTACGGTCCAGTATCAATTCAGACAACGACATTAGCTCTCAGATCAACAGAGGAATATCTTTGGTCAATTACTGTCAAATTACATACAAAATTTGTTATAAATTCAAGCAGCAGATGAATAGACAAATTATTATACTATTGTAGATCTAGTTTCTAAAATTCTGGTATTATCGTTATTTCAAACTTGCTTTATACAAATTGAACCATCAAGGACAATAGCTTTTGCACCCTTAACCAGTTATAACTAACGGTGCGACGACCCAATTTCTGAAAAGTTCAAATGTTTTAAAATTTAATATGCACGTTTACAAAAAAAAAAAAATACTAAAGTAGAAGTAGAAGTCAGATTGTGGTTGTGATAGCTGCCTCACGCATTTCAGACAACACACTAAAATTATCTGTTGAACCACCGCCGCCGCCGACATTCAGATTCAGTTTGCGGCATTCTTCTCCGCTGAGTTTCTACTCAGATGGAAGAATTACGCCAACAAGACCAAAACAGAGCAATGAGGTGGTAGTCCTTTGCACAGGAAAAGAAAAGCAAAGACACGTAATAACAGTGAATATTTGCCTCATAAAAGATAATGAAAATTAATGAGTTAAAAGGATATTAATTAAGCGGAAAAGCCTCTCTCTTTTTACCAACGTAGAAGGCTTTTCACATTTACAATGAAATAGATAATGAAGGGAAAATTCAAACAAAAAAAACCATTATGGGATGGTTTTTAAGGTCAGTTTTTGTTCTTCCACACAAATCCTTTGGTGACATTTAATCAATCACGGCTGTCTGAAGGATCAAGAGGAATAAAATGAAAAGAAAACAACAATAATATAAACTTGCACGCAATACACAACTGATTTGATGAGTTTTCTTAGGAAATCAATCCATGACCAACAAAATACAAACCCTTGGCTTATTTTATACATTGCTGACATCATCATTGCAATTAGGCTTGGTGTAGTTTTATTTCGATTAATTAAATTTTGCCAATTTAGCAATTTGAAAATATCTTTTCGTCAACTTTCCTATCCCCTTTCCATGCTAAAATGAGGCGAACCAAGATGGAAGAGGGTTGAGTTTGTTTAAATTGTGACTATAAACCATTAGCAGAGAAGGCAACGTCACAGAAGAATGCCATAGATCAACAATATCGGAAAGGATTTATTCGAGAATATGCAATGTAATGAATTTGGGTATGCTCCTTGTATATATTTTAATTTTCTGTATGCTACACATCGTTGCCTTTCGAATTTTGTTATTACTAAGTAATGGAAAAATTATCAGAGGCGATTTGAATTGAATCTTAAAAGACACACGATACAAATTGGGACTAATTAATTGCAATTAAATCGGTATACTCGTATATGATTCTTCCATCTTTACTCAAACTTTGTCAACACAGAAGAGGCAATATTATTTTCAGGATTGGGGGTATACCTCAGAAGGCACTGATTTCTCCCCCAATATGCATTTTCCGCTTTGGGAGCACTTCCATGAAATATAGGTTTTATCGCTTTCACTGGCAATGTTGTTCCTGGAGGTTATAATAGTATTAATTTTATATTGCAAGAGAACAGTTTTAGCTAGGTTGCACTTTACGATGACAAAATACACCTTTGAGATAGTTAGCGCATCCTTTTTCAAAGCCCTACCACTGGGAGGATTGGTTTGTTGTTGATATGGTGTTTAAAAAAAAAACAGCACGTTCCGGAAGTTTAGTATTTTTACTTACATGTAGTACGTATTTTATAGTGCTGAGTCAAGGAGTTTTTGTTGGTGCTTATTCTTTTTTTTATGTTAAGATGAGCTGATACTCATACTAATGTCGTGTTCTAAGTTGCTTATATTCAGTTTTCCTTTCATTAGGAATTTTAGATATGTTCATCTTCCGCTGCGATGTGCTTTGGGATTTTCCCTCAGTTCCATTTTGGTCGCTTCCGTGTTAATTCTTATGAAGGCTTCATGGACCGCCTGATGCGTTTGCCCAAAAACAACTGCGTATGGAGGTAATTTAGCTAAGATCGTACCGCTTTTGTTTGCCTGTGAGTTTGCACGGGCTCTTTCTATAGCTTATTCTAGAACCGTTACAGTTTCGTTTTCGTAAGGAGCTATTCGTTTGAGAAACCATTCGACCAAAAAATACGCAGCAAAATACGAATGCATACATACCTATATATTGACAGAGAGTTTCTACTTGCTAGTGATAGCTGTGATAACCTTTCATGTACTAGACCGAAAGTTTACACTGACTGCATATTGGATAGAAGCAGAAGTATTGCTTTCTCGATCTTGGACAACAAACCGAATTTTTTCTTTTACTATTGTATACTCGGAGCTCGATACTACCATCGATCGAGACCATAGTTCTTAGATAAGGAGGGTTGCCAAACTTCTATACAGCAATGTTCAGTTCGATTTAAAGGTTGTAAGCCATTGAGTCCAGGCCCAACATAGTACTTAATGATCATAGACAGATATGAGTTCATTCAACGTAAACTTTTTCTCTCTGTTTACTCTGGGGATCTGCATCAGTGATGACCACAAGAATAGCAGTAATACAAGTATGAATATCTGTTCCAAAACAAAGTTACTTTTGCCACTGACGAATAAATGCAAACACCTTTACAGTTCTTACATTCTATAAGGTTACACTTCTTTGAAAGTTCATTAATGGCCCTCATTTTACCCATTGAAAAGGCATTTATTTTTCGACACACTCATTCTGATTGCATAGAGCATCTCTTTTGCCTCGCTTGGTGCAACTTGAAATGCAGCAGCAGAAGTTTCATGAATGTCCGACGCTTTATTACTCTTAAACGTTTTGATGGCGGTAGCAATCGCTTTGCTGCAAGGATGCTTGAAATGCATTCGGTAATTTATTGCTATGGATGGGTCATTTCAATTTGAAGCCACTTACCTTTATATGGTCCACGTCCATGTGCTTGATCGGCATTAAAATGGTATCTCTTTGTGCATCTTACACTTCATTGAACTCTTTCAATTTTTAAGTAACAAAAATCGTCAAGTTTGGACGTCTCTGCTGCAATTCAACGTTATTCGCATATATATACGAGTATTTTGGTGCTAATTTTTTTTGATCTCAGATCAAAAACATTTATTGTATCTTAGTTTAGTAAAGACTCGTGTTGGATTCAGAAGGAAGACATGTAGGAGATTCTGCTGAAATTAAAGCTAGTAGCCATTACTGTATCAGATGCAACGAGCTTCTGTGATTTTTTTGAGCAGTAGTTTAGTTCAAAATGGCTTTCGTATTAAAATTCCTCATCGCGATCACGATGTCTCCATTTTGCCAGCCAAATTATCGTGACTGTTAATATTCAGTCAGTCGGTGCCTAACACTGAATGATATTTAATTATTTTCCTTACTCTTCTCTGGAATCTTTTCATCGTCAATATTCTGCCACTGTGTGCCTAACAGACTAAGACACTGCTCTGAGCTTTCGATGAAGCGGTACGAGTAGTTATGGACTTCCAGAGTAGAGTAAAATGGTATTTGTAGACAACAGAATCCTACCTCTTTACCATGGTTACTTTCCCCTTAAGATGTTTAGTTTGTGCCACGTGAATTCGACGGGGGTGTAAAAGTTCCAGAAACCTTAATTATTATCGTTGTTTGTTCTGTCTTGTGACGAAGTTTTTTACCATTTCATCTCTCACCTTCACAAGTTGTAATTACGGCATAGAAAAGGATTTGATAACGAACCTACATATATAAGGTGTTCAGAGGCATTCTGAGTAGCTTTTAATTGAAACAAGTATCTCTCAGAAGATACCTCTTCTACAAGGCTATCTACGAGAAAACTTGTTGGCCAACCTCTTCGAAACGCATTCTTTTTAACAATAGAGAGCTTTATAAATTTGTATATACTCGTACATATGTATCTACACACTTGTGGGTTCATCTGTGCGTATGGCTAGCAGTAATTTAGATGACCTCTACATGTTAGTTCTGTGTTCATTGGAAACTGATGAAACCAACTTTTGGTAAGCCTCAGACATCTTCTCGATTATGAAGTAAAAGTTTCAAGTTTTTCACTAAACGACAACTAACAAGCACTTTGAAAGTTTCAAATTTTCTAAATGGGCCAATTACGATGCCCAAGTGCTACGCTTAAAAGGATTTTCTAATATATGACTAAGGATTCTGCCCTCTAATCTCTGCAAATAAGGGCTTCATTGAAACAAAATCCCTTTGTCAAACAAAGTATACGAGTATGTACTGTAATACTTGCAATAACGCCACACACACTCCTCATTCTCCTTAACAAAATTCACACGAACATTTGAGTACACACTGTCAGCTTAATGTTACCAACGACAACCGTGGGTGGTGGATTGTTACCATTCATAAACTTTTATTAAATCCATCCATGTGCTATTAAGGCTGACTTAGCTCAGCACACTCGGCGTGCACACTTTTACCACAAAGCAGAATCTTAACCCACACTGCATCCGCACATAAAGGACCACAACAATGTTGGCTAAAAATTAGTAATTGGTTACCTAAAAATGCCAAAAACAAAATACGAGTAAACACCACAAAAACCCGACCGACAGACAAGGACGAGAGAGCAACGAGCCAAAGATGAGTCTCTCAGATCTGAGTTTTGAGTAAAAAACTTGTTTCACTCAACGAGCAATTAAGACCGAAATTACTTTCCAGGTCATGGCTTGTAATTAAAAGTCAAACTTTTTGGGCATGTTGAAAATAATTTCGCTTCATGTATTCTTTACGTATTCGAATTGGGTTTAGTGCAATGAATATGAGGACGGATCCGGATGTGGTGAGACTGAGACGCAAAAAGAGCCTGAGACGTATGTACGAGTATACGCAGACGACGACGACAGAGTACAGAGTTGAAAGAGTTAAGTGAAGAAGCACCATACCCGTCCAAGTACGAGTACGAGTATACGAGTAATTCGTAGAAGTATAAAGTTTTCAAGTGTACGAGTACGAGTACGAGAACGAGTATAGCGGGCGGTTGCGTTCTTAACCAAGTATTATCTGCCAGTAACATGTGGGTAAAGGTTTTCCAACTACGAGTTATATGAGGCTTAATTCTTCCCTAAATCCGAAATAAATTTTTAAATTATACATTTGAGTGCTCAATTTTGAGAATCCCTTTTCGGAGTTCGGGGAACCAAACACCGAGTCTAAAATACTCGTATTCTGCCAATGTGTAAGTGTACAATCATGTCCGTCATGTGTTATGACTTTCTGTGGTTATGGAACCCTTGTTTAACCGACCCATGAAATGCTGTGTATAATAAGGCAGCAGTACAGGGAGCAACTGAACCCAAAATTTGACCAGAGATTTGGTCCTATTTAAAGATTTCTTATTAAAACGGGTGTATACTCATAAGAAAACCCTTGAACAATGAGTAGGAGGAGGAGAATATGAAGACCAGAGAACAGAAAACACAAAACAGAAACCGGGGAAACAGGCAAACAGCTGTTGTAGATGTTTTTTGATGCATGAGTTGTTTGGAACTAAATGGAGCTTTGATATTATAGAGACGTCATGTGTCTATTATGCTGTTCGACCACATTATGGATGTTCCATTGTGCCATTACATACAGTACACACATTTAGACAGCGCTTTGGGATACTTCCTTCTTCCCTTAGATTACAAGTACTCGTAGTACCGTTGTTCCCGATTTATTGTAAGTGCCAACTAACAGAGAGCTGTGATCGATTTCTATTGAAAATATTTTAAATTGGATTTTCATTCCTTGGGAATGCTGAAATCCCATTCATTTGCTAAGGGAGCTATAGACCAAAACGACCGAAGATATACGAGTACAAAATAAATACATAGAACAAATGCTGATATACCCTCTTAAATAAGATGGTAGGAAAAAAAAATCAAATTAAATTTGAGATTGGCAAAAATGATTTTTCGTTCCTTAGCCGTCATTGGCATCACAGTACAGTATAGTATACACAGCAGAGAACATCTACCACCACAAGCGTCTTCGTCGTCTTATCCTTGCAATTTGCAAATAAACTACTTTACATTTTCTTATTTAATCCCATCATTCGATCTACTCCCTGCGTCTTCTCCTGGAAGCTGTGCTGATTCTCGGTGTTGGAGTTTACGAGTAGTGGAATATTATACGATTGTGTGCGTGTGGGTGTTTACAAGTATCTTTGAGCGGGGGAGAAGGTCGTTACAGTACGAAAAATTGGTACCGTAGCCGTATGTAGCTGTACCACATTGGTTAGTAGCAAGAAGCATCAAAAGCAGCAGTAGAGCAAAGTACTAGCAGCAGTAGCAGCAGCAACACCAGTCTAAGAAGATGTATCTCACAGGATTATGTGAAATTCAATTTGCAACTTTAATGTGTTTATTTTGTGTGTGGGAGTGTGATGTGTAGGGAGGCAGTGCTCATGGTTACTGTGGCTTTGGACTTTATATTGTACTAAGGATGGTAGTGGAGGATTTCAGTAAACGATGGCAAGAAATTTATCAAAGTACCTACCCAATGTGTAAATAAAAGTTGAAAATTGAATTTAAACCTTCTATTCTGAAACTTGCACACATAAATAGAAAATCCTTTTTATCCTGTCATTTGCGCGATTTCCTTTTTTTGTCGCGTAGCCCCTCTACGAGTATAAGAATTCTTCTTATTCCCATTTTTTTTCCACCCTCCTCTTAAGTGTTGTTGCCTTGTTATGGGAAAAGGAATTTCGAGTATAACTTGATTTGTATCAGTTAAGCATGCTTATTACAGAGCGAATTACGACGAACTTTAGAAGATTTCAAATCATTCTAATGAAAATTTTGTTGGATATTTTACTTTTACGAGTATATCTGAGCTCGTACATTATGCTTAGCATATTTTTTTCTTGTTTGTGAGAAGAAGGACGCATGCTATATGGATATGCATATGAATGCTTACTGAAATGTGCCTTTTGTACAGATTTACTATTTGAAATAGGAATTTGATATGGTAGATATTCACTGCATACATACGAATTTGTTACAGCAGTTATGTACTCGTATGTAGCAAAAGCTTGGAGATCAGTGTTTTCTAATAAGTATGTACTCGTATATATGTAGATATTTTTGCAGCTCAAGTTCTCAAAATGTTATGGGATGATCACTTCGGCGGTGAAATTTTAGATTGTAAAGTACAATAATTTAAGCTACCACATTTTGTTAGTGCTCTGCTTGATCTATTTACAGTTTTCATCGGCTTGAAATAGGTGTTGCACAGCTTTCATGAGATGTTCAATAAAAACCCTGCTTTTTCCGAAAATGCAAAGAGTTTAATATATTTTACACAATAAATGAAGCTGGCAGAATTCTTTAACTAGACATAATAAATCTAGATGACTTTCAGGATAATTAAAAGTTGCATTTTGCATGGAGTATCAATTGTAAGATGTATGTTTCCAATATATATATGTAGCGGTTAAACGGTGCCAGTTGTTTGACATAAGAATAAGGCGTTGATCGCATCAAATTAGCGATCAAATCCAGCTTTCTCTGGGAAATTTTGCGAAAAGATATGATATGATATCTTAATTTATTCTCTTTTTACGAAAATTGTCGAGTTTACTATGATATTACAGATTTCCTTTAACCATGGAATAGTTAGTGACATTAAGTATTAAACAATGAATTGAACCATAATTCAGTTAAACACTTTAAAAAGAAAAACGAAAACAAACGAGCAGGGAGCTTTAGAGCTTGTACGAAAAAACCAAAAATCAAACAATTTAGGACAGCAAAACTTCAATATCAATATAAATAAAGTTTACATTGCAAGTTACGCTGTCATTATACATGATTTTAGAGGCTTCCGCAGTACAAGTAAAATTTATCATGCTTTGTCGACAGCAGCCGAGTGCATCAAACAATATATTTCGAAGTAAGGAGACTCTTGCTTGCTAAGGCTGAAGTACATAATTTTGGTTTTGTTACTGCCAATTAATCTGTGCTTCCCAAACCAGATTCGTAGTAAATCTACATCATGGTTTATGTTAGCAGCCAGATCCAAAGGGTTATTATTTAAACCGTTGGCAATTCCAAGATCATCTGCAAAAGCAGTGACTTTTCCTACAAATGGTTGATCAAACAGAGAGTTGATGTAGATCAAAAACAAGATAGGGCCAAGGACGGACCCTTGCGGTACACCCTATGAGATTACTTTTGGGTCGCTAAGATAGTCATCCACTCTTACTTTATGTGTCCTATCGTTAAGATAATAAACAAACAAATTATACATAAAGCCCCGAAAGCCAGCACCATAAAGCTTGTTCAAAAGAATGTTGTGATTGACCATGTCGAAAGCCTTAGTGATATCCACAAAAAGACCAGCGCAATATTTTTTTGTTATCAAGACGTTTGTTTATAAAGGAGTAAAAAGCCAGAAGAGCGTCTTCAGTGGAAAGGCCCTCTCTAAACCCAAATTGTTCTGGGCAACTCTTTTTAACAGCCTTTTTAAATATTTTAGAGATTGAGGGTAGCAAGGAAATCGGTCTATAATTATTTGTATTCATTTTGTCACCTTTTTTGAAAAGTGGTACCACGTACGCACATTTGAATTTATCGGGAAAGTTTCCGGTATTAATACTTACATTAAAAATATGAGCTAAAACGTCAACAACATTATAGGCGATATTCTTAAGAGTTATGTTAGAAATGCCATCATTACCACAAGATTTCGTGTTATTAAGAGATTTTATCATACTTAACAATTCGAACATAGTAATTTGTTCAAAAAAGAATCTATTTCTACAGGATGCTCTTTCCACTGTTCCAACACAATGTTGGCAATATGAAGAACAATCACTATAAAACGAATTTTGCCTGATTGTTGAAAAAAAGTCATTGTAGATGGATCAGTAATTTCAAGACCTTCAATTCTCAAAACGATTGGGCTTAAGCTATTGGTAAAGCTGCCACTAATAAAGTTATTTGTCACTTTCCATTCTTTTCCAGGATTACCTAGTGAACTAATAATTTTAGAGTGAAAATAACCATAGCGGCACATTCGAATTTCCCTGTTGACTTTCTGGCTCATTTTTTTAAAACGACATTTAAGGCTAGAATTGAGTGGATGTTTGTAACACTTTCTACGGAGTTAGTTTTAAAGTTTTATTTTTTTAAGGATTGTACGGTTTATCCAAGGCTTAAGTCTCACACAGATTTCCTTTGAACAACTGCAATGCTGGAAGTTAGGAAATGATCATCCAAAGTTTTAAAAAATAATTCATACGCACTAGACGCATTTGTGTTTGAATAGACTTCATCCCAATTCTCAAAACGCAGTAGATCATTCAATAGATCATACCTAACAGGGCTGTAAAAGAACGCAATCATTGCGGAATGCATTCATTGAAGTCGCCTTAAGAATTCACATGGATTTGTTTCAATTCAATGACTTCAATAATGACTTTAATTAAAAAAAAAAATATCACCATTCATTTTGAAGTCATGATTTAGCAATTATTTTTGCAATCATAATTTTTAAGTCAAAATAAATGCAAACATTTTGAATGCTCTTCATTCATCGAAGTCACCTTGAAGTAGCTAGCATTCATTGCATTCACTTGAAGTCATTTTGTCCACGAATTGATTTACATATTGAGGACCGGATTCAATGGTAATATATTATATCGCAAAATGAACCGAGATCTTGCGAATTGACGCCACTCTAGAACTTCATGTGCTCTTGTGTAAAGTTGATCGTAAATACTGATAAACTGAAAGCTAATCAGGCATCGGAGGCCAATATTAGACACGTTATTGAAAAGATAGAATCTTAAATTCTTGAAAAAAGTGGACTGATAACATCATATGCCGAAAGTCGTATACAAAGCATAATCCTATAACAAATTTTTTAGACCTCAAACTTTGGGTACAGTAAAAACTATAGGCAGTAGGCTTTGTGCATGGAAAAGTTCATCTGTTTTCGTCAAAGCAAAGTGAAATAAGCATTCACTACTAAGCAATACCCATCCAGTTTGTCTTCGTTTAGTGTGTACGCAGACCTATTACGGTCAATGGAGACCATAACATGACTATGTATATAACTTTTTAATGAAACTAGAATAACTATTTTAAACTTAGGTGAATGGAGAGCAACGATTCTCAGTTCAAAGCATTCTTACATCGCAACTGCCTTTTTCTCCCTCCCCCCCCCCCCCCCAGTCATCATTTACTGTCGAACATACATATTGGTGATAACATATTAGAAGTCATCAAAATTTCAGCTCCATTTGCAATCAATAAAAATTTTAAGTCTATACTCGTTAACAATTGGTTTGATAATGCTTGCAGAAAGTTGCGCAAACTGCTGTCTTTCGTCTATCTGAAACCCTTTAGATCTACTGACTTTCTATTTTTCAAAAATAAATAGCTTTGTACAAATAAGGCGTACAAACGTTTTTGCTTGTTGCCTCAAAATCTGGTAGAGAAATTAGGTAACTGCAAAAATTTAAAATCATTTTGGATGCATGCTCGTGAACTAGGTGTATGTTGTCAAAGGACGAAGAATGCTCTCGATGCTGAAACACTAGCAGCACATTTTTAAACTCTTTTCCTGGCTGATGAGAACCTTCTTACCTTTGACTACGCACTGCCCAATGTTTCTATCAGTGAGTTTGATGCCCCAATTTCCCTCGCTGAGTTTGAAGTAGCACTTAAAAAAATGAAAAACAATAAGGCACTAGTCATTGACGGTATCCCGGTTGAATTTTTCAAAAACTGCACTCTGGAACTGAGAAATTATCTTCTTCGCTTCTTTAATAGACTCTATCTATAGTGATGCATGTATCCCCAGTAGTTTCAAAAAAACAGTTATTTTTGCTATTTTCAAGAAAGTTGATGCAAACTTCACAGAAAACTACAGCGGTATTTCTGTTTTGAATTCTATAAGAACAATTTTTACTTCTATTATATACGAGTATGATAAACTTTCCAAATGGGTAGAAATGAACAATAGTCTTAGCAGTTTCCAAGCCGGTTTTCACCCAGGATTTTCGACAATGGATCATATTTTCGCCAAACATAGCCAAAAAATGTATAGAGAAGAAAGGCAAACTATATACGTGTTTCGTAGATTTTAGGGCTGCTGAATATGCAAGATTTAATTTACAAACTAACATGTCTAGGTTTGTCGCGTAAATTTTTGCTGATGTATTCTAATTTACTTTCCCTATCGAAGGCAACTGTTTGGGATGGTTTCTAGTTCTCTAACTGGTTTGCAACAACAGCTGATGTTCCTCAAGGGTGTATTCTAAGTCCCCTCATTTTTGCCCTGTTCATCGATGAAATCAGTCACCTACTTCTCGGCGGAGCTCTTTTTGCCAATATATTGGTGAAAGTCTTGCTCTATGTTGATGATTTGGTTTTGCTCGCTGACAATTCATTTACGTTGCAACTGGAAATTAAGAGACTCCTGTCTTTTTGCGAGACTTGGGGCCTAAAAGACGAAGTCACTTATTTTTGAAGCCCGAAGTAGTTTATAGGCAGTTTTTCAAGCGCTTGTTCGTTTCCCGAACGCAACACCGAATTACGCTATTTACGTCGAGTCAGGTATTGCGCCCATTTATATTCAAAGTTTAAAAGCAAACGCGAATTATATAACAAGGATAATGAATAGGAACATCTTGATGAACTTCTTCGTACAAATGCCACTCCATTCAAAGATTGGAACCAGATAGCTGCATCCCACAACACAGTTTTCTTTTTGCAGGAGCCTAATGTTGACCTATGGCAAGACGTGTTTTCAGATTTGATATTTATGGTCGATGAAAAACTATAAATTCAAAATCTCTCCAGAGCAGCTTGGTCTAAGTCCAGAAATGTTTCCAAACACTTAAACCACCAGCTATTTGATGCTAGTTATTTTAGCAAAGAGTTCTCATCCACAGTTATTACTACTCCATTTAAAACCAGAGTCGAAATTTTGAACTTGAACTTTATATCTCACAGAAAGGATGTGCAAAAAATATGTGGGCAACAGAAGGAAAAATGAAGATATCTACCACTTATTTGCCGTTTGTCCTATTTCACAGGAAATTCGAAGGTTACATTTCCAAGAAAGTCAGATATCTTTGCAGCGTTTTTATGAAATTTTGAATGGAACAGAAGGATGGTTAAGCCTGTATAACTACTGCAATCACGCTTTTACTAATCGTAATAGCTTTCTATAATAATCTCAATTATTCACCCAGTTACTGCAGTTACTTGGTTATTTAATGGATGGCAACGATTAGTAAAAGGCTTCATAGAAGTAGCATCTTCCGACAGTTGCTGGTTCCTTAAATGACGAGAATGAGCCTCTGCAGCCGAACATCTTGCAGCTCTGCCAATAAGTCCTACTTCACGCCTCCCCGTGGCGCCATCTGGGAATCTCACTAGAGGTTGCGAAGTGAAGAGGGCAAATGGCGAATTTCCTGCGCCATTAACCAGGATTAGTGTCGGAAAAACAAAACAAGACCTTATCCGAGCTACTCCGACATACTTGGAGCTCAGGCCGGAAAGGATTTCCAGGACTTAGTCAGGGTCTTGGAAAAGAGATGGGGGCGGACGAGCCCTATATGGGCCAACGGCAGCGCTCACATCCCGGAACGGGTTACTGGCTTCGGTGAAACCGACCCCTCGTCCTAGGGGCATTAAAAATGGAACTGGTCCTCCAGGTTGGGGGCTGTGCCGCGGGGGTAACTGCCCGGCCATTTAAAAAAAAGGAAGTTACGAAGCATCAACAAGCCTCGGATATGGACGGATTTACTGTTGACAACCCACGCAAACGATTTAAGGACAATGAGCTTCGGATATGCACGTGGAATGTTAGATCCCTTAATAGACCACGTGCAGCCGAGCAACTAGCGGAGGCCCTAGACTGCTGCAAACAGACATAACCGCTATCCAAGAAATGCGATGGGATGGGCCGGACAAAAAGAAGATGAGAAACTGCGACACCTACTACGGCAATTGCTATCGACGGCAAAAGCAGCGCTTATTTGGATGCGGATTTGTTGTCGGAGGCAGATCAAGACAAGAAGTCCTCAGTTTCCGGCATGTGAGCGAGCGCCTCGTAGCAATCCGCATCAAGGCTAAATTCGCCAACATGAGCCTTATATGCGCGCATGTCCCCACAGAGGAGAAAGATGACGACACCAAGGATGCCTTCTATGAGCTCCTTAACAAGACCTACGAGCAATGCCCTAGCTATGACATTAAAATTGTCCTTGGTGATTTTAATGCAAAGCTAGGAAGAGAGGGTATCTTTTGTGGAACAATAGGAAAATATAGCCTGCCCAACACCACCTCCGATAACGGGTTCAGGCTAATCGACTTTGCGGCGGGGCGAAACATTGTCGTGGCTAGCACGCGGTTCCCACATCTTGACATACACAAAGGGACTTGGAGAACTCCTGATCAATCAACAGTCAACCAGATTGATCACATTGCGATCGACGCAAGACACTCCTCCAGTATTATGGATGTCCGTACGTTCCGAGGAGCCAACATCGACTCGGACCATTACCTTGTTGTAGCCAAGGTACGGTTGCGGATATCCCAAACTACGCCAAGACAAACTAATGCTGTGAGAAAATTCGACGTCAGACGGCTATAATCGCAAAAGATCGCCAAGTCCTTTTCCGATCGAGTGTCTCTTAATCTCTTAAGAGGTCCAATGCCGCCAGCATCAAGTATCGAAGACCATTGGAAACACTGCCAAAACGCCATCAGAGATGCCGCTTCTGATGTGCTGGGTTTCACTCGTCCACCACAACGAAACCCCTGGTTCGATGATGAATGCCGGCAAGCACATGCAGCTTAGCAAGATGCATATAACGCGGCGCTGCTTAGAAGGACCAGAGCTGCTCATGAGTTCTATGAGCGGAAGAGGAGAGACGAACACCGGCCTCTCAGGAGGAAGAAGAAAGAGCATGAGAAGCGCGCGATTGAGGAAATTCAGAGATGCTACTCCAGGAATGAGGTTCGGAAGTTTTACCAAAAGGTAAAAATAACATGCCGCGGAAACAAACCCCGAACCGAAGCCTGTAGAGATGAACAAGGGAACATTGTAGTAGAATCGCAGTCGATGCTGAGGATTTGGAAAGATCATTTCTGCAGACTGTATAACGGCGATGACGGACCAAATACCGCTGTCAGGCAGAATCAACCTTTCAACTTGGGCGATGATGACCAACAATTCCGTCCACCCGACCTGGATGAAGTGAAGATAGCCATATCGAAGCTTAAGTCCAACAAAGCTGCGGAAGCGGATGGCCTGACTGCCGAGCTCTTCAAAGCGGCAGGCGATGACTTGATAAGGAGCATACACCAACTCATCTGTAAAATATGGTCGGACGAAAGTATGCCCGATGAATGGAACTTCAGCATTGTTTGTCCGATTCTCAAGAAAGGAGAACCTCAGAATTGCGCCAACTACAGAGGCATCAGTCTCCTTATCATCGCATATAAGATCTTATCTGCCGTATTGTGTGAACGCCTGAAGCCGTTCGTCAACAACCTGATAGGTCCATATCAGTGTGGCTTCAGGCCAGGAAAGTCCACCATCGACCAGATATTCACACTATGGCAGATCTTGGAGAAGACCCATGAGCTTCACCACCTATTCATCGATTTTAAGGCCGCGTATGACAGCATCTATAGAGACGAGCTATACAGAGCAATGTCTAGTTTCGGCATCCCTGCCAAACTCGTCCATCTGTGCAGGATGACGATGGAGGATGCAAGCTGCTCCATCAAGGTGGGTAAAGATCTCACCGAGACCTTTGATGTCCAGAAAGGATTTAGACAAGGCGATGCGCTGTCGTGCGATTTTTTCAACATCGTACTTGAAAGAATAGTGCAAAACTCACGAGCAAACACAAGAGGCACTATCTTTCAAAAGTCCGTCCAACTACTCGCATACTCCGACGATATTGACATAATCAGGAGAAAGCAGCATGATGTCAGTGGCGCTTTCGCGAGTATTGAGATGGAAGCGGCGAAAATGGGTTTAGTTGTCAATGAGGGCAAGACCAAGTATATGCTGTCAACCAAAAAGGACAACCAACACCGACGTCTTGTGCAGAACGTCACCTTAGACAGATATAACTTTAAGGTAGTTAAGGACTTTGTCTACCTAGGCTCCGCTATAAATACAGACAACGACACCAGCGCTGAGATCAAACGAAGAATAACTCTTCCCAACCGCTGTTTCTTTGGGGTAAGATGGCAGTTGAGTAGGAAAGCCCTCTCTCGGACAACAAAAGTCACCCTTTATAAGACCTTAATAATCCCGGTCCTGCTCTATGGCGCAGAGGCATGGACATTATCAAAAATGGATGAGGGTGTTCTTGGTTGCTTCGAGAGAAAAATTCTTCGGGCGATCTTCGGTCCCGTCTGCATTGACGGTGAGTGGAGGAGGAGATACAACGACGAACTGTATGGACTGTACAGCGACATGGACCTAGCCAGAAGAGTGAAGATCAAATGACTGAGATGGCTGGGTCATGTAGAGCGCATGGACACCAATGCTCCGGTCCGAAAAGTCTTCGAATCCGCCCCCGAGGGACAGCGCAGTAGAGGAAGGCCAAGACTCAGGTGGCGCACGCAAGTGGAAGAGGACCTCAGCCAGCTTAGCGTGCGAAACTGGAGACAGCTAGCCAGGGATCGAGCTAGCTGGAGAAGCTTGTTGACTGAGGCCCAGGTCCACCCCGGACTGTAGCGCCACCTAAAGTAAGTAAGTAATTTAATGTTTAAAATCATGAAAATTGTTATATTATGCCACTTTGCCAGTAAACTCTCTTATTGCGTCCAAGCTATTAGTTTTTTATAAAATTGATTACTAAGAATTTACATTTGCTTTTATATCCGTTTTTCATTCTCAATGTCTCTCCAGGCAGACGGCAGATTTTTGCCATGCCATTATTTTTATAAATTGCTTTGTAAACCCTTACAACGAAATAAGGAATTTATAATAATAATAATAAAATGGTACGATCAACGTAATTTATTTTTAGTTTACAAAGAAAAGGACCAAGATGGACTTCGGAAGAATTGGGTTATAAATCGACGTAAAGTTTGACCGAAAATTAAGACCCCGAAGGCCATATAATTTTAGTGAGATTTTGCGGAAATCTTTTCAAACGTGAAACGCTTTGCTTTCTATAACGTCTCTGTTGTGCATTTTGCTAAAAGACTTATATCTATATATGTCCTCATAAGATCGTATTAACCCTCACGCATATGGTGGATTTGTTTATAAGCGGCATTTGGTTAAGAGAGTAGACGGAGGGAGATGTTCCAAGATCAGCCATTGTATCTATACAAATTAATTTAATGTTTGTGCGGTTTTCATGCTGAAAGAGTCATTGGGCACTAGCGAATCGGTTACAGTAGGAATGGAGATCGCTGTCGCTTCATGTTTTAAAGTGTTTTTGTTTTTTGAATAAATTTGTACTGGAAGACGTAAAGGATGTTTTTTTTTGAACAACAAAGGAACATGGCAGTTGTCAGAGATGGTGTGTTGTCAAAATCGATTTACTGTATTCGTACTGCCCACTCCATTCGAGCTACTTAAAGCCCTTATGACTCTTTTCTTTTGAGGTGTATTAAGTCTCTGAACATTGTCGACTAATTTTCAAAAATTCGACATAAAATTGCTGAAAATTGTCCTAATAATGCGAAAAATTATAGAACATTAAGTCCAATCCATCCAGCCATGCAAGTGGTTCCGTTGAGTATCCTATTTCATAATTAAATGTATTAACTGTATTTCAATTCAAAATCAATATATCACTGACATCTCAGGCATACGTATTTAGCATAAAAACAAAAAGGGGTGAATCAAAAAAAAGCTGTAATTAGCTTAATTGCACCGCTACAATGAATTATGAGTTATGTTCTGAATCTCTAATAATAATTTAATCTTAGTTTAATCACCTTGTATTGCTCCACGATGACAAGATATTACATGTGTATTAGGAAAAAGATACATTTAATTTGTGTGACGAGTTGCATTTTTCCTTGTCATATGAGAGACAGATTTTACACCTTAGTGTAAGTCGGATACAAAATTAATAGCGGTCTGTCAAATGTTATAAAATGACACATAATCCAAATGTAGCAATGCATACTCAGTTATACGAATATTCTAAGCTCGTTCCAACAGCAAAACATATTTAAATATTAAACGCTACAAAGTAATTTGGATATAGAACGAAGCTCTTTAATGAAGTGAGAGATAGCAGAACCTCCTGATTCCTATGTGCTTGGCAACAACATAATAAATAGTGTGCACCAGAGCACAGCACATCCAATCAGTCCAACAACACCCAATGTGCAATTCGAGGTCTTGACTCTAGACTCCGGGTCACTAACATCAGGCTTCTACCTTCACTTCTACTCTGCTTATGTTCAATTTACGACTAGGTCTCTGATTTTCTCACTCTAAGGTATCGTATTTCGTTTTAATAACATGTTTCAGTTCAGGTAACATGTATGAATTTTTCAAATACATACAGTACTGTGATGTCCTTTAGGTGGAGCTCTAGTTTCCATTAGACATTCGAAAGGAGGAAGGAGAAAGAGTAGAGAATTTAATTCGGTAGCTGCCTCTAAAGTGGGATCTCTACACTGATGAGATTCGTTTGATGTCATTATTAGACATGAGTTCTCCCATGAGCGCTATACTACACCATTCTGTACTAAATTGGCTTTAGTCACCAACCACCACCTTGTTAGCGAGATGGACAAAAACGAGAAGACCATCGACCTACGTTGTCGACTGTTAGCAAATAATGGACCTTAGGGGGTGGTTGTAATATGAAATTTCAGGCTTTGTTAAATGTGTTACGCTGCTCGGTTGCACGTGATGGTTCATATAGAGCAGTAATACACATATAGGTACTATATCTATAGGTACCTATCGCTGTCATATCAGATGGGTTTTCATCCGTCATTAACTAGTGTGGTGCTGTTTTGTGCACAACACCCTCAAACTTTTCGATTAAATATTTTAAATTTCCCTCTCGTGCAGTAACCCTTTCTCGAATCGAGCTCTGCTCTGAAGTATCTGTAGCCTGTACGTACGGGCATCATACTCGTACTCGTACTCGTACTCGTATTAAAAATTCACAATTTCAGAAAATGTTCTCATTCCTCATAATGTTTTGTTTGCGATATGATCCCTAAAAGTTCGTGCTTGTGGTGGTGTAATAATATATTTTTACAAACATGTCATACCACTTACTGGCATCAAGTTCTATTACAATTTGTGGGGGTGGTGTTTTGCGATGAACAACCCTAAAACAATTACTTTAATGTATTGATACATTTACGAGTAGTACTATCATATATATATGATATGTGTGTTCCTTTCGAAACTTGGTATTTTCTGCAACATGATGTATAATTTAAAAGAAGGGGTTCAATATTTTGATCAACATTTATTATGACATCTGAAATGGTTCAATGTGTTTGCCAATATCTATTGTCATTTGGAAAGTTGTATGAATTTCAATGAACGGGAATATAAATAATAAAGTGATTCTAAGAGATTACTCTGCCTAATAACGTATTGAAGAGTTCTGTGTTATACAATGCTTTTCAATTCCCATTTTAGCAAATAACAAAACGCTCCAGCAACGGGAGATGTTGCTATATTCCATTCATACTATCCATATTCCTTTCAAGTCGTTTTCTTAACAAATATTTTTTTTTTTCGAAACTAATAAATTCCAGGAAATATCTACTTTTGAAGTATGGAGATATGATCCTTTATCTAATTGAAGATTGAGTATTAGGGTAAGAATAATTTTACTCCATAATGTGAGCCGGAATGTGAATGACAACGATACCGTATACCAGTATACTGATTGGAAGAACTTCGGGCTAAAGATATGTCTATTTGTTTATTAAAAGTTTGTTTTTTATCGATGACTATGTGATAAAAGGAAATATTTACCTGCCAACAACAGGATACAAAGATCGAATGTGCCAGAAAAGATTTTAACGAATAAAATAAGCAGTTGGTTTCTGCACTAAATCATTCCCTTAAATCGTGACCATTCTTCAGAAATATGGTGACTATCTCTGTTGGACCTCAACGATGGCATTACTCACCCTAACGTTAACTATCATAATCTATATTATCAACATAGGTACTACTGTGTCCAAAAAGTAGTCGAAATTTTTCGATTTAAGTTACGCGAGTAAATATTTTCGCTCAATATATTTTTTTTTAAGTTGGTACAACTGTTACTGACTTCCATGCCAAATTATATGTCAAAATATTCATTAGTGTTTGAGTTACGCTTGTTTTTGTGCGACACAAAAAGTGAATTTGGCGATTTTTATAATGTCTGAAATTATTCAACAAAGAAGTGCGATCAAATTTTGTTTCCTGAATGGAATAAATGCTGCAGAAACGTTGAAAATGTTGAAGAAGGCTTACGGTGACCGAGCTCTACTAAAATCAACAACATATGATTGGTATAAATTGTTCAAAGAAGGTAGAGAACGCGTTGAAGATGAAGACCGCCCTTCGACCTCAACTGACAATGCTCATATCCAAAAAGTAAAAGAACTAGTGCTTGCAAACCGTCGATTAACTATAAGAGACATTGCTGATGAAATTGACGTATCAAAAGGATCAACTAATGCCATTTTGAAAGATGTTTTCGGACTCAAACGTGTCAAGTCTCGATTGGTACCAAAAATGCTGAATTTTCTCATCTCACACTGCTCTGATTCTTCGTGACTTTTTCGCCAAAAATGCAACCAATATCGTTCCGCAACCACCTTATTCACCTGATTTGGCTCCGTGTGACTTATGGCTATTTCCAAAACTTAAAAGACCACTCCGAGGAAACCGTTTTGAGAAGAAGTTTTTTTGGCATGCTTCGAGGACTGGAAAAAGCGGTGGCATAAGTGTATTATATCGGGAGGGGACTATTTTGAAGGGGACGAAATTGATTTGGAAGAATAAATAAAGAGTTTTTGATTTATAAAAAAATTCCGACTACTTTTTGGACACAGAGTACATTAATGTTCAATCATGTACAAGACCAGAAAAATAATACTAAAGGAACAACGTCACTTGTAATCATATCGTTTAAGAGTGCGTTTCTTTTAATTATCAAGTTTTCTCGTCGTCGAATAATTTGCAAATTTCATTGCAGATCGCAATATTTTGCTTTTGACAAAATCTATTCCGCGGAATTATCTCTGTGACATTTTATAATCCAACAAATATTCCAAGGAACAGGTAGAAATATCTCTACCTGTTCAACGTCTTTTCATTAAATCTTTTCACCTCGGAGGGTTTGCTATTTTAAAGAGATAATATTTAGAATTAAAAGAAACAGTACACTTGTTTTCCAATGTTGATATTCTGAGACATTAAACGATGGATATCCTTAGACCCATGTGCCAAGCATGTTAAGGAGTTATAGTATTTCTATGTCTCAGCATGACTACGTCGTCTACTTCGTATGTTGTATTGAACCTTAAGAGGGTAAGTTGTCAATATGAAAAAGCCCGTTGGAGCGGATTTAGCATCATTTTTAGGAATTATAATTGGTCCTTTGGTTTCTCCAATAACCACGTGGATGCCGTAACTTATGTGATCAGAATCACCCTTCTCTTTAAATTGTGAGATCCTTCTGTGTCGAATCAAACAAATCTGACCGAGGAAAATCGAAAAAAAGTTAATGAGCTTAGAAAAACCCCAACATTTGATTTAATTTCAATACAGTCAAAAATTGAGACAAAAAATATTACAATGTCTTAAGGGTTGTTAAAATTGTTGGTTGAATGTTATAAATATCAAGAGTTTTGTCTCATCTTTAATCCCGATACTCTTCTGTTATGATATTTCATCGTTCTTACAAAGGAAGAGGAACATTTTCTGAGTAAATTAAACACAATCCTTATCTAAGAAACCTTAGTAAGGCTTCAGATCGTGAAATACCTGGAAACACGAAAACTAAACTACGACCGGCTAGTGATTTTATGTGAAGTCTTAATGGAAAGCAGAACCAAAATCTGTTCCATATGACCTCTCAAAGGCATCAAATACATGTAGCATCATATTGCCTTGAAAGTCTGAGATTTAAAAAATAAATGCTGGTGTTTCCCAGGCCTCAGTTCTACCTTCAAGTCACTTCTTTTTCATAATTGATCTTTTGTCTATTACTTGTAATAGAGTTTTTTTTTTATTTGCTGATTACAGTACTCCCTCCAACCAATTTAATGCTTTCAAAACACCATGCTACTCGACGTCGTTAAGCAATCTTTAATCTCAAAATCTCTATCCACCGTGTAAACCTCATCTGATATGGTATCAATATACATATAAGGCGTTAATCTGCTTAAAATACCAAGATGTGCTTGGAGGCAAGTGCTCTTTTAACTTTCCGAAAGAGGAATAAACTTTTTTACCTGATTTCTTTCGGTCATATTCGAAGATGCACCGATGCGACCTAAGTGGATTCCATTACCTCTGAAGCTAATCGAAATACCACGACTTCCATGGCAGACCAATTGACAAAGAGAATGGGGTTAGTAGAAAAGATGAAAAAATTACTGTTCCAAGAGAGCGAAAAGGTAAAAGCTTTGACACAGATCAGGGCCGCTTACTTAGATTCTTATGTCACCTGGGGTCGATGGCTTAAAGACACTAATATTGAATAACACTCGACCAGTAATTATTAAATGAGCATCATATTCATCATTCCTTGCAACCAAACGACTTCAAAGACTACACATTTTAAAGTCAAATGTCGTTTTGCTAAAGTTAGGTATGCTAAGTAGACATGCCTATAAAATCGATGCCACTGGGCAGATCGTAAAGTCCGTCATGAAATAGTCTCTTCCCAAGCCCGTCACCCAAACGGGACCGAATATTATTCGATGTTGATGGCATATGTTTGACTTTACCGCTATACCCCTTTAGGTCGATTCCGTATCAAGGGATGCCAAAACTACACGGCTAGTTTTGTAAATATACATACAAGTCTTGAAAATATGGTAAAAGTGACAGTATGATAGAAGAAGCTCTGGTATTAATTAAGAATCTAACCTGGTATCATGCTGCAAGAAATTACATTGGGATCGCCGGGCTCATACTAGCGTAGTGATGTTTAAAGATCTCTACATGTAGGAAACTACTTTATATGAAATCGCTAGATAATTGCAAAATAGTTCTCAGGGAATATACTTAGGAAAATTTCAAATCTAAATGTGGATGCTATTATAAATAAGACTTATTGTAGAATCGGTATATTTAAATCCTACTGCGAAGTTGTTTGTGGCAAGTTACTGAATGTAACGGAGTCAGAACGTAGGTATTTCTTTCTTGAGACACAGATAAGGCCACATTTGTGGAAGAACTTACTGTTCGTAACCTCATAGAAAGCACACTCATATGTTATAACATCCATTCGATAGATTGATCAAGGTAGATAAAGAATAATATTCGATGTAAGAACCAGTCTGTCTTTGTATAGATAAGCTCTTGCCTCCATAATCTTATTTAAATCAATAAGTCTGATTTTATTTCAGAGGAAGCAACCTTGCCGTTCTACATACCTATGAATATTGATGGGCACTTGGCAGATTATATAATTAGGACGACCAGTACTCGACAGGTTCTGGGTTTCAAACTTGGGCGACAAGAGAGATCTTTTAACTTTTAGTCTTCGACAAGCATTGGGTTTTTCACCTGCACTGTCACAATGAATATTCATTGAGTTTTATGAGTAGATACGTTTCAGTAACACATAGACGTACTTTGACTTTGTTTTGTACTTTAAACAAAAGAAAGGGGCTGTGAGCAAAACATTGTTGTATACTTACCTTAACATCGGATTTGATTGTAGGCTTATATAAATGCAAAAAGCGTCCGTAAAGACGACTAAAATTTAGAAGATAGAAAATGCTGGCACGTAATGTAATCGTTCGGGTCTCTACCTAAAAATTCGATGAAGTATAGCATTTCACTTTGGCGGAAACGTTACATTCCTACTCTAAAGAAACTTAGAAAGCCCTTGCCATATTCTTTCATTATACCATTGCAGAAGAAATGGACGGTTATTGGAATATAAAATTCAGATATTCTGCGAAGCTTCGCCACCTTTAGCCCAAATTATTAGCCTTAAATTGCTGAAACATTCTTCTGCATTTCTAAAAACCTTATAGTCTATTCCTGACTTTCACAACAAGCCTATCTCGTCAGTTTAATTTGCTAACTCCAAATATCGAATCAATTTTATGTGACTTTTCAAAATAAAATACAAAATTAAAGTTCGGCGTTAAAGCGGGGAGTTCAAATTGTAGGAGTTTTACAAAACTCAAAAAATAAAACAAGAACAAAACTCCCAAGCCTTGGGAAGACAAACACATGACATTTTATACCATTTTTACATTAACTACGCTATTAGTGGGAAACAATGGAGGGGGCCACGAAGAATGAACGAAAAATAACAAAGGAGCTTTTAAAAGTCGCATCAAATTTCAATTCAACAAAATGGCAATAAAATGGATCAAATTTCTAAAAAAAACAAACTAAAAGCCATGATCTCATTGAAAAAAGGATTTGCATGGTGAATGTAAAGGTTTTTTTTTTTTTAACTCACTGGGAGGCATCTACATAGTTTAAGTCCAAAACCATTCCATTCCAGAATAACTGGGGCGAAGTAATAATTGTTTTGCTAGAATTTTAATTTGATTTTACGAGTACTCTAAATTGTTGGATATGGCATTGATTGCCTTTCAGAATATCAGCGTTTAGATTTGAATTATTCAAAAAAAAAAGAACGAGGAAACAATTGGCTTCAAATTTTAGGGAGTGAAAAAAAAAAACCATTATGACTTACTCGTATTTACAGTTAGGAAGAGGGAACATATTTCAAGTATTTCACTTCTTTGTGGAATTAGATTTAAGGTTCCTAGTAATACGTAGTTGATGAGGGTGTTTGGAGTATTTTTCGATGTTTTATTTAAGTTCAAAATTCTTACTCTCAGTGAATGCTGGTCTTCTTTTTAACATTGAAAGTGCATCTGCTAATATTTTGTTGTCACGGTATTTTTATGTACTCGTATAATACACTCTTTCCTTTCATTGTTTATAGTTAAAATAGTTATTATTTTCTTTAAAAGTAAATTATTTCTTTTTGGCTTAGAGCTCAGTTAACTTCAATTTATGCGAACCACTTCAAGACCTACTTTTGACTTCATCTCTGCCACTCGTCCTTTTCTCTTGAAATCAATGATAACTTTATCTTCTCAGCCGCCAATAACACATAGTACATTCAAATACAACAGGGTTTTCTAATAAGGACTTGACAACTTTTTTTTTTAAATAAAACGCAAACCATTTGAGATAGTTCAAAAAATTTATTATCGGCTTGATAATACAATCAAAACATTTATGAATGGAACTCTACTTCGTTCATATGGCCACCGCGGGTATGTTTGCAGCAGTCGATTCGTTGAAGTGGTGATTCATGAAGTACATGTGGATTTTCACCCGACCAATAAAAAATATTTTGCTTATTGACGAGCCCATTGAACCAAAAATGAGCTTCGTCACTGAAGATGATTTTGCGATGAACTTCACCATCTTGGCGCATCTCCTCCAGAACCCAATCGGAGAACGTACGTCGCTTCAAATCGTCCATCGGCTTCAATTCTTTAGTCAGCTTGATCTTGTATGGGTGTAAACCAAGATCCTTACGCAAAATACGCCATAATGCGGTCTGAGCGATGCTTAATTCTTGAGAACGCCGTGGAATTGACTGATTTGGATCGTTTGTTACGGACGCCTGAACGGCAGCGATATTTCGACACTTCGACCAACTCGTTGTCTCACTGATACGGCAACATCACACAACGAATATGTAGACTCAAATTTTTGCACTAAATTTGTTATTGCCTCTCTACTAGAGCGAGAAATATGACCGAAAATTGGAATAAACGCTCTTAAAGTTGCAGTCACCGACTCAGAATTTCGGTAGAAAATTTTTATAATTTGCAGACGTTGCTCGTTCGTGTACTTTACTATGATGAAAATGTTGAGTTTACTGAATAAATTGACAGTGACAGTTTGATGATTAGTGAAAGAGTGCGTTCACAAATTAAATTCAAAATTGTCAAGTCCCTTTTGTCCCATTTTAAAGACTCCACAACTGACTACCATGACACAATAAGAATGAATCAACTAGTTGTCAATGGAGTACTTAAGGCCATTGAAACAGAAGATCTTCTGAAGAATGAAACTTGTCAAAAGGCGCTTTTAGGTATTTGGGATGCCACTAAACTATAATAGATAGAATAGGTTAATAGACTACCAGCAACGTATTAAGTTCTGTGTAAGGTCCATATTATCCTAGTTCTACGGCGCACAGTGTCCCATTTAGGTAACAGTTCAATATTCGGGTAAGCCAATAATGCAAAACTTTACCACTGGATTAGAGCTCTGAAAATCGAAAAAAATCACTTCTTTTGGATTAATGCTTGCTTGCAGAACCAGGCCACAAAAGAGTTTTATTTTAAGGTAAAGGGTTTCAAAAAATTATATTAAGTTTTTTTTTGTATGATTTTCAATATTTATTTATTAACACAATAATGATAAAGATATATTACTACTGGTTTAGTTACAAAATATGGTCAATTAATACCAATTTAAGGATTATGACAACGATTCGCGGTAAAAGAAATAATTTACCATTGAAATGTTATCCCTTAATTGGTATCATAATGTCATTTAATTAAACGGGAATCGTAAAAAATGTATTGTACGAGTACCATTTCTACGAATATGGAGCGTTTCCGCTTCTTGCAATAATCTTGTGCATGGAATTTACTTTGAAACTTACATCTACACTTCGACAGGATGGAGAGGATATCGATGAATCTATTAAAATTAAGGAGACAGAAAAAAAAGAAAACAAGAGATCCAAAAGCAATTCTGCGATAAGATTGTGCTCGATGTGGATAAACTATTACAAGGATTTGAAGATACTAATGATAGCAATACTTGGACAAGATTTTTTCAATAATTAGATGCAATAGCTCGTATAACTGACGTCAGTATGGAGCTTATAACGAGGTTTGCAGTAATTTTTTTTATATTTTGAATTGCAAAGGAAAGGATACGTCTGCCAAGAAGTACAGAGTAATTAAAGCATAAATATCCTAAAAAACAAATAACGTCTACTCTTCGTAAAATTTTGGTTCATTGTCAAAATAAAATCGAATACCAATCGTTACCCCTTGATGAATAGTCAAAAAAAGCTCAGGAATAAAGACTACAAGAAATACAGATTCCAAGAATGCGGAAGTTTAAAGATCTTCTAACATATTTGAAGCCTCATCTGACAAACAGAAAGCTTGGAAATGTAACGTTATTTGACCACTTCATTTTTAAATTCTGGAAGGAAAAGAGAAGAGCATGGTAGGTGGAACAGTTTTTGAGGAATACAGCGGAGAGATCATTTGGACTTAGTGGAATATCATCATTCAGTTGTTGTTGGCCAAAGGAGAAGATAACTAAGTAGATTCAATGATACCTCGTAGTCCCCTTTGGCTTTTTTCTGTTGTGCTCTGAAGGATCCTAAGGTTTTTAACTCTTACTCTACATGTGCGGCTCATAAGAGGACTGTTGATTATTGTCCGCGAAATGAAACTTTGTTAGTGATCTATAAAAAAAAGATCCAGTTGTCGAATGCTCGTAGTTTCACTTTTTCAAACTATTATGCTATTCTCTGTAAATATTTATTTTTAAAAAAACCAATAAGAGACACGAAAGAGTGTTTTTCAGATTTCGATCAAATTTTCGACCAGCTGAGGCGCATGTTACTAACAACCCGAAGAATTTTGATTTCATAGTCGTCGATCCAAAGGTGTCGATCGCAGGATCTTAGCGAGTGCAGAGGTTTATCCGTTAAAATTATGAGCTTATCGACAGTTACTTTGCTTGAAGTGAAGTGTATACGACGATTTTAAAAAAAAATTTCTACAATTTGCAAGCGTTCTTTTATTTTTCGTAAGAAAACGAACCAAACTGAGCAGAAATCAGGTAGTTAACTATGCAGTAATTGAGAAAGTGGTACTAATTCAAAAATCAGAACTAAAAGAGCACATTTAATGCGAGTATAAACATAAAAAAATTGATTTCAAGTTTTTTTTTTATTACGAGTATTTAACTATTATTAAAAATAGCGATTCTAATTAAAACGAAATCATATTTAACAAAAAGCCGGTTCTATAACGTCCTCATTCATCTTTCTTTTACAATCTTTTTAACATATACATATAAGGAAAAAAGAACTGTATTTGTATATAGGACTATATGTCATCTGAAGAGTTTAAGTATCTTATGTCACAAAACAAAAGAATTAACCCAAATCCCAGATAGATAGTTCTATTCCCAGAATGAACATTTCAAAGCCTAATTGCAAATAGAAGCACAAAGAAATTACAACCAGTGGGGCAGAAAACAGAATACATGAAGCATTTAGAATGAGAAAAAAGAAAAAAAAAAAAAAAAAAATAGAAGAAAAATACAAAAATAATTACAGCAATGTCACCCGGGAATATGATTGTGCAACATTACGCGAACGAAATGAGAGAATCGCGTGTCTCTGATGATTTATAAACACGATTTCTTGTACCAATGGGAATTCACTTGATACTATCGAAGTGAAGTAATCCAAATGAAAGCCAAATTACTGCTAATGGACATCCTTTGACTAATGAGAATGAACAGCTCAACCACTATTTCAATTCAAAATGAAAATGGTTTTATCCTATCCTTACGGCAATGCTGAAGTCATTTTCGAATTGACAATTTGTTAGGTCTCCAAAATGATTGATTCACTAAAGGTGTGGTTTAGTGGTGACAGTGGTATACTGAGTTGTTGATAGTCACGACTGTTTTCCATGCATTTCTACAATACCCATGTGCAACATTGTTCTGCAGCCTTTCAATTGTTTCCGCATAAATCAATAGGTAGCATTCAAGACCATCGTTTCTGTCGTAATATGATAGCCATTATTTCGCTTGACTATTATTATTCAGTACAAAAACATGTGAAGCAGCGATGCTGCGGAGTGAAGGGAGTACCAGCAACCGCTAGTAGTAAGAGCATATATGCAATTTGCAATACGAATAATAATCACTTTCCTTCGTTCGTATAACAGCAACAGCAAACATCCATATACCCCAATACACTTATACTCATCACAATATTACACAAAAGAAAGCAGCGTTTGCTCATCACCACCGTCATTCTTGTCGTTGTCGTTGATACTCTATGCTGCACTGCAAGTAAGCACAAGCAGCATCAAAAGCAGAACTAATGCCGAAGAGTCCTTGTGCCCGATTCCATTTGGATTTCATATAGACATCCATCATTCTCATCTCATATCATATTGTATATGAATTTGGACTTAAACTGAACATCGTCATTATCATCCTGGTCATAGAAATGCATTGAAGACAACATAACATTCATTCCTTGTCATGAGCACGATTATTTATGAACAGCAGTAGTTATTGCAAGAGCTCTTGTCTTCTAGATGGAAAGGGACTTATTGTAATATAACTGTCTTGTTCGAGCACGACACATTCCGTGGGCAATTGTGCTCTCTTCAAGGGGCAAAAAGTAGCGCCGTCACCATCATCATCCTCATCACCATGACGACTTATGATAATAACCACCAGGAATACTATTACGGTGCTGGCTTTTCAAGAGTCAAATACTGAATAGATGCATCTTTTTAAGAGGTTGTCCTAATGGAAGAAGATTGTGCTTGTGATACATAAAAATTGCTGGTTGATGGTTAGGAACACTTAATACTAAATGAATCTGTAAGTGGTGAGTTGGGAGTCCATTAAGAGTTGAATATTGTTACAGCAAATGAGTACAAACTTCCTTTCTCATGTAAACAAGTACTTTTTGACGTGTTAACGTTGCCTTTGAAAGGATTGGTTTCAAAGAGACAAACGCTCACTTCAAAGTGTTAAATTAAAAACTGTGGTTCCTCGTAAGTATCATGCTTTTAAAATTCATAATAACAAGAATATTGAGCACGAGTGGGCTGGTGAAATTGTTTTCACATTTTCTGGCATCCTGAATTGCAGTCTGTGCAAGTAGAAAAATTAAAACCAGCTTGATTTGTTTTTTTTCTTTTTCCAATGAACTCTAGTTAAACTTTATGTGTAATAAAAACATATTGCCACAAGGTACCCGCATTAATTCTGCGCTAATTGTATTGTTAGCTAAGTACGCAAACTTCTATTTTGGATCACAGTGGGGCCGAGAGCTTACTAATGCTTTTGCATTTAACTGATTTATTTTACTTTCGATATTTGCTTCTAAGACCGTCTGGAATTCGAGCTTCCACTGCTTTTCAGACCAGTTTTCTTGCTTACTAACGTCTTTTTACATGCTGACATCCGTACCATTTTCATTTCCTTCATTTTACAACGTCTCGTGTATTACGAATATTCTACTCCATACGATGAGTATGTTAAGGCCAAATATCGCGTCATTTGAGCCATACCTCGCTCGACTAGTGTGCGACATCATTATCGCCACTCCTCTAATCGTTAAGGATTGAAATTGCTTGCTCTTAGCTTCATCTAAATAGATGTGAGAAGTTGTCTTTTGTACGTTAAATTCATAAGCTGTTATCTTGTACGGCGCTTATCCAGTTATTGATAAGAGTTGTAACTTCACTGATGTATTTGTCAATAGAAACTCCTTGTACGCTCCAAAAAAGCATCGAACTATGTAACTGCCGTGGTTGACCTTACTTTCATTCTCAAATTCTTTGGTATATTTGCTTTGTACTTCGCTGTTTTTGGTGTCATTGTATTAAGTGCGTTATATAGTAGGCATCCATTAAGGTGATATGAGAATCCCCCCCACCTCGGGAATTTCATCATCGTTATCCGCATGTTGTTGTTCATCGACTTGGCTCCCATGAAGTTGCATGGACTGTCTAGAACTCTCTTGGATATTTTCATTGTATGCGATATAAGTTTATTCATTTTAAAATTGTTGCCTTTGTCTTTATGCAGAAGATTGTTGATTTCATCCTACCTAAATCGAATGCTACTGCTTGGAAACCGTTTATAACACTTTAAAATACTCTTTAGACCAACTGCCACTTTTGTCATTTACATTCCGGCCATAGAATCTCTTCTTAGATATTTTTGCTTAGGTTTCGAGTATGTATGTATATCGTCTAATCTTATTTTCATTTTTTTAATGGCAGTGAAAATCTTTATAGTTAAGACTTAATCATTTCTGTTGTACTTTGTCCATGTAACAAGCTTATGCTTATGGTGCTTACCAAAAATGTTCAACAATTTTGTATCACATAATTTGAATATTTAATTCCTGCTCGTTATTTATGGCTTTTCATAAATAGCAATTTTCATATTCTTAGTTCGATTGTCTGACAAGTCCCTTTTTAATTCCCTCCGATGACAATAGGTTCTCTATTTTGAAACGTTTACTTGTCTTAATTCTAATGTTGCAATCTGTTTTCGAAAGATCTCATATTGAAAGCCCTGGAAACCATGGAACTCTGACTCGAGAATTTCAATTTGTTACAAACGGAATTTTTTTTTAAGCTAGTACTAACTTTGATTTTAAACAAAACACATGCAATTGCAGTAAAGTCCCATTTCTTTATGTACAATCAAAAGAATACAATTAGGCACGTAGCGCCATCTCTTCCACATTAATGCCATTTAAACATTATTAACATAGCCATAGAATCAAAGTTTAGAATCATTGTCGACCAGCTGGTCGGCTGATCTTGTAAGCCTTCAAATCAAGGTCTTTGCATACTACTTTTCATTAAGTGGACAGACAAAGACCAAGCTGTTGTGAACGATGTCGATTCGGTAACTTTGGATCTTCTTCAACACTCTTGTAAACGGAGGCAGTATTCTCTTCAGTACGCACCCTTCAATGCGTCTCGCTTCCACTCCGTCTTTCAAAGAAAATGTGCAAACACAGTTTACAATACATCGAATTCACGTATAACTACCTCAAAGTTAAGGACTTTGTCTACCTAGGCTCAGCTATAAATTCAGACAACGACACCAGCCATGATATCAAACGAAGAATAACTCTTGGCAACCGCTGCTTCTTTGGGTTAAGAAGGCAATTGAGTAGCAAAGCCCTCTCTCGGACAACAAAAGTCACCCTTTATAAGACCTTAATAATCCCAGTCCTGCTTTGTGGTGCAGAGACAAGGACATTATTGAAAATGGATGAGTGATTTTCGGTCCCGTCGGCATGTGGTGGAGGAGATACAACAACGACGTGTACGGACTGTACAGTAACATCTACCAAGCCAGAAGAGTGAAGATCCAACGACTTAGATGGCTGGATCATGTGGATCGAATCCGCCCCCGAGAGACAGCGCAATCAAGGAAGACTCAGGTGACGCACTTTTACTACTGAGTAAAAGTGAAACAGACGGTTTGCAATTCGATAATTGATATGACAAAGAAATCATTCCCCATTTATCCATTGACTCCTATTTCTCTCAATCCTTTGATCCTTTGAGCGCTAGTTATAAAAAACTATACACAAGGCGGATTTTTCAAAATTCGAAAATATCATTCATAGCCCCGCTTCACAAAAGGGATGAATTCTCACATGTTGTGCTAAGCATTCAGTGTAGGTCTCTTATATCCTCTAGTTAGCATGAATTTCCGAAAGGTGTATCAACTCTATCAACTTAGTTTCACTTGTATCCTTTAAAGTTTCTTCCTTATAAAATGGCAACGAAATCGGTGTAATACTCGTAGCTTCAGATTTTGCTATGACTTTTGATAAAATGTCCTATCAATTGATGCTTTTCTCATTGTCATCATTTGGCTTTTAGCGCGTATTATTAAAATGGATATCTTCTTATTTGGAGAACCATCATTCTAGCATTCACTTTAGGTCAGCTCACTCAATCCCGTTTTTAGACACTTTTGTTATCTAAGTCCCTTTTTTTTATATTTTAACTATAAACAATCTTTAGAGAATTATTTAACACTGCTACTTGTCAACTTACGCCAACGACACCAGATTTCGAAAACCTAAAATATTCTTTCACCCCAAGAATTGGCCCTCCCCTAACACCCCTTTTACTTAAATTTCTGCGTGGCGATCGTATATCCCGGTGCAATCGATTCGCGGCCTTTCAATAGTGTACAAAAAAATTTAACTATCACTCATAAAAGCACTGTTTCAAGGAATGATTAAATCCTCTGGTCCTCTATGTGACCAAATTACTTTACGTGACTTTTGTCCTTCTTCTTTAATGTGCCAGAAAATTGGGGTCCCCTTTTAGCGTTTTTTGTTCGTACTAACATACGAGTATAAATAGGGGCTTGGGTACCAGACCAAAATTAAGTTAAACAAAATATGGTTTCAATGATTTGCAGCTAACTTAATCATTTTGCAAGGCAGACTTGTGCTGTATGTCAGCGCAAAAAGATCTTAGTGATTATCGTTTTAATAAGCCTGGACGAAGGAGTCTTCTTCTTTGGTTCAGTCAATTAAGTCTATAAATAAAATGTTGACTCTTACTCAGGATAGGTTGGGTGTGATAAATGACTTTTCTGATAAATCGCTCACTCCTTTCAACAGTGTCATATCTCAAAAATTGGAGATTTTTAGAGAGAGAGTAGTTTATCCCTGCAAGATCGTCATCGATCTGCTGAATTGTAAACAGTTCAATCGGAGGCTTAGTATTTATTTTTAATACATTTTGTTCTACTTTTCAACTTTAAAATTACTCTCCTGAGAAATGTTGTTGAAATGAAATGCTTGCAGCTGATGTTCATAGTAAGGTAAGATTCAAGAATTCGGCTTTCATGCGGATTACAGCAGGGCCACAAGAACATGTCCGTCTGATTGTATTGATTTTCCACGACGGATTCGCATTCGTACTTCTTAAATAGGTACGTAATGTGGTAAGCTTCTTCCTTTTAAATTGCAGATATGTGGCTAATATTAAGAGCTTTTTTTTAGTTCCGAATAGCGAACGAGGTTTACACTACGTATAGACTTCACAGGAGATGTTTCAATCTTGACCTTGTTAGGTTAGCACGTACAATACTGCTTGTATTTCAGCTTCTTATAGGAACAAAATCAGCTGGTACAACTTGTTTTGCTTCAAAGAAACAAAAAACCAAATTCAATTCAATAAATTGTAACATTCATAATTGCATTTGGCTCCTTCAATTAGTACATGGCTCCTAGATGGTTGCATTTAAAATCAAACCACTGTTTCATGTCGCCGCAATCAAAATCGAATTAACTTGCAACACACATTCAATGAAAAAGTCCAAACCACATCAGAAAAATGGAATATTAATGAAGGCCTTGGCGATGGCGGTTGACCCATCTAGCATTTCGTACTCGTATATAGGCAGCCGTATCCTTGTAGTACGAGTACGAGTATTTGATCCTAATCAGCAAATTGATTACCGCAGCGCAATTAGCTGGAAGTAATTCGTGATGTGATCAGGTATTTTTTCCCATGTTTTCCACGACAATGCGCACATTTCGTTTGTAATTACGTGAAATCGGATTTTCGTAACTCCAGTATGCGTAATTAGCTTAATGAACATTACTGTTCACGAAAATTCCGAACTCCAGGCTGGCCAGTGCTCTTGTTTTGGTTCGCTAGAGTTCTTTAAATGTGAACATGTAGGTATGTACAGGAACGAGAAGTGTTCTGGGAAAACAATCCATTTGGTAGCCCGAAACCATCTAGGGTCTAAAAATATGCATTGATGCTGTAAGGCTGTAAATGTATTTCTATAGAGCCATAGAGCACAAAATTGATTGATTCACGCTCGAAGGGTAAACTCCAAGTTGATTATTGCAGTAGGAACTTGTATGCGTACAGATTCGTTGTTGGGCAATGGGGGAAAACTAAGAGTGAAGGTAGAGATATGTAGTAGTCAAGAGGGCACAATATGTGTAATGTAAGCCCCACAAAATGAGACGCCCAGTTCGCACTCCTTCAGTTTTAGTCAGTCGTTTGCATGTGTCATGCATTAGTGATTGTTATGTCAATTGTGTGGAGAAACAAATTATTGTTGTTAACTCCATTCGCAACGAAATTACAAAGCGTCAGCACCGCAATGTCCATCGACCCTCTGTCTCTGTCTGCTATTTTGCTATTCTGCTGTCCTTCAATCCTTCTGTCGTCCTTCCATCCGTTCCGTTCAAGTAAATTTGGAAATACCGAAATAACAGTGGGTTCCGAATCACATTTACGTTCCGATTAGATGCAGCAGACAATCGCTGCAGTGGAATGAGGAAAATGCTCTCTGTTCTAATCGAGAATTATCGTTCCGTTCTGGATTCCCAGGACATTGAACGAGCCTGACCGTCTGGCTGGCCGTCGGCGTTGGCATGTTACCATACAAACCATTTGTTAAGTTATATGTTCTCTGTGCTTCCGCATATAATTAGGAATTTGAGTTTACTTTGCTCAAATGGGTGGCTTCATTGTGCAGTTTGATTGTATTCAATTCAATGTGGTAATGTAATGCGAGTACGGGATTCATATACACAACTACGAACACTACGAGTAGTCTAGTGTTAGCTTAGATTGGAATTGTAATGAATAATTAGAAGCTTCGTAGTATTTTCTGCAATTAAATTGAACGTTCTGTTTATGGTTTTGCTTCCGCTGCAATGATGGAAAAGGGATTTGTCGAATTCTTACTTTAAAACTTGTCAATTAAACAAGGAATTGAACGAGAAGAAGGTTTAACCGTGTGAATTTTAGATTTTCTTAAGAAGATACAAAGCCATTAAAGCACTTCTTCTCCCCTATCGGAACAGAAGCTTATTGAATAAATTGAAATTGTTTTTTTTTAAAAAAGGACGCTAAAATTTCAGAACCAAACGCATAAGTGCATAGCATCTGCTTGGTGACATGACATTGACTTACAAAGCAATGACAAGATGAAACCAATGTTAAGTTACAGTGGTAGCCTATATTACGCAACTTCTCAATGACTTATTTATCAAGTGGAGGCCTACAGTTACTGATAAGCTGCCTTAAAATTGAATTCAATATGCATCTTAAACTTTTGTGCTTTCTGTAAAGCCAGAGACGAATATCTCATTTTCGATAAACAAGTCTTCAATATGAGTTCGAAATCTGATGGACCAGGCACAGATAGAATAGTTTTTTTTTTCCTTTTGTAACAGCTCCTAATTGTAAATTGGTTCAAGGTGATGAATACTAAGATTCTTTTATGTGGGCTTTTGATGAAAAGAAAAATATTTGGTAGTGTCCAATATAATTTTGGGCGAAAAGTGTGATTTTGGTTTTTCTGGGGTTAGAACACACATCATACTTTCGATCTCAGTAGAAGAGTTTGTACAAGGCTCTTTATATTAAGTTCAGTGGTGCAGACTTCTAACCCCAGATTTAAACGCGGCTGCTATCGCATGTGCATCGTCAATGTGAATGGTACCATTTATTCTAGAACAGTATATTCCTTGAGACATACTTTTGAATGCAGGGTTAAAGTGTGCAATGTTGGACTCGAGTTTGAAACAAACGTGGAAACTTTACCTGCTTTTGATCCCCATCTATAATTTGGTTATATGATGCAAATGCTGACAGGTCCTTTAGACGAGTTTTCTAATATACATATATATGGCACATCTTTTAGAGGAATATTATTTCATTCCAGCAGGGAAGATGCAAATTCCTCTTGGTTAATGAAGTGGATTAAAACAGTTAATAGTCCAATTTACTTTCGTCGCTGAACCTTCTGATCGGCCACTTTTAATGTGCAGATGATAGTACGAGTATATACAGAGATGAAATATACAGAGTCATGGTGTTAATGGCGAATTCCTTCCAAGTCCGTGCAACTGTGCTGGGTGACTATGGAAAATGGACTCTCCTGTAGTGTAAGAAAAAGGTCCGACCTTAGAAGTGTTAAACATGATGATGCGTTATCATGTGATTTTTTCAACGTCGTTCTTGGGAAACCATCTCCAAAAATTTGTTCGATTACTCGCATGCGCAGAATACAATGATATCAAGGGAAGAGCACAGCGAGCTGTTAATGGAGCGTTTGTGACAATTGAAGCAGAAGCAGCAAATAGGGGCTTAGTGATCAACAAGGGGAAAACAAAGTATATGCTGTCAACAAAGGGAGACCGTTGCATCTTATCACAAAACGGGGTGATAGGCAACTACAATTTTGAGATATTAAGACACTTTATCTAATTTGTCTTTGCGGAAACCATGCAAAGAATCACTCTTGCTTATCGTTTCATCTTTAAACTGCCCTCTCCCGAGCATAAGGCACACGATATTGATTATGCTATTCCTGCTTTACGGCGTTGACACTCTTTTTAATTTTTATCAATGTTCTCTTTTCTGCTACTTCTAATCCAATTTACTCCTTTGCTGATGACAGTACTCTTTGGTTTTCATATTCGTTCCCTGCACTTCCCTGCTCTGCGGCTGTAGAACGGGAACGGCAGCGTATGCTTAGCTCATTAAATGCCGATATAAATAGCATAACCAATTGGAGAACTAACTACAGAGTGGAATTTAATGCTTCCAAAACACAGTGCTGTTTGCTGTCGCTTAAGCGAAATTCAAATACCCAGCCATTATCCATGAATGGCACTTGCATCGTTGAAACCAAAAACCTTTGTGTCACCTTTGTATCAATGACAACTTACGTTGGAGTGAACATATATTCGAAGTCGTCAAAAATACTGCGAAATGTCTGGGTTCCTTAAGCGATGTAAGAAATATTTCAACCCCCTACGATCTGGCTTCAATATATAATGCCAGATCTGGTCACATCTGGTCAGGTGCTCCCAAGACTTCTTTGCGCCTACTCGATAGGATTCAAAGCCGGGTGATGAAACTAATAGGTGATGCTAATATTACACAGTCGATTGACACCCTCAACCACCGACGTAATGTCTCCTATCTCACCCTGTTCTATCGCTATTCTCACCACCAGTGCTCCTCTGAAATTGTCAGTAGCATTCCGCCCCTTCAAACCTCCAACGGTAACACCCGTCTCGCTATGAATGCTCATCAGTACACCCTCAAGCCCACTTTCGGACGCACCCTGAAATATCGTGATTCTTTTCTAAGCCGAACAATTCGCTCATGGAATGCCCTGCCGAGCTTTTTATTTCCTAGCCATTACAACCTTCAAACAAACCTTCGGTACCTCTCTCCCCCCCCTAAATCTCCTTCGCCAGCGCTATATGCAAACATTTTAAGGGTACACAAACCCTTGTGCGCGCGCAAATTATAAAAAAAAGAAGCGAACTCTACGAGCTTTCCAGTCCTAAAAGTTTTTGACCCAAAACCCAAACCTCAACTCATGACACAAGTGACAAGGGACTTCCTTTGTGCAACTGGAGGCAGCTGGAAAAAGACTGGGTAAGCTGTGAAGGCATGTTTGCTAAGGTCTTAATTCAGGATGTAGCCCCATTTTAGTTAGAAAGCAAGGTCTCTATTGATGGTGAAGTCATAAGGTCATAACATTGTGGACAACTTTGCGAATGAGTTCATTGTATTATATCATATCCCAGAATAAGTTTAGTGCGTTTGGATTCTTGTTCAGCATTGGGTATCCGATGTTGAAGGCTGAATAGCACGCTACCTGAAACAAGACTTATACCGTTTGGTTCAAGTTGAAATTGGAGAGAAGATTAAATCAAGACGGCTTTTTGTGAAAACGTATGCATATATATGCTTTTGCTGTAATTATTGCTTCAGGTTGCTAAATGTTTGAGGTGTTTAGCTCAGAAAAATATACCTCCGAATTCAGTTAACAGATTGGCAGAAGTAGCCTTACCTGAAGTAATCGCAACACCATTGCTACCATCAAAAAAGTTCACTTAATCTACGGTGAGATTGATACCCTCGGAGTCTCAATACAAAACTTAGCAATTCAAGGGAGTTATGGCTTGGGACTCTCATTATATAGGTACATTAAGTGAATCTAAATTCACGAGATAATAGCAAAAAAAAAAAGGCAGGGTTCTAATCATATATATAATTTTGTATATATTCACAGCACAAAATATCTGAGTATATTGGAAGAAAAATGTATAATCATTCTGCTATTTCAAAGGGGTACAAAACGACCTAACGTCGAGAAAGTTATGTCTGTTCAAAACCATCTTATACAATTTTATGTAATTTAACGAAGTATTGAATTAAATGTTAACATATTTCTTTTTTTTTTTGATATTGGGTGGATGCTTCTGACAATTAAAGTTATTTCACTTCAAAGCTTGCCTTTTTCATCGGTATTTCCCACACAGATACAAGCTTATGATCACAAGCAGCTTCTACTCGTATTAATTAGTGATTCTGGTATGCACGTTTCTTTTAATTTGGGCACCACCTTTTTCGTCAAACCATAAACACGCTCTCAAGCAAATGATGAATCTTACTTGTAAGGGAGCTCCAAAGTAAAGACCCTTGTGATGCTGGTTTCAAAAGTCATTGGGTGACGTTGTAAAAGCAAATTGCTGCGCTGCTCATTCGTGTCATTGAAGAGCTAATTAAGAAATATGGAGCTTTCTCTCAGCACTTGTCTACGTGACTTGACTGCTTTATGGCGAATTAATTTCTTATTTCGTGTTTGGTTTCTCAACATTTCTTCTTTTTATTTTTTATTTTTTGGACGTCATTCATGTCATTCACAGCATAGAAATCCTGGGTGGTGTAACGAAAAAAAAAAAAAAAAAAAAAAATTGTTCTTGGTACACAAACGCCATCCCACCACTTGAAGAAGCAGCGGATTGACAGTGAGTATTTGACAGCTTTTCCACTTTCCATAAATGAAAAACGTGTTCTTTGTTTTGACTTTTGAAATGGGCAATGGATGGCTTTTTAATCGCTTGCATATCCCATTGGGCTTTTCCTAAATCGAAAAGGAAAAAAAAAAAAAAAAATGGAGCCTTGAGACGTTTGCATTTCAAATGATTATAAATATTCGTACATATAAAATTTTGAAACGGAAATACACGAACAGTTGACAAGTTTTATAACAAGCAACCAGAAAACGGGTGACAGAAGAAGCACTTAAAAAGTTCGAAAACTTTCTTATTTGTGATTGTGATTTGATATAAAAGTGACACAAAGGATGGCAAAGAAAAATGGTAGGAGGAAATCCGGTTTTGTCCCTACCGAAAATTTTCATATTGTATTCAGTGTTGTGCACTCGGGCGATTTATGCAAAAATTCCATCTAAAACTAAAGAGGTGTATCTGAAAGTGAGCAAGTGAGATGATTCCGAGAGCCAGCAAGCAACGAGTAGCCTAAAGCTAAGAGTATGAGAAAACAGGAAGCAGGAAGTAGGAACTCCGCTAAAAGCATTTAGGTGTTCGTTTGTATTATTGCAACCAACATAATGCAGTTGGAACGTAGAGTTTAGTTGGTAAAAAGTTTCTCCCTCAAAAATATGTTAGCAATGGGAAATGTTTTTGAAATTTATGGTTTTCGCCTTTAGGATGCATTTCTCCCTTGGCGGTCGTTCTTAACTACTGTCACTATTATCACATTTCTGTAAAGTTTCACTTTATACAACCTGCTATTGTTATTGGCAGGCAGGCAGTAATGCCAAGCAATGACTACGAGCACAAGTTCGAGTAATTGTTTGGGCCAGCTGTATTTCCATTTCGCTCAATCACTCATGTGTAAATCTAAGGTTTATTCAAATTTTAAAATCAAATTTGAAAATTTCAGGCCAGTGTAACAACATGACGAAGAAAATGAATTCAACATTGATTTTCGTACGAACTCTACATTCGTCCACCTGTCAATGATCATAACCGATAAAATCGAGGCGGAAGAGGCCAATGGTGGGAGTTACTCGTAGTCATTTCAATATGACGCACTCGACAGGATTCAATTTCCATAAACACGATTTTGCTTTAATGTCCGGATATTTGCATAAAAGATTCTCCTTCATTATTCTGTCGAGAGAAATAACTCTAGAGAATCCCTCGTTGGACAATGTACGAGTACATAGGACTGTCTTCGTTTCATCCTTCGCATATCTGTAGTAGTAGTTTTGTGACCAAGCTAAAGCCATTTGGGCCACTAGTGCAATTTCTCTACCTGAAAACGGATTCAAATTACTTATGCTTTCTCTCAAAAGTTAACGTTTATTTAAATCCCACTGAATGAATATTTTCCAGAATCTAGTTGAATCCGGCCAGACCATTTGATGGACACATCACTATGCCACCACTTAATAGTCAGAGATACGAATAGCTCCCAAAGATCCAGTAACAAGCAAATGTACGAATACAAGTATACGAATAAAACCATGGAAGTGCTGCAGGGCGACTGAAATGCAGCAATTTCCATTCGTTTTAAAATTACCTCCGGTTTATTTTGTGAAATAATATTAGGGAATTCGCACCTAAATCGTATAGGTTAGATGAAATTCTGTTTGTTTTTGAAATTTGCTAATCATTTGTATATACAAATTGATTTATTGACTTTGGGATTGTTTCAGACTAAGCAGGTATTAACATTGTTGTAAGTACAATATGAATAAATAGCCGGCAGTTTTAAGTGAAGTTTTAACAAAACCTTTACATCTATAAATCCTGTGTACTAGTCGTTTTTGGTAGAAAAATTTTGTTGGAAAGATCATAAGCTCCCTAAAACACTAGGCTTTAAGGTAAAAAGGTGATTAAAAAAGTATTTTTACATAAAATACTTGTGCATTTGTTGAATTACTTAAACAAATATTTTGCAGATTTCATTGATTCGTTGAACTGATTGATACTCGTAGGTATCCAATATTGATTTGACCATTATCGGGAAATAAATCAATATGCAAAAGGAAGGAAAGGCTAAACTTTAGATTGAATTGATTCTGAAATGAAGCCGCGACAGATGCTCTTTTTCTTTGAGTAAAAGTGATGATGGTTATAAATCCTCATGGCCTTTGGAAGTATTTATATGATTTACTTAAACCGGTCTTCTCGGCCTCTTCGCCAAGACCACAAATAGAGTCTGACTCCTAATATAGGGAATGCGTTGATGCCAATAATAATAATAAGTAAACTGAACTGCAATTGACTAAAAGCGTCCTGTATCAGCTGATGGCTTATATGGCCACGATCCCGGAGATATGCTACACGGGATATGGAATGCTTAAAAGATTACATCAGTTGGAATGCTGATTCGTCATGGGAAACCAGCTCAGATCGAGGGTCGTGGACATTTAACCAAAGAGATATTGAAAAAAACAAAAAATCAAAATTGTTTAATTTACTTGTAAGTTTTGAATGTGTACAGAGACGACGGATTTAAAATAGAGGGTGCTACCTTCAATACTTTTGAGAAGATTTTAGTCTGTGTTGATAGTATCGGAAAGGATGCAATGAAATATGTACATGCTGCCAACAACCGAAGTAGTTAGGAAAGTGTATTTCCACCTAGGTTTTGTACATTTTATCGTAAAAGTGATACCTTGTTGGAAATCCGATGAAGACTGAGCCTAGAAAACTAGTCGTGCATTTATTTGAAAAACTAAGAAGTTTTACAAACCTCTATCCTGCAAGTTCTGGAAAGACACTGATTACTGTTGGGATCTTTAAAAAAAAACTAATTAAGTCACGTGAAACGTCTCCACACAACCACAAGCCCGTACCAAGTTTGAGATGAAGTACAAAAAGCCGCGATACGTAGACAGTCAGTTCCGAAATTATTAATAAGTCAAAGGTTGAATGGAAATGAGAGCATCTCATGACAATACCCCAAGGGTCAATATTGACAACAACTCGAAAAAAAACGGTTTTTTATTGTCAAAATTTTAAAGTTTCATAAAAAGATTTAAGATACCGACGTCAAGAATTGAAATGTTGTTTGTTTTCTATATGCGAACACAACATTCTTTAACGAAATTTATTCAACCAGAAAAAAGCAATTTTTAATTAAAAAAATAATTTGCGTTTCAGTTCACTCATGCAGAAAATTGCATATTATGGACATTTACTGATTTAAGCTTATACAGCATACTCGTACATATATGAAATCGAATAGTCGTGAACAATATTTCTGGATGCCTTTTTATGCGTTATGTTTAACGTCCGTAGTCATGTGCATTGCACAAGTACGAGTATTACCTCTATTGAAGCATGACTGAGGAATCTTTTGCAAAGAAAATTGAGACTAAAGCACCAAAGTTTTGAAAATTAAATTATCTGTGGTTTGGTTATATTTTTAGTACAAAAATATTCGCTTCCCGATACTGAATGTATTTAAAAACTACTCGTAAAAACATGTGACTACAGTATTATTAAGATTTCCTAAGCCTATAACTGAAGTCAAAACTAGCAAAAAAAAGGAGAAATGCTTATCCCTGGTATCATTTTGCTCAAAGTTGAAAAAAATTAGAGAGAGCATATTTGTCTTGCAGTAGATATCCTATCATACTCGTAGTTTCGATCAAAGTTTTCCAATAGCGTCGCTTTAACTTGGGCTTTCAAACTTATAGTTTATAGTAACTAATTTTGGGCAAATCATCATGTTCGAGTTACGTTTTTTTTGGACAGAAAACATTGCTGCAAAGAATAAGAGTGTGTATAATAATTCGAGACAGTAAATTCTTTGTCGCATACAAGAATTTGCCCTTTGCAGACCTGAACTTAGTACAAAGGTCTGCCGTACAAAATTCAATTGATCCATTGCTCAAACGAAGGTTCACGACTATAGGCAGCCTCGAGCGTACGTTGATATAGCCAATTACTAAAAAATTAAGATGATCTTTCGTCAGAAGTCGGGATGCAATTAAGGAAAGAACAATCCATATAAGACCGATCGGCTGAAAATTTTTCCAGACAAAGGCATTTTTTGGTATTTGATTTTGTCTGTCCGTTTCGGCACTGCCTGGTAGCTCTTCCAAAATAAAGCTAACATTGAGAGGTTCTGTATTTCATTGGCAAACAGTCGTCTGTAAGTTAGATAAAGCACTTAGATTTCAATGGTATGTGGTCCCAACTAGAAGGTGCTTCGACCACAGAGCGCATTCAATGGCATGGTTATCTAGCGTTTTGGCGACGTCATTAGGTTGGCCACCTAGATGGTGTCAATTAACGCCATTAGACTTCTTCTTGTATGGATTTATTAAATCAACAAGTCTATGATTAACTTCAAAATCAAAATCCTGACAACTTCGTAAACTATTCCAGGATTCAATTGTAACTTAATGTGTCGTTCGTCCAAATGACACAGACGCCGGCTGAAATTGTAGTGGAGCTGTAATGAAGTATGTAGTAAGGCATTAACCTAAATTTGAAAGTGATCAGCGTGTCTACTTGGTGACTTTGGCTATATTTTATCGGTCAAGTTCTCTCGAAATTTTGTATGGAAAACAGCGCAGCTACATAAGAAATACCGAGTGGTTTCTTTCTCTCTATGTCCTTAGAAACTAAAAGGATACTTGATGTTGTGCCATTCTCTACAAGTTCATAACAAAATGTTACCGTATGGCTCAGTTATTAGCTACACAGAAAATGGGGATTGTGAACAGTTTTTAACTACCACAGAGCGCAAGAAATTTTATAGATTATCAGAGAAGGTTGTGTGCGAGGTCCAGCAGTATGACATTGTTTGTCTTACCTCTGTTAATTTTTAAGCCGCCAGGTCGACGTTCGTTTTTGATTAAGACCACCAACTGCATACTATAGATGTGGATTGATACAAGTGAAAAAGTACATCTACTGTCGTAATGGGGATTGTTTCACTTTTCTTAGTGATAAGGGTTAAATAAGGTTAGAGTGATCCTCATTCAAGGTGCTAAAGCTAGTTAAGCATCTATTGTTATAAATTGGTTTATTTGTGCCTGCGGGAGAGTATGGAAAAGCAATTTTTTTATTATTAATTTTTCCAATGTAAAGGTTTTTTTTTAAAGCCACTACTAACAGTGATATTAGATAAAATGCATGAAATCTCATTAAATAGCCATTTATTTATGTAAAATCAAGAGAATACTATCAGCAATGAATTTTCAGGTATATACCCAATTCAGATGGAGCTGATGAATGTCATTTGAGAGACAAAGATTTCTGACACTTATTAAGGGATTTAGCTTAAAGTTAGTCAATTCTTGTTGATTTATCGGGATAGACTAGCGACTTTTAGTATCCCACAAGAAAATAAACAAAAGGCGTCAAACCACAAGATCTTGGAGGCCAATTTAAGGGTCCGTTATGGGAAATTAAACGTTCATCGGAGGTTTCCTTTAATAAGGTGATTGTTTTGTTTGCTGTTTGGCATGTAAATCCATTTGGCTGGAACCACATATCTTCCATATTTATGCCAACCAACTATCAAGGCATTAATCATGGCTGAATAGCAAATATCCATGGCCGTAACACACTGCTAATTCACATAACCATTGAGCCAAAAAGAGCCTCAAATAATTTGTTGATAAAACAGCGGACGGAACTCCAATTGATTGGTCGCACTCACTGATATCTCGACGCAAACGATCTCGTAATTCGGCTTCAATTCTTGTACGAGCTGGATCTTGTAAGCCTTCCTGCCTTCCTGCCTTCCTGCCTTCCTGTCCACAGGTGTACGGAAAGAAATCAAGTTGTCGTGAATGACGTCCAATCCATAAATTTGGATCTTCTTCAACACTTTCCTAAATGGGTGCTGTGTGATATGGAAAGCGAATAATACGAGCGCAAGTTGGCTTGCATTTAAAATAAATGCATTTTATCAAAGCATTGTTGGTAAAATCTTCGAAGCGCGGATTGAGTGGAGAATCAATACCAACCAAGGATGGATCGGAAACGGCATTGTCTGTGAGACATGCGTATAAAAGAATACTGTATTGGATGGATACTTTTTTTTTTATATGCGTATCGTTCGGTCTTGTGTAATTGGATTGGAAAAGACATCCTTTATTGACATTCAATATGTGTTAGTTAGCTAAGTTAAGCAATTGTTACTATAGTGGGGGGTGGATCAAACCTTCAACCAATAACCCCCTCTAGTATTTGATAAACTGTCGTTAATGGCGACCGCTAAGATTATCAATATCTTCATCCACTTATTCGCTGTTGGTTTGTTATTTTCACATAATTTTTTCAAGCACCATGTTAAATGACACAAATGACACAAATATTATCTAAATACTTAGTACGAAGGTCTGGGTAAGAGTGCCTTCGATCTTTACGGAGCAGCAAGTATTATCCATCATCATTGTCCACAATTTAAGTACGAGTAGTTTGATAGGGGTGTATTAAAACTAGACATTGATTGGTAGTATATCGGTTTAGCATTCACGAGTTTTTGTCAAAATCATCGATAGTGTGAATTTTTGGTCATTTGTAGACAGACCCGCCCTAAAGCTGCACTAATAGGGGCCAATTATGACGTTGAAGAAATATTAAGGGTGCTCGGAAGGCAAGATCTTGTCTTCGCTAACATGGCTGTGTCTTTATAGTCTGCGAAGTTGAGAAAGCATTCTTTCTTAAAAATTAGACACTCCAAGCTATCTCCTGTAGATAGTCTATACGGTTCAGCAGCCTAATCATGCTTGCTTGATATAGTTTCCCAATTTTACGAACGAAAATCTTGGATTTTGCCCGTGTTGAATGGTTTTTTCTGTGTGACAATGAATTTGGGTCGCTCCACTGCTTAGCAATTCACAGATTTTAAGATTTTTTTTTTCATATCAGCTTCAGATGTGATGTGATAGATGGCTTATTCGTTAAAATGCAATGGTTTGAAAGTACGTAGCTTGAAGTTCTTCAGAAGAATTTTCTAATGCTATCTTTTTTCAAGAAAATATGTAGGTTTAGAATGTGCGCGAGCTACTACAATTTAAATTACTTTTTATAGAACAATCAAGTAAATATACAGGTAGGCGATAAAACAATGTGGATAGGGTTGTTCTTCAGCACAGCGACTCATTCCAGTTGACTGGCTCCATAGTAACCCACAGAATAGAAGGTATATACAAACCTATAGTATATCGACAAGATAGTAACATTTCTTTTACAGCAAACGATGCAAAAATAAAATCGAGGGCAACGTTTTTATTTTCCTAGCTGCAATATCAAATTAAATAATTTCTAATTTTAATTTTAATTATATTGTTTTTTCACCTGATGTCCAATAAACAATAAACAGTGTAAGCCTGAACCTAAAAGCTTTTCTAGATCAAATAAAATACAATCGATCACGAATAGAGCACACTCACAAGTCCTTTTACTCGTACCTTCCAAAGCCGAACAAGCAAAAATATTAAATTGGAAAAATGTTATCAATGTTTCCACTCAACTCACGATTCTCCCTGTATGTGACAAGCGCACAAGGATATTTCTGCGAATTATTGAAATCCAATTTAATAGGATATTAACCCATCTAGAAAATGCGATGTAATAAAAACCACTTTATTGCTATACCTACATTTCCGTTCGGCTTTAGCTGTGCTGTATTCGTTGTACTTGGAGACCGACCTTACCATCCACTCGTACCACCACCATTATTACCCTAACCAAAAGTCCTATGGTTGGTGGCCAGTGATGATGGTGGTGGTGTCCTGATGATGGGCGGTGGGTTTTCGTCGAGCAGAGCTCTTGTGAAGCAGGCAGCCATCGAAATTACAGATTTGATGGCTTTAGAGCAGTTGGCTCAATGATTGAATGGCTGGATGACTCCGTCGTCTTCATCGTTGTGGGATCATGATAAATCGGAGAACGGAATCATCGAATAGGAATTCATTTTCCTGGCTCTTATTATTATATTCAATAAATCCCCGTTTATCGCAGTTTAAAAGGAATCGCACACACAATGATGGAATTATAAAGCCGTTAACAGCGACCCTCAAAGTGCGAAGCATTAACTGTTCAGTGACAAGGACGACCATCAAATCCGACCTATTTGTCTCATCATCAATTTCATATAAATCTCTTTATCCCGGGTGTGTGTGAGCCATACGACTTAACTATACTACAACGAATATTCAAATACGACCCACCAGCTCACCGACCCACCGACCGACCGACCGATGTCTAAGTGATAAAATGAAAAAGAGAAAATAGAATAGAGACGGAAGTTAGATACTAAGTACACACATCTTTGTGGTATGCTTGCCTTCGTCTAAAACTTTTAGCCATCTACGAGTACTCGTACTCGTACTCGTACTCTGTACTCTATGATGCTCTATGTATTCCATGTACTCTATGTGTTCTGTTTTCTGTAGTACGTCTCTGAGTGAATAAATAAAGCCTAATAAAAAGGACCTTTGTTCTTCGTTCGTCGTAACAGTTGGAATAGTCAGAGTTAAAGTGTAACTTACTTCATTACCCTGTGTGTAGTTAAAGGCAAATTCTCTCGCTCTATGTCTTTGTCTAAGTCAGTAAATATTTATCTGTGTACAACTGCAATTCTTGTTTGTTCTTTATACTTTGCCCTGCAAGGACATTCACAAAAAAACTGAAGCACAAAACATACTTAGTCTTAACCGAATGTAAATTATTAAATTAAATATTTAAATTTTGTTCCATCCAGAGTAAGTTGCAGCCATTTTAGTTGTCGGAGAGTAATTATTTGTCCCGATTATATTTAGTTTGTCAGGGCAGAGACTGAGTGCTGAGTGCGTGCAGATGCACATACGGACACGAGTACGAGTACATGTAGGCAAACATTGTCAAACAAAGCATTGTCAACAACTAAAACTGTATGTATATTTAAATCAATAGATACATACTCGAAGTTTGCTCGGTTCAAGACGATGGAACAAGTTATGCTCTACAAGGTCCTTAGTATTTAATATTATGATATTTAATATTCTCACTTGAAGGTTCCGAGTCAATAAAGCTTATTCCATTTAGATTTTCAAACGAAATGACTGACTTAACTTGTTACCAATTTCGAAAGTATGGGGAACTGAATATTTTAGCATCAGTTTGCCCGTGACATTAACTATCATTCTCATCATGACCGTTGTATTTCCATAAGAATTAATTATTTATGTAAATATTATGATATCTTAGTAATAAAATAGTTATGTGCCATAAAAGTTCGTAGGCTTAAGGAACATACAGACTAATTAGAAAAGAATTCTGAGAAATACGAGTCCGAGTTGTTGTTTTTATTTGATATCGGTACACCATGCATGAGATTAAAATGCGTATCACACGCAATGTCTTATTATATTTTCCAACACGCCAAATGGTATGTAAAAGAGGAAGTTTAGTAGGCACAGGGCCACGGAACAGTCAGGAGACGATAGATACCACCTTTGTCTCTAGCAAGGTCAGATTAAAAATTGGACATAGGAGGAAAGATAATGGAACGTGTCTATCAAGTCATCGATAAATACGCTTAAAATTCAACATCCGATATAGGAGTCATAACTGTATATAGAAGCTTAGTTTTGAAAACAGTACAGAAGAAGTAGACAGGGCCGTATAATTAATCAATAATGCTTTTGAAATATTATTTTCAGTTTTTCTTCATTTTATCTACATCGCCAAAACGTAAAAAAAAGACGCAGGAGGCAACCTCGTATGAATAGACAGTATGGGACAGAAGTGTCACATTATATTCACAGGCATAACTGCTCGAACGGTCTTGCGCAATCTTCTCAAAACTTTTAGTATAAATCGATTTCTCACAGATACTAACTTACTTACTTACTTACTTTAAGTCGGGCTACAGTCCGGGGTGGACCTGGGCTTCAATCAACAAGCGTCTCCAGCTAGCTCGATCTTTTGCTAGCTGCCTCCAGTTTCTCACATTAAGTTGGCTTACTTACGTGCGCCACCTGAGCCTCGGCCTTTCTCTACTGCGCTGTCCTTCGGGGGACCGTAGCATTGATGTTCATCCGCTCTACATTACTCAGTCATCTTTGTCGTTGGATCTACACTCTTCTGGCTAGGTCGATGACGATGTACAGTCCATACAGTTCGTCGTTGTATCTGCTCCTCCACTCACCGTCAATTCCAACGGGACCGAAAATCACTCGAAGAATTTTCCTCTCAAAGCAGCCGAGAGCACCCTCATCCATTTTTGATAATGTTCATGCCTCTGCGCCATAGAGCAGGACCGGGATTATTAAGGTCTTATAAAGGGTGACTTTTGTTGCCCGAGAGAGGGCTTTCCTACTCAACTGCCATCTTACCCCAAAGAAACAGCGGTTGGGAAGAGTTATTCTTCGTTTGATCTCAGCGCTGGTGTCGTTGTCTGTATTTATAGCGGAGCCTAGGTAGACAAAGTCCTTAACTACCTTAAAGTTATATCTGTCTAAGGTGACGTTCTGCACAAGACGTCGGTGTTGGTTGTCCTTTTTGCTTGACAGCATATACTTGGTCTTGCCCTCATTGACAGCTAAACCCATTTTCGCCGCTTCCATCTCAATACTCGCGAAAGCGCCACTGACATCATGCTGCTTTCTCCTGATTATGTCAATATCGTCGGCGTATGCGAGTAGTTGGACGGACTTTTGAAAGATAGTGCCTCTTGTGTTTGCTCGTGAGTTTTGCACTATTCTTTCAAGTACGATGTTGAAAAAATCGCACGACAGCGCATCGCCTTGTCTAAATCCTTTCTGGACATCAAAGGTCTCGGTGAGATCTTTACCCACCTTGATGGAGCAGCTTGCATTCTCCATCGTCATCCTGCACAGATGGACGAGTTTGGCAGGGATGCCGAAACTAGACATTGCTCTGTATAGCTCGTCTCTATAGATGCTGTCATACGCGGCCTTAAAATCGATGAATAGGTGGTGAAGCTCATGGGTCTTCTCCAAGATCTGCCGTAGTGTGAATATCTGGTCGATGGTGGACTTTCCTGGCCTGAAGCCACACTGATATGGACCTATCAGGTTGTTGACGAACGGCTTCAGGCCTCCACACAATACGGCGGATAAGATCTTATATGCGATGTTAAGGAGACTTATGCCTCTGTAGTTGGCGCAGTTCAGAGGGTATCCTTTATTGAGAATCGGACAAACAATGCTGAGGTTCCATTCATCGAGCATACTTTCGTCCGACCATATTTTACAGGTGAGTTGGTGTATGCTCCTTACCAAGTCATCGCCTGCCGCTTTGAAGAGCTCGGCAATCAGGCCGCCCGCCCCAGCCGCTTTGTTGAACGAAATTGTTGGTCATCATCGTCCTGACAGCAGTATTTGGTACGTCATCCGCGTTATACAGTCTACAGAAATGGTCTTTCCAAATCCTCAGCATCGACTGCGATTCTACAACGATGTTCCCTTGTTCATCTCCACAGGCTTCGGTTCGGGCTTTGTTTCCGTGGCATGATATTTTTACCTTTTTGGTAAAACTTCCGAATCTCATTCCTAAAGTAGTATCTATCAATTCTTTTTTCTCCTGAAAAGGCGGCGTTCGTCTTCTACTCATAGAGCTCATAAGCAGCTCTGGTCTTTCTAAGCAACGCCGCGTTATATGCATGTTGCTTAGCTGCATATACTTGCCGGCATTCGTTATCAAACCAGGGGTTTCGCTATGGTGGTCGAGTGAAAACCAGTACATCAGAAGCGGTATCTCTGATGGCTTCTTGGCAGTGTTGCCACTGGTCCTCGATGCTTGATGCTGGCGGCAAGGGACCTCTTAAGAAATTAGGAGAGACTCGATCGGAAAATGGTTTGGCGATCTCTTGCGATTGTAGCCGTCTGACGTCGAAATTCTTTACAGTATTAACTTGTCTTGACGTTGTTCGGGATATCCGCAACCGTACCTTGGCTACAACAAGGTAATGGTCCAAGTCGATGTTGACTCTTCGGAACGTTCGGACATTCATAATACAGGAGGAGTGTCTTGCGTCGATCGCAATGTGGTCAATCTGGTTGGCGGTTGATTGATCAAAAGTTCTCCAAGTACCTTTGTGTTTATCACTCTCACAGCACACATCACAGAATGTTGTGCCATTTATGCCTCGGACAATTAAGTGCTTAGCAGAGAAGTAATGTCTAAGCAGTGAACAGTCCATTTTCAACTTACGTTGGGAAGCTTTCGTCCGTTCTGGTTTGCTCAGAGGTCTTTGTCATGGGATTCATGATGCGGTATTTTAGCCATCATATCTGTTATTCAGTCTGCAAAAGTAGTTTTTATACAATATATCCTCAGCACCGACTTCGACTCTTCTATTAGTTCTCCATGTTCAGGCTTCCATTCTGCCATTGCAACCCTGACAGGTTTGTTTGACAAAGTTTCGGAATGACATTCCAGTAATAACATCTCTCCGAGAAGCGTGTCCTTCGGTGCAGCGGAGGTGAATATGCTTCTTGTCTGACTGCATGTATGTACCGTACCTGCCTAACTGGGCTTTGAAAGTAATCACATCAAAAACAGCTTCCTGCTGGTTCTCTGACTGCATTCCTACTGGTATTCTACGGTTTGTGTATAGGGGCTAGGATTTTAGATAACTTGGAGGGGATTGCTATCGGTAAAGATTTTCGATACAATCTTGCGATTGTAGTTTTTCAACGGCGAATTTGGGTGCTCTTACTTGAATGCTGTGATAACTGCATTCGTACCCTGACAACAACAAGGTAACGATTCGAGGACATGTTGGCTCCTCGAAAAGGTTGGACATCGAGAATGCTGGAGAAGTTTCGATCGTAATGTTATCAATGTGGTAAGAGATTTATTTATCAGGCGATAGCCAAGTATTTCAATGGATGATGATGGGAATTACGTCGTGGGAAGTACGGCAGATCCAAATGAATTTCTTAGATTCAGTTTAAATACACTTAATAGCAGTCTAGATCCCATTAAAGTAGTTCGGCTGTCAGTGTGGCTGACCGTGGCTCAAGTGGTAGTGAACTGGCTTCCAAACCGGAAGGTTCGAATTCCAGACATGCCCGAAGGACTTGCATTTTTAAATCAACAAAAATCAAGTAAGATGTGTATTTTAGTTGACTAGAATACAACAACTAGCAAACTCTCATTATTAAAAATGCCGTCTACATGTTCACGGTTTTTGCACCGCCATATTTACTCCAGGATACTGATAAAACCATGGAGCTCCCTTTAGACCTGGGTTCCAAATATCTGGCACCGACTCGCTTAGACTGACTAGAGTCCTCGTAATAAAGGTTCACTCCAGTACTGACATTCTCGCATCTTCTCTCGCTCTAAGCAGTCAGCGACGTAAGGAGTAGGAGTTGGATGTCAGCCATGAAGGACTTGTTATTTATATTTCTATACTGTAAGTAGGATACCAAATATTTACTTTACCTTTGCACTAGGATTAACTCCTACGAACATTTCGTGAGCTCCTTTTAAAGGGCAGAGAAGCAAAAACATCGTGATACTTTAGAAGTATATATCCCGATTATTTATTTACTCGTGGCAGCTCTGCAGACGCTGTTAGAACTGCTTTGGATAGCCCCACGAGCATGCCATCAGGTCGTTTAATAGGTTTTTTATTTTCATTTTTGAGTATTTTAATCATGGCATTGATTTCATCTTTGCTGTAGACTGAGAGGCGAATGCTGGCAATCATTTTTTTTTTTCAGAGCCAGAAATTCTTTTCTTATCCTTAGTCGTCCCTCATCGGGAATGATGAGACAGCCATCTAAGACTTTTATCGGCTTATTGAATTATTGCTAATATACAATTACAGGTAAAAAATTTGAGTGTGGAAAATGAAAGTAGTTTATCTCTCTGTTGGACCAAAAAGCGAATTTCTCGTATGTTTTTTGTGCTGGTTAATGTATTCAATACCTATATTTTACATAGAGGTGTAATCTCCGAACTCAAAAATCCTGAAAATTTATTTTTTGTTTTCTAAGGCTCTTTCTTTTTTAAAAAAACTATAAGGAATCAATATTTTTTGTAGTTGCGAGTTACAAGTGCATAATCGTAGCTCGAATTAGGGCCAGCAAAGGAATATATTGGATTAGAAGTTTGAGACGGTTGCGTGAGTAAAAAAAGGGTAGGCACTGATAGATATCAACCTAACGATATAAAGTTTTGCAGTCTCCTACACATCAATTGTGCTATAATACCTCCACGTGGTAACCGTCGGGTACTGGTCAATTTCCATCCGGACTGGACTTGCTAAACTTATAAGCATGAGTGCTAACCAGCAGACAAAAATAGCAGCGCTATAAGCGGGACAGTGAGTGAATTTCCCAGATTGTGCCAATGGTGGAAAAAATTACAGAACAAATGAAATCTTATCCGGGCTACTCCGACATATTTGGAGCTCAGGTCGGTGAGGATTTTCGTGACTAAGTCAGGGTCTTGGAAAAGAGATGGTGGCTGAAGAGCCCTTAATGAACCAATGGCAGTACTCACATCCCAGAACGGGTTACTGGGTTACTTTCGTTCCAACCGACCCCTCGTTCTAGGGGTACCAAAATATGGAACTGGTCCTCCAGGTTGGGGATTGTGCCGCCGGGGTAACTGTCCGGCCATGGAAAAATATAAAAGTTCCGAAACATAAACAAACCTCGGATAGGGATGGATTTACTGTTGATAACCCATATAAACGATTTAATGACAGCCAACTTCGGATATCACCTGAAATGTTACATCGCTTAACAGCCCACTTGCTGCCGAACAACTAGCAAACAAAAAGAAGATGAAAAACTAAGACATCTACGACGGCAAAAGCAACGCCTATTTAGATGCGGATTTATTGATGAAGGCAGACTCAGGCAAGAACTCTTGAGTTTCCGGGATTTGGCAATCCGCACCAAGTTTATTTTTTTTTTTGTTTTTTTTTTTACAGACCTTAACACTCAAGTGGTTATGACTACACTTAAAGTGCTGGAGCACATGTTAAGTTCTTAAAGAAAATGGGACAGAGAGAAAAAGAAAGATGTTTGGGCTCAGTGGCTATTTCGCTTCATGGGTGGCATCCAACATTTAATGAGGAGACTAAATTATTGGTGTAATTGGACTTGTTGTTGTAATTCTAGGCAACCACTTAACGAGGTTTTAGTTGACGGTGAGTAGAGGGGGAGATACAACAACGAACTGTATGGACTGTACAGCGCCATCGACCTAGCCAGAATAGTGAAGATCCAGCGATTGAGATGGCTGGGTCATATAGAGCGAATGAACACCAACGTTCCCTTCCAAAAAGTCTTCAAATCCGCTCCCAAGGGACAGCGCCGTAGACAAAGGCCAAGACTCAGGTGGCGGACGCAAGTGGAAGAGGACCTCAGCCAACTTAGCGTACGGAACTGGAGGCAGCTAGCAAAGGATTATGCTTAATCAAAATGAGGGCCCGAGACAGAACAGAGGCCTGGGGCACACCAGTATTTATTTTGTGAGAATCAAACTTGAGACCATCCAAGACAACTTGAACTGAAAGTTCCGAAAGGCAATTTCTAATCCACTGAAGACGACAATTGAACAGTCTAACATCGTCAATGAAAAACAAATGTGAACAATTATGGTATTGAAACTAGAATAAAATCATATTTAAAGATTTGGAGGGAAGAGTAAAAGCAAGTGTGACTTTTAAGTACCTAAGACCCTCACAAAACTCTAGAAAAGCTTAAAACATAGAGTCGGACATCATTTGCTTAAGTATGTTTACACACTGCTGGGACGTCAGTTATAAAAGTACAAAATAATAACGGACCCAGGATTGACCTCCGTTTGGTACTTCCTGTGGAATGGTTCTAAAGAAGAATAACTTCCATTAGAAATTACCGGACATATCAAGAGGAAACTATCAATTAGTTTGACTGGCTTGTCACAAAGTCCAAAGTCAGTTTCCATCAGAGAATTTTGTGATTAACTGTATCGGAAAAAAACAAGCTTCACTCCTATAAAAATCTTGTATTGTCTTCTGGTAAATTACCATATTCGTGAAACAGTTAAGAGCAAACTTAAGCTAGATTGTCGAGAATTTAGGAAATATTAAGTGATATGTGTCTCATAAGTTATTTCGCTATGATTTTTACGAAGGCCTAAGACGGACAAGGACGTATGCTAATAGGTCCAAAGTCACTAAGGGAAGTTGGATTGTTTTTTTCGTAACTGGCCAAATACTAGTAATCTTCCAGGATTGGATGGATGAAATTGGTGGTATTATGTGCCAGAATATGTTTGATAAACCGTTGGGCTATACCCTCCTTTCCGATATTTTGAATGACCTGAATTTCAATATGAGAATTTGAATTGATGAGTTCCGTCTTGCAATTTATCTTCCAGACCGTCAAATGTTTTAACATCCTTAAACATGCAATTTGTCCTCTGGGTCTTTGAATGTTTCAACAATGCAGCCGGTTGTTCAAGAAGTCTTGAAATCTTGATTACATATACGAATGTCTTGAAGGATATGTAGACATAATTCATCTATCTCATAAATAATAAATACAAGGTGGCGCAAAATTAATCACCCAATTTTGTTTTTATTTAATTACTTTTTTACTAAATAAAAATAAAAAAAAAAGATTTTGAGTGATGGAAATTGTTATTTGGACCTTTACAAATTTTTCTGTTAAGTGGAAAAGATGATATCCGCCAAGTGGCTGCAGCCAGTGCCCGTTGTGCCCGTTTTATCGCATTTTCCATGACTTTCCACAAGAGTTCCGGTGACAACAGTTTGCGTTCCTTTCGAATATCCTCCTTAACGGCTACAACTGTCTACGACTTATTGCCATAAGCCCGCGTGTAGCCCCAAATAAAGAAGCCTGGGAAGGTTAAATCGGGCGATCTTGCTGGCCATGCCAAATCCCCAAAACAGGAGATTACGCGAACAGGAAATGCTTCCATCACAATATCCGTTGTGGCTCGTGCTGTGTGTGCGGTGCAACTTCTCCCTTGAAACTACATGTTGACCAAGCCCTGCTTATTCAATTAGGGTAGAAATAAGTCTTTTATCATGACCCTGTAGCGTTCGCCAGTACCAGTGACCGAATTGCCAAAGGCGTCCTCAAAAAAATACGGCCCAATTACTCCTCCCGCGTGAACGCCGCAACGCACAGTGGCCTTCAGTGGATGTTATGGCTCTTCGTGCATCACACGCGGATTTTCAGTGCCCCAGAAACGAAGATTTCGCTTATTGATGTAACCGCTTATGTGGAAATGCGACTCGTCGCTCATGATGATTTTCGACAAAAAATCGTCCTTTTCGTTGTTGAGATTGAGGATGGTTTGACAGTTTTTCACATGCGACTGAAGGGCAGGACGCATTAACTGATGCACTGTTTGCACTTTGTATAAGAACATGTGTAAATCTTTCACTATAATTCGCTGTACGGTCCGTCTGGTGGTGCCCAATTGCGTGGCCCGTCGTCTGGTGGATGTCTCTGCATTTTCAGCGACATCAGCAGCCACAGCCACAATATTCCCGGCCGAACGACCAGTCCGGCTGTCTGTTCAAGTCGAGTAGCTAAACGCCATAATGTTTGCCCATTTGGCACGACACAATTAGGAAATCGACGTCGAAATTCACGCTACGCTAACACCACCGACCGATTATTGGTCAAAAAAATCGGCACAATTATTTCAGTCTCTTGCGGAGTAAAGCGCTTTATAGATTGTCTGTCTAGTTCACAAATGTCAATATGATTGACGTATGACGCCATTTGCAAAAATTATAACATCTTCCGATAGGATGACTAGTTTTGCGCCACCTTGTAGTGCTGTTTAAATTATCATCTTTATATACAACTGGTCCGCGTTTTTGTTGCTTGTCATTGAGTATCATTTAGGACTAATATTTCAGTTGCAACTATTTCCTAAATATTAAGTGCTCCAGATGAATTCCTGCACACATACAAGTACATATAAACATATGAATAGTTGATGTTTCCGACTGATTATAAGCTTTATAAAAATGGTTTTGCATTGCTGTCCTGCTAAAGTGATGTTAGGGGGAAATCAAAATATTGGTTGAGAATTAAATTGAAAATCCATTTTCACAAAATGGCAATATCTCTCAAAAGAGATTAGTTTTAAAATATTTCTCTATACCATGAATGGAAATTGTTAATATTCCTCAAAAGTTGTATCTTGAAATTAGTTGTTGATTAGTTTCCCAAAAGGGGTCCATTCAACCGAGATGCGGTTGTCAGGAGAACCACAAATCTTTACCAAAACCACTCGCTATTGTATTTATATCATGGAACGAATATACTCGTATATATTGTAGATACGAGTACACAAATGAAACATTCTTTAATGACTAAAAGCAAAACCATTGTTTTTTGCTTGCTACCAAGAAATTCATAGCCGATAGAACATTTTCGGAAACAAGTTATCAAAGCGGATTACTTAACTGGTATATTTATATGTGTGTATATAGTATGTAAACGTTTCATTCAGTTGGGTAGAAACTCAAGAGACCTTTTCCATGAAATAACCACAAATCTGTTGGCATAGTTTTCTCTTCTTCAGTTTCATCGTTCAGGCTTGGATTATGCTCGTATGTGCGTTTTGTTATCTGTACAATACGCCATACAGATTTTCTAATCTCATTTTCAGTTTTCTTTGACATTGATTATTTCGGCCCTATTCCATCCACCCACCCTCCTGTATACTTTTTTCCATTCATCTGAACAGAAAAAAAAACAATTGTCGAAGTTGAAATACTCGTATGTTATGTATCATTTTAGTATCATGTTGGTGTTCTGTTTTGGATCTCACGGGGATGAGCATACTATATACTGCTTACGTATGGTTTCCATAAATCGTATTTCATTGAGGATTGTGTTCGGCTTCGTATACAAAATTGGACGAGACTTCAATACGTTTATTTCGATAAGTGTTTGCCCAAAAAGGAACCTTAAGTACGTAACAAGTATGAGTTAACATGCATAGAGTGCTGTTGATAATCCTTTCTTAGTTTGGTTCTGTAATTTTAGCATGGGAGTGATGTAAGGCTTACATTTTTTAATTTCCTCCAGTGATTACTACATGTATAGCTTTTTGATTTGCTGAAGGGTTTTAATAAAAGTGAAAATCGAAGCAAGCATAACAGTTCCCCAATGTGCAGGGATTTATTGTCTTGACTATTTGTTGATTTGAAAGGAATTGTTTTTCGTATAGATACCCGAATGCATGTATGGTACATCGAGAATGAGAATTGGAAATGCAGCCAGATTATTTATTGAAATAATTTGTAACTTGTTGATGATGTTACTATTTGGTTACTTTTCCCAATAAAAAATTACTATAAATCCTATTGTTGAAAAGGAAGAAATAAAACCATCAACTTAAAAGTTATTTACCAGGCTCCTTTTGAAAAACCTGTTTTAGGCTGAAGTTTAAGAAAATTGTTTAGGGAAAGATTGCTAGATAGATCAACTAGCAGTGGCTTGTATTTTTAGACTTGGAATTGATACATTGTTGCGTTTAAAAGATTGAGTTGGATAGTCAATATGGATATTCGGAAAAATGCATTTAAACATAATACAGTGTTTTATTTATTTATTGAACTCGTACAAGTTTCTTTTTTTTTTTAAATAAGAAAACTGGAATAACTTAACTAAGGAAAAAAGCCAGATCTGGGCGCCCTATTTGCGATAATGACTTTAAACTGAGTTTATGTCAGTCAGAGAAAAGATGTACCTCGAAAAGAATAACCTAAATGTGGCAAAACTTTGTTCGGTGTTTTGAAAAGTTCATGAAAATAGGCAATAAGAGCAGTTTTTAAAGCTTGATAAAGAGTGATTTTGTTAAACAGCAAAATATGCTAAAGGAGGCGATGAAAGTAAAGCGAAAATAGAAGGGGTACTTTCACAACCAATAAGCAGGTTTGAAGCAGTTTTTGGCACAGTGAAAAGGAAAACTCGGAAGAGATAAAACCATGGAAATATACCTATACAAGACAAGGTCGTATGAGGACCACCGAAAGTTGCAATAGATGGAGAGGATTTGATGAAAATTTTCGCGTAGAACAATTCTCATGGCTATCGCACTCTAAGTGGTGTCGAAGTAGTAAAAAGAATGAGTCATTGTGCCATAGGACCATATCAACAATCTTCCGAGCTATAGGCTAGGACTGGAAGTCTTGAATTCTATAGCTTCTGATGATTAAATAAAATTATCAGAAGTGATCAGCTTACCCAGTGCAGTAACAGCTCTATAGTTCTATCATTCTAAAAAATCATTTGACAGGGAGTGAAAAAATTCAACTATTTAGGCTCTGTCATAAACTATCACGGAAATGTGATGACGATATCACACATATAGTGAAGGCCCAGTGAAGTAGAACATGTTCAAACTAATGATTTGATATTCAATTGCTATTCATGACAGTCCTTCGTTCAGCTTCGACAACAGTATTCAACTCTTTGATAGACAGAGAGATTGTTAGACTTCAAGTTTCCGTCAGATCGATATAAGGAAGAAAGTTAGTGTTAACAGCTCAGAGAAGTCCTCGAAAAAACGCCTTACACGAAATCTAAAGTAGTATGCATCCTATAAAGTAGAATAAGTGGGAGGAATTGAGCAATTGCGTTTATAGCTACGAACTAGCCTTACGTAAGCCGGTACTGTACTTTAAGGGCTTCTGAAAAAATACAGAAACTCAAGGTTTTTCTTTAAATTAAATTTCTGGGCTAATGGAAGCTTCCTTAGATACCTGGTCATACCGAAATCCTAGGAAACTAAATTCCAAACTTGGTCCTGAGTGCAATGGAAAAATCGGAACAAGAATATGGTCCCAGACATCTAGAAAAAGCCGTGAAGGTTGATGTGAAGTGTTTGATAAGGTTGTGCAACTGAAAATTGATTTCGAAGAATAATGTTTCATTACTCGAGATGTCCTTCTTGTCTAGCTTGGCATTAATTTTTCCACATCATATCTAGGTCGTAGGTTTTGTCGGAGAGCGTTCAGAAGCAGCCTATGGTCGGGTCGTCCTTTTGATGGTCGAGGGCCATTTATGAGGGAAATGTTGGCAAATGTAAGCTTTATGTGAATCGTCATCAGTCGTTCGCCTATATGGCTGAAGCTTAAAATATGTTTCCCGGCGGCAAATTCGCATTCGAATAAATTAGAAACTTGGTTGTAGCGCTGACGGCCAAATCCTAGTTATAGAACTTTCAACAGTCTTTTGATCAATCGTTGCGCATATCCCCGATTCAGTGATTCCACAATATAATCGTCGAATATGGAAACTATCTATAGTATAGCAACCATCCATCACACAAACCATTTTGAGAGCGAATTTGCTTCCTTTGGTTTGAAATATGCTGATATTACCCACCGATTATGCTGTTAAATTTGACTCAATTGTAAATCAGAGATAATCAATATCACAAGCTTAACTTTACTTAAAAGATTGACGTGGATATGTACGCCAAAGAATCCCTTGTCCTTGACACTTTAATTTAAAAGCTTAAAATGAAAGTATTTTATATTTTCTTTCGATACAGCATCCTATTGTGCGAGTAGATGCATGTACGAGTATCCTTTCATCATAAATTTACTGCATAAAAATCAAAAAAACAAAAAACAACAACAAATGAAATGAGACGTGGTGGCAGAAATGCATTAAAAAATCAAACAATGATTGATATTCATAACCCTTTCAATATGCACTCAATTGAACATTTTAAACACATCGATTAATGGCGCCGCATGGGTTTTGAATTCGCATAAAACAACTTATTTAGCTGTGAAAGAAGAATGAACTCCGGAGACTGCACCAGGACGCTACTGCAGAGTAGAGTAAAACTGTACGTAGCTGGGGCCGCGATGGACCGGAATTAAGGCAGGGCAACTCGCTTCCATACGAACGAAAGGTTTTTGTTGTTTTCAGCAGCCGCCTGCATTTTTTGCATTACACAAAAGCATCCATTAACACAGTATAACGGCTCCCTTGGCTACATGGGATATGTTCTGCACTGATGCCTCCCTATACACGTACAGCCAGGGGTGCCATAATGGAAATTGTAATCTGAATGTATTTTTTCTGGCTCAGCTTTTGTTTTAACCGTGCTCACATTATTTCAGAAATTTTTTTTTCGTTTTGATCTCTCTTCCTTGCATTTTGTTGATTTATACCTGCTTCCACGAATGTAGATACATATGTATGCGCATACATGAAAATGTTTTTAATAAAAAAAAGGGACTTTTCTGTTCTTGGCCTATTTGGTGTAGTTGCATTATATGTTGCACTGCTCGAAATATTCACACGCATTCCATGAAAGTGTGTTATCAATAGTATTACTTATTATTAGCACAAAACAAAGGATAGTCAACAGTACATATAGTACTGTCAAAAGAAGGATCTACTAGAGATTGGTGTATTCAAAAATGCTAAACTGACAATAGTTACAGTGAAGTGCCAAACTTTCCACCACGATTCAAAAAATGTTTGAAGAATTTTTATCAAAACCCATTAATGGGTATTGACTTGAAGTCAGAAAACAGTTCGCAGTTCACACAACAAGATAAGGATAACACGTACGCGCTGTGGTGGTAGCCAATTCAACTTTGTGATAGCTTCTAATTGGCTGCTGATAGCACTTTCAGCACATCGAAGTAAACTTTTGATGAGGTCGTGACTAATCAATTCCTTTCTGGCTTTCGACGGGATTTACAAAGAGAACCCGAGAGAAAGAAACTTTCCACCCTTATGATGTACGAGTATCTACAAGTTACCAAAATAAAGTGCCGACACCATTCACTTTTAACTGAACCAAAAACAACAAAAACAACCTAATTTCCCAAGAGCACAAATCTATATTTGATAGTAATCTACCAGTAAACTTCATCCTCTATTCATTCAAAGCTCTTCTTTATAGAAGTTTTACGAGCAAACTCGTATCCATATATGTTTTCATATATATTGTACAAGTAAAATTTTACTTGTACACTCACTCAGTATAAGAAGAGCTCACGACCACAACCAAATTACATCTTAATTCGAAAAGTTAGCGGTTAGTTTTGATACTCCTCAGAAAAAAAACACCACCATTCACCACACTCAGAGTATTTTGCACACTCTGCTCAGTAACGCCAAGTTCCATTAGAACGAATCATTTTTTCGGAATCTAATGAAATAACTCAATGCCAGTAGCCATCTTCGGTACATTCGCACCCACTCATCACACACATCTATTTTTATTATAATCATTTTCGTTAATTAGTTGAATTAAGTACGAACATACGAACATGAGCTAGCATTAGGGAGGAGATTCAGTTGCAGCTGACATAATTAATAGGGAACATCTTGTCCCAGAGGTACTCGTACCAATATTGGATAATAATTTGTTACTATGGCCGTAAGGCTTTTGATTAGACAGACGACTGGTCGCAAATAACTCATTAGGGTAATGAATGTGTTCCTCTTCGTTAGTTTGAAATTGATTCTGAAGATGGCAAGCCAATCAATCTTACCCATTGATCCATTGCAAGTGGAAACGAATAATATTATACATGTACGTACATCTGGGAAACATGAAAACCTCCTTAGGTTTACATCAGAAATGTTCAAATTATATCGTCAATATTGCAAGGAACAATTTAGTTTGAAAAAGAACAGTACAGTTAATCCTTGATAGGCAGAGCTTAAAACTACCATGTAAAATGCCAAAATGAGATCTGCCTCATAGGTAAAGGATAATATGGTACCAATAGACATCTAGGCATAAATAAGATGCCGATATCGGATTGAATTCAACAAAACTAACACAGAAATTGTGTATGCCATAGTTTCGTAAGTCACCTTAAACGACTAACTTACAATTTTACAATCAGGTCAATGTCACTGTACAGCTCGTAGCATAAAGCAGGACTGGGATGACTTGTTGCTTTTAAGTTTAGATTTTGCTATTCTCACTTAGTCCTGACTTTCATTATCGAGATATCCAAATACAATAAATTTGAATCCAAATACATGCTATTTGCCGACATAATACGAGTATACTCGTATGTCAATCAGATGGTTTGCAGGCCTTTTTATGACCTCTGGAGCATAAGCTGGGATATTCAAAAGCCCTGAAAATTCTTCTCTCTCTGACTAGGTCAGTAAAACCACAAAGCCGGTAGACTTGTCATTCAGAATCTGGATTCCGATGAGAAAGAAAATCATTCAAAGTGTTTTTATTTGAAATATATATGGTTTCGGGCTACAACGAAAGATTGTAATTCGTCTTTTAAATATTATATTTGATGTTCGGGAGAGGACTTTATTACTTATTTGCCTCAAACTTTACATTGATATGTATCAAGAAGATGGGACAATAAAATTTGTAGCTTTATCGAAGTTGTACTTCAATTTGCCTTCGGTAGGGATCAGCGTCGTTTTAGTCCTACTTCTGTGCTGATATTGGAGCCCATATATTTTGACAGTCGCAGTGGTTTTCTGATTAAAAGCTCCTTGGCTCTAGGTGGTCATCAATGGAAAATACTGTTTTGTATACGTAATTGTTGTTGTCAGCAGTGCAGTTCTATTGCATTCAGTTCTGTTCTTTTCAAGGAAACTATTTCTAAGCAGTCTGTTTTGCTCTTCGATTCCCTTGGCCACTTGGACAAAGAAGTAGATCATTTTTCTTCTTGTAAGGTATTTTTAACACTAGTCTATATTTAGTTTTGCGCCCGTTTTTTTGTGGTTGGCTGATGAACCAATGTGTTGACCGCTAGCATTTCGACCGATGCTGATGCCTGTGATGATGTTGAAAGAGAATTCGAGCAAGAGGAGTACGGTGAAATCGACGAACTTGTACGCGGCGAAAAACTTCTGCCGCATGTATACCATGTGGCGTCGTGCCCTAGTTTTGATATTGTCTTCACATAAGTCCTCGCCCAAGTTCAACAAAAACAATCGTCGGCGGAAACTTTTCTTGCTCTTGTTCCATTCCGAGAACAATTGAGCGCTTACACCGATAAGTTCCAACCATCTGGTCGAGAGTGTCGACACCAGCCTTCGTTTTATTGTAAAAGTGAATTATGTTGGGGTTTTTTCCCTAGTCAGCTGGATCGAAGTGTACGGCCGCATGACACGTCGAAAGCAAAGTTACAAAGCAATTTTTCTTGGGCACGTACGATACCATCGCGACACGATCTGCATGGTTGTAAGCGATTTCAGTATGCAGCACTGGTTTTCGTTTCATGTCAATCAGCGTTGACGGTATCTCCTTGCGATTTCTCCTTACGGTGGCGACAATCGTCATTTGCTGCTTCTTCAGCTCGAGTGCCAAACTGTAAGGTGTAAAAAAAAGTGACATTGCGTCCGTTCATTCCTAAAAATGGAAAAGAATCGCAGAGCACAGAAAAATAAAGGCATGTACACGAAGAAGAAATATCTTGGCACAAATCCAGAACAACACGCTGACCTTGATTGATTTTTACTAAACAGTTTCTGTCACGGCTAACGTTGACTTGAATATTGTAGGCATACAACGATCCTGTGTCGGCTCGAATCCAAAGTTTGATGCCATACTTTCCAGGCTTATGAAGTGTACTGTCGAAAACTGCATCGTTCACGTCATCGACGGTCAGAAAATTGCCAGGAACATACATAACTTTCAAGCGCTGGACCCACAGATCGAACAAATCGCGAATAGGCGCCAGTTTATCGCGAACACTCTGTTGAACATTACGCCGTGTTTCTCGGTCATCGAATCGTATCGATTTTCTAATGGCTCGAAAGCGAATGTCGCAGCGAAAATTGGTGGCCTATGCTTAGCAGTCCAAAGCTCATCAACTGCTTCGCTTTTCGACCGATATGCCCCAGCCAACAACAAAAGTTCATAAAAGGCGCGCATCTCAGACACATCAACCGGCTTCCAAGTGACGCCATGCTTGTGAACACCGTATAAATTGGTCATTTGTACCACAATATTCTCGACTGGCACGATAAAAGCAAAAACGCAGTCACTGGACTGCTGATGCGAGATTTCGCAAATGATGTTGGCCCTGCAAAAATTTCAAATGGAAGCGCCTAAACAAAAAACTCAAAACAAACCTTGACGAGAAGCGAAATCTATTGTCGAGACTGATGGGCATGGTGGCATTTGATCGCGTTCGTACTGAATTTTCTTGTCTTTCGACTTGAAAGCGTTGTCCGGCTCAGCAGCGATTTCCAAACACATTTCTTGTCCAATAAAATCAGCATCACTGTTGGCACTGTTATAATCTTCGGTATATCAGTCTCACTTCAGTCTCATCTTCCGGGAATTCGGGGCAGATCATCGCTGTCTCTGGGTTGCCGTACAAACTGTTCGCAGAATCGCTCATAGTCAGACATTTTGCAGTACTTGTTTGAAAAAAAATCTGAAATAATTCACAGCAAAAGGTTGCACAATCGAATAATAAAGAAATAATGGACGAAGTGTCACAGCACTGGCGCGACGAACCTTATTTGAAGGTTTAAACACATTGGGTCAAATTGACACCAAACATCAGATATGTAATAACTTTTCTACAAGCCTTTAGAGCCCTTTGGCGACAACATTTTTTTTTACGGAAACAAGACGAGTAAGTAGCTCGTAATAGCACTACAATTATTAGCAATTATGCTTATTTGAAAAAAGAATGTTGCAAATTGACACTAAATATAGACTAGTGTGAATTAAATTGATCAAGGAGGATGATTGAGCGCTTCAGAGTTAAAGTGCCTGAACTACCAGCACCCCCCACGTCAACGAGGAGTGCCTGCAGGCATGATGCGGGCGTTATCCGTACATTCACAGTGGTAGTGCTTCTTGACGTCGCAACCACATTTACAGCAAGAGTCTCAGTTTAGTGTCCCGTCACGACGCCAGAACGTGACTAGTATTTAATGCGAACACCTGTCAATTATTGACTTAATTTCACGGAATGCTCATACATGTATGCATGCCAAGATACGCCCGGTCAGCGCTTTACGTAATTTCTTTGATATTAATTCGGATCCTGTGTTGAGAACACAGGTTCCAGCATCGATGTAAGTCGAGGCCAACCTTAAACCTCCTGCCGATCTTAGGATTACAGCACCATCTACTTTTTGCAATTCTACGTCGGTTCGACCAACTTATGGAAGACCCTTCATGTGACTACACCCACCACTACGCTTCTACCAGGGGTCTACCTCTTTCAAATCACGCCTGGATCGAATTCAATCTACTAACCAACAGGGCCTTATGAGGAGCCGCTTGTAATTGCTCAAATCATACTAATCCGTGCGGCATCGGATAAAGAATAGTGCCGCAGAGCGTCCCAGCTTGTCGTAAGAGGCGACTAAATGGGACACCAATCATATACAGGCAGCTATGACACAAAAAATGAGCCTGTGACACTTTAACACCTTAAAACTTTCCCACAAGTTTGTATGCAATCAGTGGGTTCCCACGTCTGGAGACTACCGGTGGGGTAAAAGAACAGTCAATCAATTCGAAATGAGCATACAAGTGTCAAACCACTCAAACTTAAGATACACTTCATGGAAATGATCGCAATTAATAGCACTACCCCGCTGGGCACCACGCTTGCAACGCACTCGGGTGATCCCAGAGCAAGCAGAAGTGCTTGTGTCAGAGCCCGATGGATTCCGGGGGCGGGCAAAATGAAGTTTCCAAAATATTTTCCTAAACTTCGCTTTGCAAGTTGGAACCTCGGATCGATGACCTCAAAAAGTTTAGAACTGGAAGCGATTATGCGTCGCAGAACTCTACAAATCCTGTGCGTACATGAAACGAAGTGGTGTAATACAGGAAATAAAGCGCGTTTTCTGGACATAAAAACTAAGGCATTTAAGATGTTCTACCATGGAACGGTCAATGGACGAAACGGTGTTGGAATCGGATGAAAGCGGATCTTCTAAACAACATCGTTGGTATCTTGAAAATAAGCGACCGCTTGATGAGTGTTAAACTCGTCATACACAATGAAACGTGGAACATTGTTAGCGCGTATGCTCCACAAAATGGATGCGACCAATCGGAAAAAGATAAATTTTGGTCAGAGTTCGGTAATTTGCTTAGAAATATACCTATCGATGAGATGCTCTTCGTAGGCGGAGATTTAAATGGCCACGTTGGAGAAACAAATGTTGATTATGAGGACTGCCACGGCGGTAAAGGCTTTGGAACCAGAAATTCAGCTGGCGAAGACATCCTTGTAGCATGTAGGGCTTACGGTTTAACCATCTTAAATACAATGTTTATTAAACATCAACGACATCTTATCACCTATAGCAGCGGAGGCCACGAAACGCAAATAGATTATCACCTCTGCAAAATGTCGATGAGAAACCGTGTTAAGGACTGTAAAGTAATACTTGGAGAATCGCTAGTAAGCCAACACCGTCTGCTCATTACAGAATTTTCAAAGCGGAACCACCGAAAACACGGGCATCGTTTGGAAAGCCAAAAATCCGGTGGTATAATCTATCGAAGGAACGAAGCGCAAGATTTATCGCACTGGCTAAAGAAGTACTTCACAATATAAACGGTATCGCAGACTCACTTAGCCCGCAATAAATGTGGGACAGCATGCACGAGGAATGCATAACACTCGCAAAGTCCCATCTGGGGACTATATCGAAATATCATCACGTCGGCAAAGAAACATGGTGGTGGAATGACGAAACCAAACGAGCTGTGGCCGACAAGAAGAGTGCATTCCAAGCGTGGACAAAATGCGATCGGAGCGACGATATCGAAAAAGCTCGACTGGCTCTTGAATACGAGCGTCTTAAAAAGATCGCAAAGAAAGTCCTGGCTCGAACTCGAGCGGCAGAAGCGGAAAACCTGTACCAGGAGTTGGAACAAATATCCTCACGATCGGCAGATAGAAGATAAGCTATCCAAGAAGTTCAAACGTCGTACAGTACTAAAATGCCAAATATTTTTAAGCTCGCTGCACAGAGGCGAAAAAATTCGATGGAAATAACCTCGCCGAAATACATCAAAAACGCAGACGGTCGTTTACTAACAAATGAAAAGGAAATTTGTGACCGGTGGCTTGAATACTGCAAGGAGTTGCTTAACAAACAGTTTCCACGTGATATCGTGCCGACAGCTGGTCTATTCGAGGAGGAAGTTTCGGACTTTTCAATCGAAGAAATAAGTATAGCAATTGGAAAAATGAAGCCGGTGAAAGCCGTGGGACCAGACAGCATTCCATCAGAGTTTTGGTCGAAGATGGAGGGGATCGGCAGCGTTTGGCTATCGAAACTTTTAAATAAATTAAAATGTGGACAACCTATGCCGAATCAATGGAGAAGTAACTTCTTGGTTCCATTATACTCGTACAAAGGAAAAGGCGACACTCGAGAATGCAACAACTACCGTTCAATCAAGCTTATGTCACACACAATGAAAATCGTCGAAAGAGTCTTAAACGAACGTCTTCGGCAAATAATAAAGCTCGATAATAGCCAGTGTGGATTCGTTGAAGGAAGATCGACGGTGGACGCTATCCAAAGCCTACGAATAATAATGGAAAAGCACCGAGATTCGTCTAAGGATTTACACATGGTATTTATCGACCTCGAGAAAGCATTCGATCGAGTGCCTAGGGATCTCATATGGGCCGCGCTGAGGGCTCAAAACCTACCGGAAACGTATGTTAGAATAATACAAGATATGTACGGAAACGTGAAAACTGCGGTTAAAAGCTCTGCTGGACTAACGAGAGAATTTCCAGTTAATGTCGGAGTGCATCAAGGAAGCGTACTTAGCCCTTTCCTCTTTAACGTAGTACTCGACTATCTTTTAAAAGACTGCATGCGCGAACCAAATATAACGCCAATTCTCTTCGCCGACGACGCAGTTATACTTAGTGATAACGTCGAAGATTTACAGAACGCCTTAGATTCATGGAGAAATGCGCTAGAGAGAAACGGGTTTAAAATAAGTCGTTCAAAGACGGAGCATTTGACGTGCCCATTTGCGCATCCGTTGCGACCTGTTCCGGATATAACGTTAGACGCAATAGTTCTTCCGAAAAGCACTATCTTTAAGTACTTAGGATCAATCGTTAACAAGGAAGCGAAATGTGACGACGACGTAAACCACAGAGTGAGTGTGGGATGGATGAAATGGCGGGGAAATTCGGGAATCTTTTGCTGTACAATGTAAGAAGCGTTTAAAAACAAAATGACGACAGCGGAAATGAAAATGTTAAGGATGTCTAGTGGAGTCACTAAACACGATTGTACTAGATCTACGCGTATAAGAGGAAGTCTACATATAAAGAATTCGGTAACCGAACAGCTTGAGGCGAATAGAATAAGCTGGTATTGCCACGTTCAAAGAAGATCTCCGGAAAAGCCGGTTAAAAAGGCACTATCAACTACGATCACTCCAACTGTAAGAAAACGAGGTCGGAAAAGGAATTCCCGGATTTCTCAGATGGCAAATGCGCAACAACGCCTGGGGCTAACCACTGAAGCAATCCAGGACCGAGCATTATGTAGATGCGTTCTGCGGTCTGCGACATTAGCCAACCCCATAAGCGGAGCAGCAGCGATGCAGTAAAAATGGGAAACTCGTTACGCATAAGTTCGTATAACGAGGAAAGGGTTAATAAAAGGATAAGAAAAAGTACCAATTTTCGGTGAGAAAGGCATTTCAGTGCAAAGCCTTTCGACTAATCGTACGCGTCTCTAGATATTAGGTACTATCTTCATCTCTTTTTTGCACTCTTCGTATTCTCCGTTAACTCTCGCTGTATTTAGTCCACATTTTCGAGGCTTGGCTTTTGCCTTCTACATTCCTGTCCAGTTAGAGTTTTTTCGACTACTCTTGAATCTTTTGCAGTCTTAGTTTTTTCATTCTCGCAAACTTACCGCCCAAAGGTGGTCTTTAACTTTTTTTATTTTCCTGGTTCCGTTTTCAATTTCTATAGGTCTCTCCCTGTTTTTTACAAATCGTGCCAGCATTGATTGTTCTCAGCCTAGGCTTGCTCGACGTCACTGCAATTAAGCAACAACCATTCCCATCAAACAATGTATTAGACATGGTTAAGCATAATATGTACCTACTCCTTCCTTTATGAAAGTCTTCATGTTTTTAGTTCGATTCTTCGACGTATCTACTAAAATCTCTACAGAAGAAAATCAATTCCTTCCTTCATGCTCTTTCCAGATACCATCGATATTGGTCCAAAATATTTCTCTTAACGATGCTCGTTGTCTACTTACGGCATGTAGACGCTAATAATATTCCAAGCTTCACTTTGCATCAGCAGTTTTATGAGAATATTTGACACGCCTACGATACTTTCCAGGAGTTATTTTCTTCTATTTTCTCTCCTGTTTCGCAATAACACAGTAACAATGATGTTCAGGATCAAATAAATTTGCTGTCGTTTTGAATTCGTACTCGTATCATACTTTTCTTAGCACGGCCGCTAAGAAATTTCGTAATTGGACCTGAATCCTTCCAAAAAATTCAAGTTAGTTCCAGGAATATCCATAGCTTAGTTTTCCTTAAAGAAAAGTCGTTTATTTGATACATACATTTCTCTGCAAAGTTATTATAAAGACGTTTTCCGAATTTTTAATATCCGACCTTAAAATAAAAGGGGTGGTTTTATCAGTAATGTGCTGTGCAAAGATGCGAGTGTAGTCTTGAAGATTGGTTCAAAACAACTCTTTGAAAATGTTGAAGTCTCTGTTTGGAAGTTTTTAAAAAAGGGGCAGGACATAAGCATTTGAATGTTCTAATCACGGAATTCAAACACGTACACTTCCCTGAAAATGATAAAATACTTTTTATGATACCCTTTTGTTTGATATTTGTTCGATGGGTGAAATTAACAAAAAATAGTTTTACCTACGACACTTTTTGGATTATGGAAAAGAGTAGATAGTTTAAATTTGTTTATAATAATTTTCATTGCATATTATATGAGCTGAAAGAGTCCAGTAGAGTTATTAGGAACCTTCTATGAGCGGTGTTAAAAAAGTAAAATGTGCAGTGGTAATGACCGGACAGCGAATCAGAACGACTTACTGGTGATAGCGCTATTTTAAGGAACAATGGCATGCCATTCAGTAGCAAACCCTTGTAATTATCTCGTATTCTACGCAAGTAACAGGTTACGAAAACTGAAAAATATCGGACTGCCGTCTTTCCTTACATCTGACATCTACATTGAAGTGAAAAAAGTTTAAGTTAACGGCAGAGCCTATAACAATCGGGGAAATAACGACGACGATGTCTCACTTAGAATAATAGTTGAGATGCGTAAATCGCAAAAAAAGACTTCATTGCCTTTTGTAAAAAAAAACTTCACTTAAAAAACTGGTATTGAAAAAAAAAACAAATCAACTAATTTTGCCATATTTAATGGAGGTGTTCAAAAAATCTGGTCAAAACAGACATAGAAACCTAAGTTCAAGCTAGGGCTTGAAGAAGATAAAGTACATCTTGTCGCTTCAACTTTTTACCACATTTTTGTTAATATGCAAATACCAATAACTTTACAGAGTCCCAGAAAAATGAATTGAGTGGCATCAGATTGCATGATCTCGGCGGTCAAATCACAGGGGCATTTCCCAATATACGAGTTAGTTACCCCTTGGATTGAGTCTTCAGTAAATGGAAGTGAACGGATGACACACATGTTGTAAATAGTCACTGAACATCTGAACTGTCGGTCATTGACTGGAAGATGGAGTGGCGCCGAGACGCGTAGAAAGAGTGCGTACCGAAGAGAATATTCATCTGTTCAGGAAAGAGTTCAAGAACATTATCGATTCAACATTGTTCAGAATAACGTCTTTATCCGTCCACATTATGGCGATTTTATAGAGTTTGCAGGCTCACAAGATCCAGCTCATGCAAAAATTGAAGCCGAATTACCATCGTTTGCTGCAAAATTTTGGCGAATGGGACCATTCGGCATTAGATCCGCTCATTTTCGCCTCAATGGGAAGCCAAAACTATTCATGTTATTTGGGACAAATGCTTGAAAAAGTGGTCGAAAACTTTATCTCTGGGGAGAGATTCATCAGATCCAGCCGTGGTGCGCAAGTGCTCGAAGTTGTATTTAAAAATTGATTGCAGAATGTATTCTCTCGACTGAACATAAATAAATGGCTATTTAATATTTCTTGTATTTTTTTCAAAATTAAAGTTAGTACTTCAGTTAGTTAAGTACTAGTTAAGTCCTGCTTGATTTCGGGCAGGAACTATACTTCACGAGATCGTAGAAATGAAAATGCGATGGAAGTAATCCGAAGCCATATAAAAGTTCATGATACCGTGTTGGACGATAGGCGAGTGAAGGTGAGTGAGAAAGCTGAGACTGTGGGGATATAGGTGCCACATTTGCTTAATGCGCAAACATATTTTGCAGCAATTTTGGGACCGATTTTGGGCGGCGATTTCTCACCATGGATGAGACATGGGTCCGAAGCAGTGGGTGGAAGCAAGTGGTATACCGCCAAAGAAAGCGAAGTCTATCGAATCTACCGGAAAGCACATGGCCAGAGTGTTGTGGGATGCGAGAGGGATCCTGTTAATGTTAATTACGCTGAGAAAGGCAGAACAATTACAGGTGAATATTACTCCAATCTTTTTGACCAGCTGGATGCCAAAATTCACACCTGTACACAAGGCTGCATTTTCGATGGGAAAATTGCGGGATTTGGTGTACAATTTGCTCGGCCATTATCTCTATTCTCCTGATATGGCACCCTCAGACTTCCGTCTGTCCCCATACTTGAAGAAGAAATTTGTTTCTTGGAAGCGCTTCACATCCAATGAAGAAGTTAGAGGGATGTAGATTAATATTTTTACAGCCTCCCAGGCTCTCACTGCCGCGAAGGAATACTATTGTTACAAAAACGCCGGTCGGAGTGTGTTGAGATCAAAGGAAATTATGTAGAAAAATAAATCATTTTTTAACTGAAAATCGCAGTCTTTCATTGTCAGGGCGAGAACTTCTCACCTTACTCGTATATGATAACATTTCATAGAAGATGTTTATTTCATTGGAAAAAAAACTCTGTATGAAAAATGTTCAAAGTGGTTCTTCGAACTTGAATGCACAAAAGAGAATACTAAAGCACGCGTGTAAATATTTCAAAGTGAAGATTATGGTGTAACAATTTATTTCTCATCTTTCCCGAAACTCGGTAGGAGATCCAGCCAGACAAGGGTGGAACTCATACCTGCCAATCCAAGGTTCAATGAATTTTCGGTTTTGAAGCAAAATTACATTGTTACTACTATTCCAAGGTTCTTCATTAATAGAAATATTTAAAATAAGGTAAGGCAATCGGTCACTCAGGAACTTCAAATTGTAATTTGAGGACGAGAGTTACATTCCATTAAAATTATTTTTATTACTCCGGCTAGAGTATGAGCTTTGGCTCATATTTCCCCTAAAATTACCTGATATGTAATATAGTTACGTAATAATTATTTAAAACAAAAAATTATTATTTTTGAAATGTTTTGAGGGTTATATTCAGACTAATGGGAACTATGCTACGAGTAATGAGTTACCCCATAGCTGGTAAATTCTTATTCGTTCGTCCACGAAATAGTTTTAAGGCGTCATAGTATACTCGTACTTCTTTACACAGTTACAAGAATTCCAAATTTTCTTGAATATCTCTTTCAGCTTTATATCGAATCTTCTGATATGTATCCAAGCGATTGATATACAACAGAACGGTTGAGATTCGGTCACATAACAACAGAGCTGTTTACCAGCAGAAAATAACGCAACTTGGAGTTAAACACGAACAACCCATTGACATTGATAACAAGGTGTTCCGAAACATCAGGATGCAGGAGAATAAACAAAAATGCTTGTTTAGCCAACAGCCAACATCCTTATATAAGGTAGAAACTTTTCCTCAAAACGTAGCTGTAAGTATTAAAAGATTCACAAGTAAGAGAAAATAGCGAAGAATGGAAATTGAGATCGGTATACGAGTATGTAACATCTCTGGCTTATTCAAAAAGCATAACCAATGAATAAATTTGTCGGACACGTGCATACTCGCATGCATATTATTTGTCATTTCTTCATTGAAGGCAACAGTTTTAAGGACATTATAACTGGTTTGATAAAAAAAAAATTAAATACCTTCTTCTATAAGGATTGGAGATAAACTATCTTTATGGATATAAAGGAAATTTGGTTAAATTTTGAAAACCATTGATCGAGATGCAGACGTACCACATCACCCAAATTGTACTTTCATACAAATACATTTGGTATTATGTTTAATATTATTAGAAATCTAATTAAAATATAGCATTGCAGAAGACATCACCTGCTGAAAATAAACCATTTCACCTGACACCCTCACCAGTTCTTCATAAACAAAGAGATCCAAGCCAAACGTAGTCAATTCGGTACGTGTTTGCATGCGGTTCTTGGTGAGTGCTCCAGGTAGATTAGAGCGTATCGACATGTCGTTCAATATCCCTTCGAGCAGTCTATGCGGCAGGGCATAATGTGGTTTCGATGATGCTGCAGATAAGACAATTCAATTAAATTTAATTATTTTGCCAATGCCATTTATGGGTAATCGAAAATTTTGCGAAATACATAACTCAAGTAGTGTAGTTTGGTGAGAACCGGTCGGTCGGTGGGGTGGACACAAGTTACACCAACTTATTCTTGTATCTCTTTCTAAACAAAATTGACCACACAGTTACATACATTTGAATAGTTGACATATTTACAATACACATATATATATATATGTATAAAAAAGTTAATTACTATATGCTTTAAATATCTTCTTGGAAATACACAGACTTTGACAAACATACTCGTATATAGCCGAATCCCTTGTTGAGACATTGTGAATAGCGAGGTACTTGTGCTTAGTTGGCAGGACTAAATTATTAAGGATGCGGTCGGATGCTTTCGAATACTAATTTGATTGGACTTGGGTGAGAGCAATTGAAAAGCAATGGTTGCTTCATATCCTCATACATACATAAATACAGAAAGCTAGGCTCTAATTAAAGCCCTATTCATTTCACGGCTTTTGAAAATGAATGCATTTGGAATACATTAAAGGTATACGAGTATATCTGCATAAATTCAATTGGTAAAAAGGCTCAACGTCAGAGGGTGAAATAAATATAAATTTTGGTGGACTCTATGTATGGTCATAGTTATTTGAAGCGGGCATTTATCTTATAATCTGTCAAATCCGAACATTTTATTTAAGTGCGTTTATGGTTGAGTCGCTCACTATACGAGTTTTGTAGTCAAAGTACTCTGTGATACATTTTTCTCAAATTAAAATTGTATTTTATAAATCATACCGTTGAATTGAGGAAATTTAAATATGTTGTCGAGCAGATTTCCATTGCTTCATTCTAATTTATTTGTTAGGTCGTAGCATGTAGAATAACCGACATTCATTTATAAATTTACTCATATTGCCATTGTCCAAAGGTGCACTAAATAAAGTAAACCTTATTAAAAGAAGATGTTAAAAAGTATTTGAGGTACTCACTGTTTTATGGAATTAACAGCTGTCTATTTTGAAAGTGATTGTCTAACCACCCGAAGAATTTATGGTTCATAGGGAAAAGTGGATGAAGCAAGACTTCACATCCCAACAGCTTGCTTCAAGATCATTGACTTTGCAACATGTTGTTTTGGATTATCATGTAGCAGGGTAAGACCACGTCTATTCACCAGTGAAGGGTTTTTTTTATTTGTTATGCATTTTGTCGTTTCCTCTCCAGTTTGATCTTTTGCGATCTTTCTCTGCAACTGAGAAATGAATAACCATTACCTGTTTGACGAGTAGTTCTTTATTGGCTAATGATCAATGAGTTAGCAATTTCATAATTAACTGCCGAAATATAATAGTTAGGTAATAGTAGAAATATACTAAGCAAAGGTCTGAATCTGTTATAAGAAGTATTGAAAAATCTATCTCTGAGAAGTTTACATACGAGTATGTATGTAAAACTTCCATTTAATATTGTAAATTTCTTCTTGAGCAAATAAACAGTTAAACACCCTTATTTTGAGATTCGAATGAATAGTCAATTCGTTCGATAATCTCTATTCTTTCGAAAGATTTTTTCGTATTTTGATATTCGAAGTAATAAGGTTCACTAACGAACGATATCATCAAATGAATTGAAATGAATTTTACTTCGTTTGACATTTTTATGTTTTGTATATAATTTTTTTTTCAGTAAGGAGTCACTTTTTTATAAATTCATTAAAATTATTTTCATTTTCAAAATTGGATAAATTTATTCTAAATACTCGTATTGCAGAAATGTGAAATTCAAGTGTTTATTAAAAAGTTGCATACCCATATTATTACAATCAAACATACAAACAAATTAAATGAAAAAATACATTTTATTGAATAAGAAATTTCTCCATCGATATGCCCAACACGAATCTGGTCACACTTGTGAACTTGAGAATTTGAAAAAAAAAAAATCCTTTTGCGATTTTTGCATTTTCCTCCATCATCGCCAACAAAACTTCCTTTTGCTCCTTATTTGTCCAATTGGAATGTGTTCTGTGTCAACAAATAATTAATTGAAATTTATTTCAATTTAAAAAAAATCAATTCGTCCGAAAAATTGCAAACGTATAAAAAATGACAGTTATTTCGAAGGAATAGAATCTCAAAATACGAGCAATAATGAACTTTCGTTTAGTAAATGAACTCTCTATTCCTTCGAATGTCAAAATACCGATCGTTCGACTTTTTCTCACTTTCGAATGAAAACGAATCTCAAAATAAGGGTGAAAATGTATCCATATATCTGAAAGTTTGCGAGAGCGTCGTTATACAAACTCGGTGTGTATTTTTCAGCATAAATACTTAAAATATCTCAAAGTTATACATCTAAAATGCGTAAAATAAGTGAAGGACTAATGGTTGCAATTTTTTTTGTGAAGTATAGAATAATGATTTTGATAAGGACTGAATCAATTGCAGCTGTTGGATAATCACCAGTTAGTTTTTGATCTCATTGGGTGTTTTATCAGGTGAACCTTTTACTTTTGCGAACTTTAGCTTCCTCAAACTAGGATACACATTTCAGTAGTCTTCTTTCTCAGGAGTGAACTATGTGAAATCAAAAAGCAATCAAGTAAATCATATAGTAAAATACATTTTGAACTCTATGCTGCACTATTTCTTTTAAGTATCAAGTATTATGAAAGCACATTAGTTTGACTCTTGCATAATACCAAAAAGTGCCACGAAATAATTTGTTTTCTTGCAAAAAAAATAATAGGTTTTTGTGGCGTGCTCAATAGTAAAAAATTTAGGTTCATTTATAGTGCGTAAAGAAAAGACCAGGTTTTAGCCTGCCCTGCCAATTATTTTTAAAGGAACAATTTTTCTTCTCTTAATTTTTTTCACGTAAGACTGCGGAGCGATTTAAGTCCCACATGTTATTTGAGAGTTCTTTTGAGCCTTCGATATGCTTTCCTCCGCGAGACTAACGCTCATATTTTGTTAGTCAAAGTCTTTAGCTGAGTGCCAGTTGCTCACCTTTTATCTGTTTCTGCTTTGTCTTACTCGCAAACTCAAACTCAAGCGCAAACTTTTCCTCTTGCTTAAGCATTTTTTTAATTTTAAACTCTCTCTGTATTTTCGTCTGTTTTTTCGCAGAAGTTTACCGCTTGCCTCAAACCTCTATTGTTTCACACACATTCATGCCCATACAGTTCCCATTTATTAACGACCCTTGGGCCAAGTTCAAAATTCTTAACTGAAGTGGCATTATATTAGGGGGGTTACAGTAAGATTGAACACAACACTTATTCTTATTCTATTCATGGCTATGGCTATCTCCAATTATGAGTGGATTCTAATTCAGATTATGATGAGGTGAACGGATAATGGCCCATATTATTCTCTTGGAAACTCTCTCTGCGCAGAAGAGATTTTTCATTTTGTCCAATATATTGGGAGGATTCCTAATCTTCTGATCATGTTATGCATTCTGATCAGTCCTAATGACCTACTAGTATCCTACTAAATGTATCCTGAGAACTTCTCATTCAATAAAGTTATTGTTGCATTGGCTGTGTTGCATCGTCTCGTTGGAATCACATATCGTTCACATCCATATCATCCGATTTGGCCCATAATAGTTATCACATTGGCATCATTTTTAAGGAAAACGCCCAAAGCCTAAAAACTACACCACACAGTGACTCTTTGAAGATGGTTTCTCGATAATATCTGTTGGTTTGTCATAGGCCAAACGCGACAAAATTTACTTATTAACATATCCGCCGAGAGAAAAATCACTTGTTTTGTTTGCCTATGCATTCAATTGACGAACGTACGTTGTCCGTCAATTTCTTTTTTTAAAGCCCAATTTGCTAAAATTCTATAGATATAATACATATCAAATAGGCTTCGATAATCTTACAATGGCCTGCCACCGAGTACTTATCCATGGCTAAAATTCTTAATGAATTAGAAGGTTTATAAAGGGTGTTCCATTAAGATCGCCTTTTATGAAATTTTAGAAAAACAAAGTTTGATTTGAAAAGTTCGAATCTCATCTATTAGTTCAAGAAATGTTCTCGGGTCGTTGGCACACAACATTCTTTTCAAAGAATCCAATAGTGTCAGTTAATAGTGGTCAATTTATAATTCACTGTACAGCGAGAAGGCGCGTTATGGTGATCGAAAAATCAGCGACTTCTTATAAACATCCCCGCAAAAATCTTACCATTTCGGTATTTGGTTTTCACAATTTCTATTCATTGTACATCTGTGTAATTCTCAATGACTAAACCTTAATGTCCATACATGCTAGCTGTCAAACAAAAGTGTTGTACGACTGACACAGAAGCAATGGCG